>JAUTXW010000779.1:0-600000 GCA_030620095.1 Kuschelorhynchus macadamiae | reverse complement strand
GATAACGTAGGTGAAAAGAAAAGAGCTGCTTTTTTAGAACTGATGATCGAAGCTTCCCAAAACGCAGTCGTTATCAACGATGAAGAAATCAAGGAACAAGTAGACACAATAATGTTCGAAGGCCACGATACGACTGCTGTCGCATCTAGTTTCTTCCTGTGTCAGGTGGCTGCCCACCCGGACATACAGGACAAACTAATTCAAGAAGTAGATGAAATCTTCCAGGGATCTGACAGGCCCGCTACATTCGCTGACACTTTGGAAATGAAATATCTCGAAAGATGTTTACTTGAAACTCTCAGGTTGTTTCCTCCAGTGCCGATTATTGCCCGTCAACTTTATCAGGATGTGACATTAGGTAAGTTTCTATGAACATAACATTAATATAGACTTGAATATAGTATAATAAACACATGGAAATAGTCTAGGGATACATACATAATCTTTTTATTAAAGAAACAGAAGCAATTTTGTTGAACCCATTTTCTTAACGTTACACGTAACACATAAGCATCAGTGGCAGTTTAATTGAAATAAAATCAAAAAAAGCCCATAAGGGTACTTAAAAACCAAACAAATTATACAGAATAACTCACAGATTTGTTGTTTCGGACATTTCATTTTCTTTTCTTTATGATTTATGCGATCGTATTTTACATCTCTATTTCTTTATGTGAATTTTTGAAGAACGCTGAATTGTCTGTATGTACAGGATACACTAAGAGATAAAAATGAAAAATAAGAGCGTTTTTTTTAACTTTTAATCAAAAACTAATTTAATAAGTCGTATGTCAAACACGATAATTAATGACGGCTCTACATCCTCTTTGCATACTTTGTATCGAATGATCTAAGTCTGATTGTGGTATTGTCCATAAATTTTCCTGTAAAGCTGCGAACAGTTGATCGCGGTTTTCGAAGCGACTTTCTTCCCTTAGAACTCTTCTTTGTCGAGCATATTCCATGGATGTTTTATTGGATTTAAATCCGGAGATTGGACGGGCCATAGCAATACTTCAATAGCATTATCTCCCCTTATTACTGCAGATAGAGAGATACGGTTTTCGCAACACTGCTACTTTTTTGTGAAATCAAAGAAGCCACAAACAAATTTTTCCTAGCCCTTTTCGTTTTTGAGATACAGAGTGAAATTGAAAATTTTGCGTTTTTAGGTACCCCTCATATCTCGATGGCCTGGCAACTTACCGAAAAGGTGAAAACTAACATCAATAAAGGTTTTCTTGCGTAGAATCCAGTGGCGTAGTTAGTTTTTGGTTAGATACTATCGTTTTCGAGGTATAGACTAAAGTTGGGTTTTTTTAAATAGGATACCCTATATATTTTTTAATATTTGGTTTCCGCTCATTTTTAGCTTCTCAAAAATATATAACACTTAAAGAAATTTTAATCTGTTTTTCTAGTAGGCCTAGATACATGCCTACTATTTAGTATTTACCCTGGACAACTCAACTAACACAAATACTAATAAAAAAATATATACCTATTATACACTAAAAATGTTTTATTTACAACAAATGACTTGGAATTTAATACTTTTTAAATGTTGACAATCGTGTTGTTTGAAAATACTTACGACTATTTAATTTATCCTTTAGAAATACCCAAGATCTGTTTTAAATAAAATAAGGCGGCCATGACTTGATTAAACAAAAGAATATATAGATTCTGTTGAACCATTGTAGAAACTAATTGACATTTGTCATTGTTAAATTATTTTAATCGAATATTGCCTTTGCCCATTTATTAAATATCAAAAATGGCTGCGAATTTCGAAAACTTGGAGAAATATGACATGCTTGTTTGTTTTATACGGTGCCAGGAAAATCCGGATGAAGATGAGATGTATCCAATCCGGTAAGTGACAGGAGTAAAACTAGGTAAACAAAATAACTTTGCTTCTTAAACCAGGGCTTTTCGGAACTAGTGATAGCCGATGTAGAAGGACTCTCGGTATTTTTGAAAAACAAAAGTATAGATAATAATAAAACTTTAGTTTTGTGACTTTTTTTTTCAGAATAATAATATTAATATTTCAAATTATGCCTATCGTTCCTCATAGGTTACAATTGTGTCCAAAATTTGCTTGTAATAAAAAAGCATACTATTACAGCAAATCTGTAACACGAAAGATACGATGTCACTAAATTTCCAGTAAAATTAATCATTATTAAAATATTTGTAAAAGTAGAACAGCAGTTTTGTTGATAAGTGATAAGAAAAAACATCTTTTACATCTCCCTGTATAATAAAATAATTCAATTTAATTTATTTTGATATGTCGTTCTATACTCTATATATCTGTAAACAAGCATTTATGCTGCATTATAGATACCCAGAACGAAGACAGCCCGATAAGAGAACATTTTCAAGAATAAAAGTAAATCTGAACAATCACTGATCATTCAAAGTACCGCGACCGAAATCATATTACAAAGAAAATCGGTAAACTGAAGAGATTAATGTTTTAGCTGCCGTTGCAATCAATCCGTCAACTTCCTGTCAAAAAGTCGAGGAGAAGTGGGAGTACCTAAGTCAACAGTGCAGACTATTCTAAAAAAATACCATTCTAAATATAAGTTAGTGCACCATTTGCACCCGGGAGATGCACAGCGTCGCATAGATTTCTGCAATTGGTACGTTCATATGACTAATACCGAAATAAATATCGAAAAAAGAGTTATATGGTGTGACGAGGCAAATATCTCAAGTGCAGGTATTCTAAATCGAGACAATAATAGATACTGGTCGAAAGAAAATTAACACGATATATTTCCACGCGAACAACAAGGCAGGTTTGGATTTAGCGTGTCCTGCTTTATCCTTGGCACAAAAATAAGGTATGTCATTTATAACGGTAGTCTAAAGATACTGGAAAATACGCTTCCTGATTTATTAGATAATATTCCTTTTGCACAATTACAAAATATTTTTCTTCAGCAAGATGATGCCCCGGCTCATAATGCACGGACTGTTAGTACCTTTTTAGAAAATGAATTTCCAGGTCGCTGGATTGGTACAAATGGGGCTGTAAGATGGCCGCCTAGGTCGCCAGACTTGTCGGCCCCAGACTTTTTTCTGTGAGGATATCTTGAAGGCATCATCTACCAAAGGCAACACCACACGACACAAGAAGAGCCTTTAGATATTTACAAGCTCGCCAAATGATTATGCTTAACGCACTAAGTAGAATAAGAAAGATGTGTGATATGTGTATAAGGTATAATGGGGAACAGTTCCAACAGTATCTGCAATTTCTACACCCTGCATACCCTTTTTTTCTAATAGTAAGTATTTGACAGAATACAATTTTATTGTCAACATTAGAAAAACAAATTAAATTATCGTCATATGTATATATTTTTAGTTTATAATATGTGTTTTTAGTAGAATTCTTAGATGTTTGTGTGTTTCCCTAGCGTAAAAATTTAATAGTATGAATCTTTGTTAACTGATTTATTGTTTAATAATAATCCTATAAGAAACTTTGGTACAGATAATTCAGATTTAGAAAATTAACACACAATTTTCAGGGCCTACTAGAAAAACAGATTAAAATTTCTTTAAATTGACTTAATTGTCGATACCGGCTTGAAATAAATATCAAGTGTTATATATTTTTGAGAAGCTAAAAATGAGCGGAAACCAATTATTAAAAAACATACAGGGTATCCCATTTAAAACAACCCAACTTTAGTCTATACCTCGAAAACGATAGTAGCTAACCAAAAACTGACTTCGCTACTGGATTCTACGCAAAAAACTCTATCGAAGTTAATTTTCATCTTTTCTGTAAGTTGCCGGGCCATCGAGATACGAGAGGTACCTAAAAACGCAAAATTTTGAATTTCACCCTGTATCTCAAAAACGAAAAGGGCCAGGAAAAATTTGTTTGTTGCTTCTTTGGTTTCACAAAAAAATAGCACAGTTGCGAAAACCGCATCTTTCTATCTTCAGTAATAAGGGAGATACCCCGCAAAACCATCGAAATTCGGATACACCCTGTAAAGTAATGATTCTATTAGTGGTTACTAGATGGCGTTTTTTGTAATTCTTCAAATAATACGGATTAAAAAAAATCAAATGATATGGTATGACTTTTTTGCCATAATTTAATTAAAGGTTATAAGAGGTATCGAATAAAGAAGTAAAAAAAATCCAGGTCCATATTTAAATTAGAAAAGTTGATGATGGTCGCCCGAATCCGAAACGTCGGGTTGAAAAACTAAACTAAAAACTCACCAATTTGTAGAGGAGAAAAAGTGACGATGATGTGAAAATTATTTTCATCTGTCATTTCAACTAAGCCTCAAATTTTAGAAAAAAAAAACAAAAAATAACTTTTATGGTTTTAGTTGAAAAGACAGATGCAAATAATTACTATATATACTATAATTAAAACACTACTTTCGCAGTTTCTTGTGTTGATTGGACTGCAGCCGCCACTTCTGCTACTAAAGTTTCTATTGGGGCCTTGTTTTTTTCCAATTTTTTTTAAATTTTCGGATTAATGAAACGAGAGATGCAAATAATTTCCACTTTGTCATTGTCACTTTTTCTCATCCACAAAAAGGCAAGGTCAATTTTCCAATCCGAGGTTTCGGATTCGAGAGACCATCATCAACTTTCTTAATTTAAATCCGGACCTAGATTTTTTATTTCACTATTCAACGCCCTTCATAACCAAATAAACTGTGATATAAAAGTCACAGAGTACCGTTTGATTTTTTGAGAAAATCAGCATTATTTGGAAAATTCTGAAACAACGCCATCTAGTGACCAATAACAAAGTCATTACGGCACAGTTTATAGCTACACGAGTAGAGCAAATAAAGCACCACACCAAGTTGAATAAAATAGAATCATCCAAAACAGAGATATGTAAATTTGAAAGCCGTCACTTTCCCCCATCACTTTATTTTTGAAAATAGTTAAAAATGGTCTGAAGCAAAAAAGTGCGTAATTAGTTGAATAATACAATGCTTATATTTTCAACATACCTTAATTATAAAAATTTAAGAGAAAATTGCCGTTTAAACTTTTTTGTTGCTATCACTCCCCCTAGCAGCCAACTTTTGAACTTGAAAATAGTCGATTTCTCTTGGCCGATATACCTACAAATATTTTTTCCCAAAAGTTCTGTCATTAACGGTTTCTGAGCTAAGGCCGACGTCCTGTATTATTGGACCACCCTGTACAAGAAAATAATTTTTTTTTCCATTTTCGGTATTTATTTTTGTTTTTTGAGCTCTGGACACACCTTCAAAATCAATTTCCAGAGCCGCCACTGAATAGTAATAAAAAAATACCTAATATTTTTAGCATTTATTAATTTAGTTCTCCGATTTCGTCCTTTAGATATCTTTTTGTAACGCTAGAGAGAGATTTAGGTTCGTACAAAGGCACAAACTTTCATTTGTCTATTTAACAGCATCGAATCCCAACTATGTCCTACCTGCCGGCGCTACAGTAGTCATCGGAACGTTTAAAATCCATCGCCTAGAAGAAATGTATGGACCCAACCCTGATAAATTCGATCCAGACAACTTCGTACCTGAAAGGGCAGCCAACAGACATTATTATGCCTTCATTCCATTCAGTGCTGGACCTAGAAGTTGCGTAGGTGAGTAATATTATTTTTTATTATCATTAGTACCAAATTAAAAGTACCTATCGAAAATACTTCCTATAATTCCTATGTCCATTATTTATTAAGTCCTTGTAATCTATACGTGGGTGACCTATCGAAAACTTGCCAGAAGGAAAAGATCTTGTCGAACAAATTTGGAACGCGTTAAGCCTGGTTGTCAGGGGGACAACTTTTGAAAAATATCATAGCTCAACTTGCATGCTCCTAAGCGGGGTTTTCATCCTGTAAATTTAAGAAGTTAAAGAATTCAAGTGGTAAGTCACTGGAAAGGTTTCTTGATTCCCCATATATTGGCGCTTCTTTTTTGAAATTCGTTCGATTCATTTAGAATTTACGAAGCCTCAAAAGTGTATTAATATTAATAGACAGCGTATGTGGATTTATACCTAATTTCCTTGGCAAATTTACACGAATTCACGCCAACTTGTACAGAACTAATTCGATACTCTGAGATTGGACATGTACGTAGTTTTTTGTGAGTAAACAAAACACAATAAACACAAAAAAATTGAATAGACTAAGATAGAACCATTAGTTGCTAGATAGCAGTCATGTGACTATTGTATTTAGAATGTTTGGAAGTTAAACATTTCAATTATGTTATGGTGTACAGGGTGGCCATTTTATGGTGATACAGTACCTTATCTAGAAAACGGTAATAGTTACGACAAAAAGTTAAATACAAAAGTTGTTTGGATTCAAGTAAGTTTTTATTTTATTTCACTTTTGCTTATACAGGGTGTTTCGTTTTGACGTGACACATGTCAACCTTCTTAATTTAAATGGGATACCCTATATATTATTACATATTTCGATTCTACTTCTAATTTGCGAAAGTTTTTATAATAATAACATCTATATTTGAATTCTTTATCGTTTTTGAGTAAATTGAATTTTTAGATTTTTTTTAAAAAAACATATTTTTTAAAAAAAAATTTTTTACCTATAAAACTTTAATGGAACTGACTAATATCCAAAACATACATTACTAAGGGTTCAATTCAACGAGTTTCCATGCTGGTCTTACCAATTAATATACAGGGTGCTAAAAATGGAGAGTAAAACAAACAGAACTTTAAATGTAAAAATCTCCTGTTTTTCAAATGGAACACCCTGTATATTTTTATTTCATCTGATTCAGCATTCAATTACCTATCATTACTCATATATATGTCCTATACCTAAAATGAACAGTTTCGATTTTATTAGCCGTTTTCTGCTTTGACCATTTTTTTTAATATAAGTAAACAGAATGTTTACGAAATAAGGGAGAGACAAAAAAAATATCTTGTGCCACACGGTATAACTAATAACTAACTGAGTATTAAACATGATTAAAACAAATTATAAAAAATTTTCAATATGGCCACGCTCCATTGCGATACATGAAGTGTAAATAGCCTCCATTTTTCGAATAGCGTTCCTTACCGAATTAGATGCATTAAAATGATTGATCTCTTCCCTGATTTTTATTTTTAACTCATTTCTATTATTAGATCTATTTTTATAAACTTTATTTTTTAGTGCACCCCACAAAAAGAAGTCTAAAGGGCTTAAATCAGGGCTTCGTGGTGGCCAGGATATTAAACCATGTCTTCCTATCCAAAATGGAAAATGTTGATTAAGGAAATTTACTACCGGTGCAACTGTCTGGTAAGGGGCGCTATCCTGCTGAAAAATGATATTTTCTCGAATATTTGCTGGCAAGATAAGGGGCATGATTTCATTCCTAAGCAGCTCAAGTATATTTCGCCAATTAACGACCTGTCAAAAAATATTGGTCCGATAATACGGTCGCAAATAATTCCGCACCACACATTTACGGTTTGACAGCCTTGTTTTTTAATTGCTTTTATTAGATGTTTATTAGTTTGAGACCAATAATGAAGTTTTTTCCGATTAAAAATACCCGCCGTATTAAATGAGGCCTCATCAGTCCAAAGCACTTTTGAAAAAACACATTTTCGAACTGCCGGTCCATAATATCACAACAAAAAGTCAATCTTTCATTAAAGTCTAATTGTGATAATAACTCAGTTGGAAGAAATTTATAAGGATGATAACCATCCACCTGCAGTGTTTTTTGAATACTTCCTTTACTGACACCTGCAATGTCTCTGTCAGCATCTCTTTGGGATCTTTCATCATCTTCAGCAAAATCTCCAGTTGTTTTTCCTCAGTTAGGACAAAATTGGGACGATTTTTCTTAGAGTTTTTAAAGACACCATTTTCCAAATCACGCACAATTCGAAAAAATATAGTCCTGAAGGGAACTCGATTATTAGGATATTCCCTCGAATATTCTCTAAGGGCTAACCCTGGACTTTTATTATTTTTTATGAAACAGTTGTATAATTTCAAACGTTCATCTAAACTATATAAAGCCATTTTTTAACAAATTTCGCAGCAAAAATTTGACAAAAACGACAAACAGAGCGAATGTCAACTTAAGTCAACAATTGCATTAGGTTATTTCCTAAGCCTATCTTGATTTTTTTACTTTCTGATCTCATTTACTGGCAAAATTCCGGGATAAATCAGAAAACGGCTAATAAAATCGAAACTGTTCATTTTAGGTATAGGACATATATATGAGTAATGAGAGGTAATTGAACGCTGAATCAGATGAAATAAAAATATACAGGGTATTTCATTTGAAAATCAGGAGATTTTTACATTTAATGTTCTGTTTGTTTTGCTCTCCATTTTTAACATCCTGAATATTAATTGGTAAGACCAGCATTGAAACTCGTTGAATTGTTCCATTAAAGTTTTATAGGTAAACAATTCTAAAAAATCAATTTATTCAAAAACGATAAAGAATTCAAATATAGATGTTATTATAAAAACTTTCGCAAATTAACAGTAAAATCGAAACATGTAATAATATATAGGATGACCTATTTAAATTAAGAAAGTTGACATGTGTCACGTCAAAACCAAACACCCTGTATAGACAAAAGTGAATGTACACTCAATCATGTACACTTTTAAGGCTTCGAAGCATCTAAATGAACTGATCGGATTTCGAAAAGGAAGCGCCGATGTACGGGGAGTCAAAAACCCTTTCCAATGACATATCAGTTGATAACTCTTCCTGTTTGAAAAATTTTAGGACATGACACCCGCGCTTAGGAGGGTGAAGTTTCATTTTTGCGTCAAAAGTTTGTCAAGCTTGGTTGTCCCCCTGACAACGAAGCTTGAAATGTTTCACTTTTTTTTTCGACAAAATCTTTTCCTGGCAGTTATGCCTTTTGGTACGTTTTCGATGGTCCACACTGTATATAATAAAGAGAAATCCACTCATTGTCTGAATGAATGACTGATCACCATATCTCTGAAACCATTAAAGACAAAATGTTCAAATGTGGCGTGGACCTTCTTTTTGTGATGTAGGGGCGAGAAAATAGGAGGGGAATGAAAAAGAGTAAAATGTGTTTTAACTTTTTTTTTTCAATATCTCTTCAAATAAATGAAATTTTCAGAAGATCTTTCATCAACGGTTTTAAAAAATAGGTTAGTATACTAAAATCAGTTTCTGGATTTCTCGACACTTGACCTTTAAGGGGGTAAAACATGTTATTTTTTACAATATATTTTTAACAAAACGAAATTTTTAAACGATTCTTTCATCAACGCTTGCAAAAAGAATTTTTCAAAAATGAATTTTTGATCTTTCGAACTCCCATTCAAACTTAAAAGGAGGTGAAATCTGATTTTTCTATGTCTCTTTAACTAAATGAGATTTTAAAACGATTCTTTTTTCAAAGGCTTTTTAAAATAGTTACCTTGACAAGGAATTTCCAAATTGTTCAAAATTTCATCTTTAAGGGGTTGAGATGTGTTTATTTAATTATCTGACAATGAATTTCGGAATTTTGAGAAATTTCTTCATTAACGAAGTAAAAAGGAGTAATGTATTGGTGTTACATAAAAAACATTTTGCATTAAACCTGATTTTGTGTTAAAAATATTGTTACTGATTACTTACAGGTATGTTTTTCCATAATAAAATTTAAGGGCAAACCCTATTTATTGTCCAGTACTAAAATTGATCTATGGAATCTTGCTCTTTAACATGATCGATTTTCTGTTGCCTCTTCCAGAGTAACCGAAAGAAATATGTTTAGGCACCAAATGACTAAACATATATTTTCTAAAAAGCATTACTTTAGATAATTTCGACTATCGCATATCTCTGTTAACATTTTTAGTTATTAGTTATTGTTGTACAGTATGTTGAGTTAAACACGATCACTATCCATATCTCGAAACTCCTTTATGTTAGCGTCTTAAAAAAAAACCAGTATAAAAATAGTGGCCAACTTGTAGGGGGCGCAGTTGCTAGGGTGAATAATAAATTTCAAAAATTCTATAAAAATTCCAGAACTAGGTGAAACTTTTGTTGTCTCATTGAAAAGCTGAGTTAATTTCCTATCACTTTGTTTCTAGATTTATTCTCATATCACCGATAATAAGAATGTAAGACTCTGTTGACCCAACGAGATATTTAAATCGCTATATCTTCTGAAACGCTTGTTCGAATTCAGTGAGCTTCGGTTTATTTAAAATAAATTTTCAAGCTGTTTTAGGATTCGGATCGAGTGACACACCTTATTTTTATACAAATTTAGATCGCGTTGTTTGTAATGATTGTAGTTTTTTCTAATTTTCTCAAAAATTTTAAATAAACTGTTGGAAAATTAAATATGTTCAATACGGCTGACGATTTTGACTTACGATTTTTGATCTTTGTTTGTCCGTTTTCTTTCTTTCGGGAGTATGCAGCTCGATAAGGAAAGCCTCAAGTCTCCATCGCAACCGTCTTATAGAGGTTGTTTCTTTTATTTTCTGCAGAATTTTCGATGTAGCTTTCCTCAACCGTGTTGGATCGCCAGCCAAAATGACACTTTACTGTTAGAATGTCAGCTCCTGAATCTGCCAATAGGGACGTAGAGGATCTTCGGAAGCAATGCCCCGTACATTCTTCTGGATGTTCAAGTTTGAGATACAAAGCAATTTGTTTTGGCAATGATCCAAAAGAATTAATGCCAACCGGTTGCTTCATACACACACCATTTCGAAATTATATGAAAAACCTACCTTGCTCGATGTTACATGGGCGAAGATTAATGTATTTTCGAACTAGTTGAATCATGTCTATCTCTTGAATACTTCCAGATGTTACATAGAATTCCCGTTTTCGTTGTCGGCAAAAAAAAAATTAAAACATCGCCTTTCATCCTCGATTTTATCCAACAACAAATTTGTAAACTCCTCTCGCCTGCAAGCTCCTGCCAACCCAATAATCAATCTATCTACTTTTATAAATAAGTATTCTTTGTCATCCGCTTCTAGAAGGAATATTGTAATTTTGGTTTTAGGTAATACCCTTGACTTTTTTAATTGATATCCCTCAGATTTCCTTTTGAGGAGGCCGACTAAATTTCTAAATATGCTGATATCCATATTGAGTTTAATAGATATCACTGTTACAATTAAACGCCCAGAGAGATGAAGGCCTATTCTTTCTAACCACATTAAGATACATAATGATGCTGCTAACTCACTTGCAGCGTAAACATCTATTATAACTACCGTAAAAGACCTACAACTCGTTACAAACAACGCCATCTAACCGATTTGTGAAAAACTAGGGTGCGTTACTTAACTCAAATTCTAAAACAGCTTGACATTCCCTTTTAAATAAGCCTAAGCTCAATCAATTTGGATGAGCGTTTCAGAAAAATGTAGCGATTTAAATTTCTCGTAAGTCAACAGTTCCCTGGGGTGATATGACACTAAGTTTAGAACCAAAGTGATAGGAAATTAACTCAGCTTTCCAATAAGCTAATAAAAGTTATAGCTAGTTCTGGGGTTTTTGTAGACTTTTTGAAAGTTATTGTTCACCCTAGCAACTGCACCCCCTTGCGGTTAAATTAGAAACTTAAAAATAATATCAGTCCATTGCTCTTGACTACTTTTGTCATATTATTTTTGATGCTTGAAAAACATACAGGGTGTCAGTAAGTAAGTGCGACAAACTTGAGGGGTGATTCTGCACGAAAAACTAATGACAGTTTGCTATATAGGGGAAGTACGGACAAAATGACATAGTATTTTAATATTGCTTTATGAAAACTTACTATAAACAGTAACCAACACTTATTATATGTAACAGTTATCTTTGATACATTAGCTTTTCATGTAAGAAAGTTATTTTTAGATAATGTAAAGGTACACAAACTTAAAAGCTTAATACTAAAACCTAACTCAAAACCATTTTGTCCATACTCAATGCATACTGAATGGACAAAATTTTTTGGCTTTTACTTCTTCCATGTTCGGTGTAGAAGTGAGAACAAAATGCGTTTTTTGCTTCTTTGGTTTTCTCTTCCCCTGTCCTCTGACTAAGTTTCCTTGCGGAATAGGAGATAACATTTCAATGGGAACGAGCAAAGAACTTGTTGATGATTCAGGATTTTCCTCACTTCGAGATATTTCATATGGTATGATGGGTGCACTTTCAGAAAATGAATCTGTTGATGGTCCAGGATTCTCTTGACTATTCGTGCTTTCATCTGGTACGGTAGAGGCAATTTCGTTATTTTTAGAATTTGGATTTTCTGTTACCTGTGTGGGCGCAAATTCAGGAGGCATTATTGGAACATTGGTTGTCTCAGCAGGCTCAAATATATAATCTGGAAAGATATCAAGGGCAACAGGCCAGAGACCAGTGTTTTTAAATCCTTGGCATGCATTTTGCACAATAGCAGCTTTTCCATAGGCCTCATTAAATAAATAGCCAATTTGTAGATGAGTAACTACGCGACCTGGATGAATCTTTAACCATTTTGATATTTCCTGATTGAAGTAGGTTTTTAATGCTCCATAAAAACATACGTCCAAAGGTTGCATCCGATGGGTGCACTGAGGTGGCAGACATAATACGATTATACCATTATCTTCAGCGTATGTCAATGATTCAAATCCTTTGAGACTAGCATGACTATCGACGACGAGGAGCACTTTTTCATCAACACTAGCCTTCGCATAGGTTTGAAAAACACATCTGTGGTCATCCAGCCCGACTCTTGTGCAATTCCAAGAGTGCCAGTTGGGGCCCCATCCAAAAGCTCATTTTTAAAATTCTTTCTAGGGAATATTGAACATGGAGGTATGTAAGAGCCGGATGCATTCATGCAACACACAACGGTGACATGAGATCCTCGCTCAGCACTTGTTAAGCAGCCAATTTGCTTCCGGCCAGTTGTTGCCAAAATTTTCTGTGGTTTCTGAACAGTAGACAGACCGGACTCATCTACATTATAAATTTTATTGGGTGAAAAGTTGTGAGTATCCAACAAATCTTGATATACCTTAAAGAATTCTTCAACTTGAGGCTTATTGAAAGCTTGAGCCCTAGCCGCTGAAGTCGGTTCTGGTTTACGTACCGAAATATCTTTATTCCTTTTTAAAAACCCAGTTAACCATTCCTGTCCAGCTCTTTGTTTTTCTGCATTGAAAATATGGGAAAATTTATTTTGTTCGGCTAACTGAAATGCTAACTTCTGAACGTCTTTACGAGTCAAACCAAAAAGTCGTGTTTCTAATAATTTTAAATGATTAACTAGCTGCCTTTCAATTTCTGGAGGAAAAGTAGGTTTGTACCTTCCTAGTCCTTTACCAGTTGAATTTAATGTTCTGTTTTTTCCTAACGCGTGTCTTCTCAGAGTCACCTGAGGGACACCAAACGTTTTGGAGGCTAAAAGCCAACCCATTTTATTTTGCTGAACAGCCTCAATTGCATTTTTCATTGACACGTCGCTCCAGGATTGTCGATTAGATGTTCTTTTATAGTTGCGCGGCATTCTGGCAGTATGGTCTGTAAGCAAATAAATATAATCATATTTTTGGTCTATATAAATTATAATGGACAAAATGACATACTATGTCATTTTGTCCGAATGAGCACTATGTCATTTTACCCATATTGGATATTTAATAATTTTACATTAAAAATATGCATTAAATGTTATCTATTTACGAAAGTAATCAAGCCATGTCATTCTATACACTATAAAGAATTGATTTAAAGCAAAATGAGTTGACTGAAAATCCAAAACATACCGAAAATAAGAAAACAGAATCACAGGTTTGCGCGAAAATAGTACATTTAAGAAACAAACGGCTGACTGCGGGCGCCCTGGAGAAGTACGAACTCTGCAACTAGAAGAGATAGTTCTCGAGTTATTGCGAAGTCAGCTGAAAAAGAACTCGAAAAATTGCCAACATATTGAATGTAAGCAATTTCACTGTATTTTAAATTCTTAAAGAACAGCAATTGTATCTGTTTCACATTCAACGTGTGCAAGCTCTACTACCTAGAGACTTTTTTCTACGAATTTTTTTTTTTGCGATTCTTCATCAAATCGCTCAAATTCCAAATTTTTTAAATAGCATTTTCTTTACTGACGCGGCTACTTTTGAACGACAATGTATACGAAATTTCCATAACAATCACTTATGGGCTGAGGAAAATCCACATGGAATCTTTGAAGCTCATTTTCAGCATCAGTTTTCAATAAATGTATGGCATGGGGTAATTGATGATCATTTAATCGGTCCATATTTTCTCCCACAACGACTAACAGGCGAATCTTAATTTCCTACAGGAACAGTTAAATGTTCTTCTTGAAGAAATTCTTCTACAGCTGAGACAACACTTATGGTTTATGCATGATGGTGCACCAGTCCATTTTCACTTAGATACAGTATATCCAAATCGTTGTATAGGAAGGGGAGGTACAGAAAATTGGCCTGCTCGATCGCCGGATTTAAATCTTCTAGACTTTTGCATTTGGGGTTTTCTTAAGTCATTAGTTTATTCCACTCTCGTAGAAAATGTTGATGACGTGAGGAATCGAATTATAGCCGGCTGTGGGACAATAAAAAATACGCCAGGAATATTTGCGCGAATATGACAATCAATGAAGCGAAGAGTTGAATCTTGTTTCACGTCTGAGGGAGGTCATTTTCAACATTTGTTGTAGCTTTACCCCTATTTAAAATTTTGTTATTGTTCTGGTTTAATATTATCTTATTAGATAGTTCTTGATAATGTATTAAAGAAATGAAAAATACGCGTTAAAATGTTTTATTTTTTTGCATAAAAACCGCGCCTCATACGAAAAAAAGGCAAGAGAGATTTTTTGTCACAAATTGAACGAGGAATTCAAAAATAATTTGAAGTAATTTGAAATGTCTCAGTGGCGTACCATTCTTTTCTTTAAAAAACTTGAGATCATTACCCATATGGGCGCCAATGATGATTATAAAATTCTTAATTGCTTAATTGCATGTCCAAAAATGCCCAATAACCACCTTTTAAAATTCACCAAATTTCATTGGCATATCTTGGCCGGTTTTAGAGCAATAAATAAATCGTCAAATTTAAACAAAAACATTAACACCCCGTATCTCACAAAACGAATCATTTGCAGACAGACATATGTTTATATAGCAAACTGTCATTATTTTTTCATGCAGAATCACCCTCATATATCGTATATTAAGATGTACTTTGGCAAATAAAAACTGATTTTAATTGAATATGGTTAATTATTATAGGTCGCAAATACGCCATGCTCAAGCTCAAGATTCTCCTATCTACTGTCATGCGCAACTACAGGATCAAGTCCAACTTCAAAGAGGATGATTATAAGCTTCAAGGCGACATAATTTTAAAAAGGTCCGACGGATTCAAAATTATGATAGAAAAAAGAGAACCTACTGTGATAATAAAAGCTAATATTACTTAGGTATTCTAACCTAAAATTAGACTCATTTAGTTGCAGAGCTGTCAGTACTTTAAATAAAATACTTGGAAATAGTAATTCAAATACTTTTTGGTCTTTAAAATACTGTACTTAAAAATACATTTTATTTTATAGTAATTGTACTTGAAATTCAATTACTCCCTAATAAGTATTTGGTATTTGGTGCTTATTTCCCAAAAAAAGTATTTGAAGTATATATGAATTTTACTTCAAATACAAAATAACTTTTTTATTTGGCGTTTCGAAAAAAGTGCCTAGAATCGAAGTTTAACGGTTTAAAATAAATTTTTAGGAAAACTTGTTTTCACATATACAGGGGGGTTTGAAAAGTCTAGGCGTAGTCCTACTTTCTTATTTTAAATGGGCATCCTATTTTTTTATTTGATTATTGCGTTTTCCTGAATATTTGATACATTTTTTATGTAGCATACCCGAAACCTAACTTTGACGTATAAAAAGATATTGATATAAAAAAATTACCATTTTTCGTTAATGTTCTAAAAATTATTATTAAAAATCTGGCTTGGCCTATTTGATGATTCACCTTGTTTGTTGTAATGTCAGATAGACTTTCAATCAATGTCTTTAGAAAATGCCATATTCAGATAAGGAAAAATGCGATATTCTGCGGATATTTAATAAGAATAACAAAAATGCATATACAACGAGAAGGGAATATCACCAACAGTTTACGATGCGAGCGTTTCGAACGCGAACAACATTTAAAAATGTTTTGGATTTCCAGATAGGATGTCTATAAAAAGAAAAAAACGGACAGTAGTCGTTAACCAGGAGGAAGAAATAAATATTTTGTTATATTTTTAAGGTAGGCGCTTTGGTTTATGAACTTATTACTATTAGTTTTATTTATATTTGGAAATCCAAATGCATCCTTAAAAGATGCAAAAAGTTTTTTCGGAAAATCATTTTTTAAAATGCATTCTACTTTAAAAAAGCATAGTTTTTATACTTATAAAATATTACCCTTGCAGAAATTAACAGGAGATAAAAAAAGAGGAAGTATGTTTTGACAAGAAATGTTATTATTAAAAGAAGAAGAAAACTGAAGAGTGCAGCTTCAGTACTACAGGCATTCATAAAAACATACAAAAATACATACAAAACCCTCAAGTAACTAGTGAAATTAAAATACAAGGTCGAAGATCGTTACATGTGTGGTGCGGGCTCTTAAATAAATAATTGGGCCAATTTTTATTGACGGACCCTTAAATGGGGAAAAATATTTAAATTTATTGATCAATAACGTAGAATTTTTTCTGGACAACTTACCACTCCGTCAATACAACGAAACTATATGGCATCAGAATAGAGCCCCACCACACAACGTTTTTCCGGTTATAAATTACTTTATTATGTAATACGAAATGTGGATTGGTCGTACTGGACCGATTGGCTGGCCCGACTTGAAGCCACTTAATTCGTTCCAGTGATGATTTTTGCAGAATAAAATGTATAAAAATCCAACTGAAGACGTAGAGGTTTTACGAACAATAATAATTGAGGCTATTCAGAACACCAATGATAATCATTTTCGTTTTATTATTAACACTATAACTATAAATAAAATCGAGTGTCATTACATACAGTGTATTAAAATGAACGGTGGGCACACTCAGCAGAAGTAAATAGTTTTAGTAGATAATACCATTTTATATTTTTTTATAAAAAAAACAATGTTTTTTAATATAAAAATATAAAAACACAAACGTCAATATTTTTTTAGACGTTATAATCAGGTATAGGGTATGCTACATAAAAATGTTTAGAATATTCAGGAAAACGCAAAAATCAAATAAAACATTAGGGTACCTATTTGAAATAACAAAACAGAACCACGCCCAGACTTTTTGAACCACCCTGTATATGTTTAAAAAAGTTTAAAAAAGTTTAAAAAAAATTTTTCTTAAAATTTATTTTGAACTATTAAACTTTTATTTTGGACACTTTTTTCCAAAACGTCATATAAAAAAGATAAGGGGGGGTAAATATATAAAAAATATACCCTGTTCTTAAAGTAAGAAGAAAGTATTTCAAATCGACTAAAAGTATTTGGAATACTCTGATTTTCTTAAATCAAGCACTTTTTTGTGCATTTAAATATGATTTCGAGGAATAGAGGCGCGATCGGTTTGCATTTGCCACTGCTGTTCAATTATTGACCAAAAGCTATGCACCGTGAACCGACATGTTTCGTAAGGCGACCAACATCGAGAAGAGAGACGGTCTAGTATGTAACTTATGGTTTTATAATTCGAGAACGGGATAAATTATATAAGAATATTTTAGTTCTACTTTTATGGTGTGGCTTTAAATTGTGCACTATCTGTTTATTAAGTAATAAGTATACTTAATAAATTAGAAACTAGTATAATTAAAAGAGTTTTTGACTATAAATGCCCCCATTAACGTTGGTATTTTTTAGGTATAAAAAAACTTGATACCGGTATCAAACCTAGTGTATTTATAAATTAGCAAGAGGGGACTGAATATGGTAAGATCAAAAATTAAAAAGTTCTAGCGCTTATAGGAGAAATATTACTCTGGCGGAATTATACCGATTTTGCAAAAAAAAAATTGAACGCGTTACATTTTGATAGAGTATTTTCCGAGTAAAGGCTAGTTAAACCAAGAGTTGCAACAAAATTAGTATAAACTTTAAGTGTTTGCTCCTTAAACGGATTATTTGCAAGCCTACTACAATATTATGTTAAAACTGTAAGAGACATTTTTGTAATTTGAATAGGGAAATATGTATTGCTGGTTGCAACATTCCATTGTCTATTTTCGACCAAATGCCGACGCACCTAATTTTTTTTCACAAAATAGCACCATACCGCCTGTCATTGATTCTTTGTCCACATCTCTGCAAAATTTGAACTGTTATATCGTACTCATGTCTTTTAAACATAGGCGCCGGCTTTTTTAAATCAGTATGGGTGCTTTAGACAAAAGCGGCACAAAAGACTAAAAGACCGCCTAGAGGGATAGTTTTTTTTGTGCTACGCCCGAAATTTTCTAAGGGTTCCAAAATGTTCGTTTATTTCAAATTATACAAATTTATTTTAGGTAAAATTATTTATTAGTAGGTATAAAAAATAAAAATTTGGATAACCAACAAATAAAAACTTATTCTAAAAAATAACACTGCTAAACAATAAAAAAATTATAACAAACTCTCAAAAAACAAAAAACAAAAATAGATATAAACCGATATTTTACAGTTTTAGGTCGGTCGGAACTATTAATCTAATGAAAACATATTTTGCCTGTGAGTATTTCGTTGTATAAATATATTTGCAATTTCATTTTTATCCACTTCCCTTAACATATCTTTATATGAATTTAAGACAATACAGTCATTTAATCTGGCCTGCGTCATCCTTGTCCGTAAAAATGTTTTTAGTCTCCGTAAATTTGAAAAACTTCGTTCAGAACTACACGGTGTTATAGGGATAGTAAAAAATAATTTTAAAACTTTACAGTATTCAGAAAATAATTCTTTTAAATGTATATTTTGATTTAAATATAAAGCGATTTCTGTTGCTGAATGAAAATTTTGCCCCCCGTTACTATCAAAAAACATTCTTTTATGTAAATGGAGTCTTTCTAAATCAAAATCGCTACTATAATTTTCCTGAATTATATTGTTTTCGTTATTTGTCAATAAAAATTCTTCAATATCTCTTGCTCTTTTTATTCCGTCCGAATTAAAACGGTTGTTAAGGCTTTGAATACAAGTATCTATTATTTCGTAATATAAACGTCTGTACATTTCTTCAGGTGAATTTGAATAATATAGATTTTTTGAACCACCCAATTTGAGGAGAACCATTCTTTTCCTTGGCAAAACAGGTTCATCGATATTAAAATTATCCTTCTCGGAGACTATTTGTTCCCATATGTTTTCGAAATTAGTTCGTTGAGTCTCGAGGGTTTTAGCAAGGCAGTCAATTTATTGCGTCTGCAATGTTAATGTTAACTTTTTGAATATCGGTATTCAAAACCTCTATATTTTCAAAAATATTTATTAAAATTTTTAGTAAATTCAAATGAATACATTTTTTCAAGATAAGCATTTGCTTTCGCTCCTGCTTCGCTTTTTTCAATACTTTGGTTTATCATAAATTCACATACCTCTTGATAATTGCCAAACAGTGATTTTAAAGATGTTACACGAAGACACAAAGGGTCTTAAGGCCAATGAACCAGCGTCTTCGGTGTTATTCGGTTTTAATTTCGTAAAAAATATTTAAACGTTTTGCCGAATCTCGAACATAATTTAAAATGTCTTTGGCATGCATTAAAAAATCTCTTACCTTAGGTATGCCAATAAATGAATCTTGTACAAGCAAGTTAAGAGAGTGGGCTATGCAATGAACGTATATAGCACGTGGTTCATCATTCACTATTCTTTTTTGTAGACCTGATAAAGCTCCACTCATGTTTGCAGCACCGTCATAGCATGGGCCTCGTACTGAAGATATGTCTAAGCTATATCTTATAAATATATCTTTAAAACTTTATGTAACGTCTCCGCATTAGTCAAATGCGTTTCATAAAGTCCCAAAAAATATTCTGATATTTCGAAATTATCGTCAACAGTTCTGAAACAAACTAAGATTTGTTCTTTTTTTTGAAAGATCTGTGGTCTCATCAGCGATAATTGCGAATATATTTGGCTTAATCCTAGCAATAATTTTATTACGGATATAATCAGCGAGTAAACTCAATATTTCATTAATATTGTCATGCGATATTCATTTATACTTAGTTCGGTTCATCCATGTCTTTAATTCCGTAGAATCTTCAGTTCGAAGCAATAAAAGCTGAACGAAGTTTGAATCATCTTCTGTATGACCTCTTAATGCAAGTCCTTGCCCTGCTAGATACTTAATGGATCCGATAATTTTCAGCAACGCAGTTTTTGCAGTTTTCATTTCCAAAACTTTTGCTTTCGACATAGCTGCTGTCACGTTTACGCCTTTGTCTATTGTAGACATTGCCTCCACAGCGTGCCTATGCATTTCTGATTTTTCGTGATATTGAAATCTCTCTAGTGCTTTATTCCATTGGTTGAATCCTTCCATAACAAATGACTTGTAAGACAGCTTTGTATACGTGGCATTCATTGGCAGGTATGTTTAATAGAAAGCAACGACCTGAACCAGAACTTTTACCGGCTTTTATTGGCAGATTATTTGACACATTAGATGTGGAAGGCAACCCCTCATTTTCTATGATATCAATCGTATCAGTATTATTGTCTTGAGCTTGAGATAAAGATGGCTGCGAAGGCACAGGCTCAAGAGACGCGGTCTTGGGCTCTGGAACCTTCTTACTTTTATTTGGAAGGCGAATGATAAATTTATCCATACCTTAAACGAAAATTTAAAATCGGTATTTCAAAGTTTTTTCAAGTTTCTGCAAGTTGATAATAAATTCAGGCACACGTAAGAAAGTACTTAAAGTAAAAAATATCGTAATAAATAATAAACCGCTGCCAATGGAATCATTACTTCCACACCAACCTATATACACAATTATACATTACTGGATTTATCAAATTAATTTTAATTTTCACCCCCTCCCCTTTTTACTATCACCTCTTATTTTCACTAAAACATTGAACATGCGTTAAAATTGAAATCTGCATGCCCAAAAACCTATAAAACGACATATTACTCGATTTTTCCAATAAATTAAAATTTTCACCCTCCCTTTTACCCTTACCTCTTATTTTCCACAAAAATATCAGGCAGGTATTATCATTTAAATATTTGTACCCAAAAGTTCGTCGAAAGACAAATTACTTAATTTTTAATGAAAAATTAAAATTATTTACAATAACCCCCCATTTTACTCCCTTTATCTCAACCGATTTTGCTCAATAACAATCCGAACCATTCTCAAGAGTGGAAGTAATAGTAATTTGAAGATATCTTTTTACCACACTACGTGTGAAGTGATCGCACTAATGCGGTAGTAACTAGCATCCTTTATTACCGCACCGGCAATAGTACCGGAATATACATCACTACCTAACTAAAATCAGTGTGGCAATTGCTTTTTATATCAAGATCGTACAGAAAGGATTTTATTTTATTCTATTAAATTTTTTCTCAGATACTCTCACTCTCATACAAGACCAGATGCACTTACCTTATCAATAATAAAACGTTTTTCATAAACAATTGGCACTAAATAGATACTCCAAAGCGCGCGAAACAGTGCACCCTTGACTTTCTTGTTTATGGCTCTACTGCGAGGAAACCGCAACTACATTTTTATGTTTGAGAGGTTGGTTTACGCCGCAAATAATGTATATCAATTTTATATAAAAAGAAACTGAAAGATGCCTGTAACCGCTATGCACTAATACTACATAATGTATCACTATCACGACAAACAATTTAAAATTTAGAAACACATATTTTAACAGAGGCAAAATTAAAACACACAAAATTCACTCAAACCTCGAACTATTGTAAACGGAGTAAACATAGACTTAAAACGATCTCGAAGTAGAAATCCTTCTCACTCCTTTTCATTACAGATCTATCCTCTTCCCTTACTCTCTCACATTTCTCAAGGCGAAATTTCGCAGATGACGTCGCGTGAAAATAGAGAATAACTAACAAGGCGCAACTTAGACTTAATAGGGGTCTATCGTGCATATAGCAAAGACCCAACGTCAATAATAAAATAATTGTCATGTCAACATAAAAATTCGGTATGAGCACCCATAGAGTCGGCGCCTATGAACCTGATTACTCTCTTTTGAAGTAAAAGAATTTTTGAAGAGTAAGTGGAGTTTCCCCACATAGTAACGCCATAAGTAAGCATTTCCTAGTTACTGGAAACAAGCTAAAATTTGTCCAGTCCATAAAAAAGGTAATAAATCAGATATAAGTAATTATAGACCAATTGCTGTATTGTCAGCACCAGCCAAATTGTTTGAAATAATAATTTTTAAAGCTATATACCCTATAGTAAAGAATAGGTTAACAATATACCAACATGGTTTTGTAAAAAATAAATCTACCACAGGCAATCTATTGGCAATAACACAAAATATTTCTGACGTTTTAAATTGTCGTAGCCAAATGGATGTTATCTATATGGATTTTGAGAAGGCTTTTGATAGAGTGTCTT
Source organism: Kuschelorhynchus macadamiae (assembly GCA_030620095.1). Classification (NCBI taxonomy): domain Eukaryota; kingdom Metazoa; phylum Arthropoda; class Insecta; order Coleoptera; family Curculionidae; genus Kuschelorhynchus; species Kuschelorhynchus macadamiae. Next base: position 577,320 of record JAUTXW010000779.1, on the reverse strand, counting down.
TTTCAATTTTTCTCTCCAAGTTAGGGAAGGAATTAGGTTTTCATAGCAGTCTGGTGGGACTATTCGAATCATATCTGTGTGTTCGTAGGTATAATGTTAATATCAAAGGTTATACCTCAGAAGACTTTATTCGTGCTTCTAGTATTCCACAGGGTTCTAACTTAGGACCATTGCTGTTCCTATTGTTTATAAATAGTATAACTCAAGTGGTTCAAAATGCTTCGTGTTTACTATTCGCAGATGACCTTAAAATTTATTATGAGATTAAAACTATTAATGACTGTTTAACCCTTCAGAAAGATATAGATAATAATGTTCAATGGTCTTTGGATAATAAACTCTACTCTAATAAAGTTAAATGTGTACTACTTACCTATACGAGAAAACTAAATCCAATTACATTTACATATTCTATTAAAAATGCCTCCCTTAAAAAAGTGGATGAAATGGTGGACTTAGGAATAACTTTTGATTCCAAATTGACTTTTAATAAACATATAATTAACGTAGTTAATAAAGCCTGTAAGATGTACGTATTTATAGTGCGAAATACAAATGATTTCTCTCGAACCCAATGCTTAATACAGCTATATATATCATATGCGAGAAGTCTGCTAGAATATGCATGTATAATTTGGTGTCCACATTATGAGTGCTTTAGGCATATACTTGAGAGGGTGCAAAATAAGATGCTTCGATACATATACTTCAAGGAGACGGGAGTATCTGGTTGCGGTATGTCCTCACTGTCACTCTGTGAAAGATATTCTCAAGTGTCCCTTTATAAGCGTAGGCAAAAATTTTGTTTGCTATATTTACACAAAACAATAAACGGACTTAATGATGATACCTCATTTCTCTCATCTCTGCATTTTAATGTTCCAGCTTATGGCATGAGAAATGTGAACACTTTTTACATACCAAATGTAGCTCACAATAACCGACAGCTAGGATCCCCTTTATATAATATATGCAACCTATATAACAGAATACAAAAGGATGTTGATATTTTTATCATTAGTTATAGATCCCTAAGAAATAGGTTAGATCATGTTCTTTAGTTATATTTAATTTTTAGTTATTAAGTTCGATTTTGTACTTTTTAATAGGATGAATTCTTTTAAGGAATCTGTTAAGGGCAATAAATAAATAAATAAATAAATACATGAAATCTGCTAATCTTTTTGACCCTAGCCAGTATGGCTTTAGAAAAAACAAAAGTAAGGAAGTGGCCATCATGTCACTGATAACACTGATTGCTGAGGAGTTTGATAAAGGGTGTCTTGCCAGAGTTACTTTTTGCGATTTGAGCAAGGCCTTCGACTGTGTGTCGCATGACATTCTGGTAGTGAAGCTTAGGTATTATGTTTTTTGCGACGATAGTGTCAGTCTAATTCAGACCTATCTTTGCAATCGCAGACAGAAAGTATATTTTAATGACAATTTTTCTAAAGAGGCAAATGTGTTTATCATTTACATTAATGATTTGGCAGGTTGCCTTCACGGGGCTGGGACCGTGTTGTACGCGGATGATACCACAATAACTTGTCGGCAGTCTGACTTGGTTTCGCTCCAGGGTGTTATGGCTCAGGTACAGTCGAAGGCATTGGTTTGGTTCTCGGCAAACAGGCTAAGTTTAAGTCAACAAAAAACTATTAATTTTGTTTTCACTCAGAGAAGATTGGAGGAAACGAAGCAATTAGGATAATTCTGGGCCTCAATTATAAAGATGATGTTAGGCACCAATTTGACAAACTTGGAATTCTCAGTTTCCCTTCTTACTATGTTTATAAATGTCTGATCTAAATAAAATCCAGTTTTTCTGGCTTTTCATGTCATTCTGACATACACAATTATAACACCAGGAACTGTGATAACATGGTGCCATCAAACTCCCGCCTAAACAAGAGCAGATTTTCATTTAATTACTTTGCTCCAAAATTCTTCAACCACCTGCTAACACATATTAGAGCTCTGCCTACAAACACTTTTAATAAAGAAATAAAATACTTTTTAATTAAACATGCTTTTTATGACGTAAATGAATACTTACATTTTAATTTTATGCATGTATAACATCCGCTTCTGAATTTTTAATAATGTATAAATAATGTGATAATGCTATATTTAAATGTATAACTTTAATATTATTATTGTTGTGTAATTGTACTTCTACATGTAATTTTTATTTTATGCTATTTTTAACGTACTTTGTCCATATACTATTTCAATTTATTATTACTCTGATTTACATTGCACATACTGACTTGTGCAAAATCATTGTTTTGATGACACAAATAAATACTCTACTCTACTCTAGTGTCTTCAATACGGTCTCTGCAACTTTCTGCTAATACAGTGATGATACGAGTAGAAGTAATGGATAATGATATTTTTTTACAGTTGAAAAGTGACTCGCATAATTGTGTTTATTTTTCACTGCAATTGGACGAATCAACTGACAAAGTTAACACCTCCCCTTACAGATAGGTAGCTCACTATCCCCTATCTATTCCAAAACTATCGAAGTAGGTCAACACTTTTAAAAGTTTGGCGACCACTACACTATACTAAGATGATTTGTAAAAATGATTGTTGTAATAAAATTTTAGACGAAATGGAGTCTTTTTTAATAATTAAATTCTTGCATTTTATAATTTTTTTTAATTTCGCTTGGGGTTTGAGGATGTTAAAACGGGAATTGTTCTGGTAACTAATGTCAAACTCTGCTCATTTTTAGTGCTTAGCATAATTTGTGTGAATCTTAATTTTAAATAAATGGAGCTTTTGATGTTATATCAATTTGGAAAATGTATATCCAGGCTGTATTTTGCAAGACGAAAGTATACCATTTTACAAGAAGTGGTCGAAATATGACCGAAAGGAAAAAAATGTTTTTTTCAGAACTAACTAGAGACAATATATACAATAACTTTCCAGAAACAACATATATTTTTGCATCCTTATAAGTACTAACAAATAGGTTGTTCAATTAATTTTGAGTAAACTTTAAGCATCCGCTGCACTCTAAAAAAAATATGCATAAATTCTTAACAATTGTGTAGATTTAGTGAACAAATTGTGTCTGAATGTGTACTTGGAACAACTTTGTGCAGAAAATGTACAGGGTGTCCCACATAAGATCCTCTATCCCCTTATCTAGAAAGATATACAATTTAGGAAAAAAAGTTATATATAAAGTGTTATTGTTTTTAAGTGAACTTTTATATTATATACCTTTCATGTATACAGGGTGCTCAGTTTTTCCTGGTTAGGAATCAACTCCTAAAAATTAAATGGGACACCCTGTATATTATCCTGGATATGGATTCCTCATTAAAAATAAGGGTAACTTTCATTAAGATATTGTATACCTATCTCTCGTCGTTTAGGATATAATAGCCGTTTTATTTAATTTTTTGTTAAAAACGTATATATTTAAGGTAGTAGAAAAAAATACAAGTATATAATATTTGGTGAAGCTGCCATTTTCATATTAAAGACAACACCACAATATATAATTTAAGTTGTTTACTTTGACTACAAATTATACAGAGTGATATCAGAAATTCAATCGATCGGAATATATAAAATTACTTATAAGTCAATAATCTTAAATGGAACACCCTTTATATTATTGCAGATTTCGATGGTTCACAAAAAATTAAAGTAACTTTGTATATAATAATCTATACCTATCTCTAACCGTTTAGAAAATATTCGCTATTAAACTTTTTTTATGCAATAAAAAATACCTTTGGTTTAAATTTAATGACGAAATACGTCACAAATATTTTTTAACGGGCTGACCATAGTAGATTTTCAACAAAATACTGTAGTTTACAATTTTAACTAAGATGTCTGTATTCTGTATTTCCTGAGAAAATAATTCATTACAAATCATAAAATGAAACCAAATATTGCAGGTAATTAACTAACGCTGCAAAATCAAAACTGCCATGGAAAACAAATAAAGTGCTTTGGAAACCAACGTAAACAATATTTGTCAAATAATATAATAAATTTTGGTTTGTTGTGCGTTAAGTTCATCTTTATCTTATAATGTCTTATACTGCCGAAGAAAGGTTGAACTTATATCAGTGTTATCTTCAAAATAACAAAAGCGTTGCACTGACTATAAGAGCATATCATGAAAAGTATCCGGAGAGAAGAATACCGGAAAGATCCGTGTTTGGGCGAATTGAACTAGATCTCGAACAGCATGGTGTTTTAAAATATGAAAAAAGAAATAAACCTAAAAGTATCTTGGATTATGAAACGCAATTAAATATATGCTTATATTTCGAAGAATTTACAGAAAATTCCATCAGAGATGCAGAAAAAGACTTAAGTATTGCTAGAACTAATATTCACAGGACGCTGAAAATGAATAACTACAGGGCGTTTAAGTTCGCTAAATTGCAACACTTAGAACCTACCGATCATATTCTACGATTGGAATATTGTGACCTAATGATGGATCGACATTTTCGTAACCCTAATTTTTTTAACCAAATTTGTTGGACGGACGAAGCGATATTTACTACCTCAGGGATATTTAATAGAAAGAATACTCACTATTGGTCTCAAGAAAACAAACACATCAAAACTATTCAACATCAAGGTCGTCGTAGTGTTCATTGTTGGTGTGCGATTTACAGGAATCAAGTAATAGGTCCTCTATTTCTGGATAACCATTTAAATGGTGCGAGGTACCTAGAGCTACTGACTAACAATATCAGGCCGTTACTAGAGGTCAATGGTAACATAAATAATATTATTTACCAAATGGATGAAGCACCTTGCCATAACACCATTCAAGTAAGAACTTATTTAAGTGTTAACTATGCAGAGGTCGTTGGACCAAATGGAAATATTCGTTGGCCTCCGCGGAGTCCAGATTTGACGCCCCTGGACTATTTTCTGTGGGGAACATTAAAGGATAAAGTATACAAAAATAAACCTCAAGATGTTGATGATCTCAAGAATCGAATAAGGGAAGAAATTCAAAATATCAATGAAAGTGCTGCAGTAAGAGATGCCTTAAGAAAAATGGAAGTCATCTACACAACTTGTATTGCCCAAAATGGAGGCCATGTGGCAAATTTGCTTTAATTTTCCCTTTTGCATTAGGTATATTGGTCCTTTCGTTATACATGCAATTGTTTTTTTGATTTTACACATTAATTCATTTGTAATTATGTAAATGTTCTCTATTAACTTAACTTCTTACTACATAGTTATTTAATAGTTACAAAATTTACATATTGTTAAATGTTAAAACATTTCTATATTTGCTAAAATTTCGTATTCGTTGAAATAAAAGATTAATATTTTTGTTATGTCGGCCATAGGTATTTTATTATATCGATCATTGGAAAGAATTAATTTCTCAGAAAATACAGACATCTTAGTTAAAATTGTAAACTACAGTATTTTGTTGAAAATCTACTATGGTCAGCCCGTTAAAAAATATTTGTGACGTATTTCGTCATTAAATTTAAACCAAAGGTATTTTTTATTGCATAAAAAAAGTTTAATAGCGAATATTTTCTAAACGGTTAGAGATAGGTATAGGTTATTATATACAAGGTTACTTTAATTTTTTGTGAACCATCGAAATCTGCAATAATATACAGGGTGCTCCATTTAAGATTATTGACTTATAAGTAATTTTATATATTCCGATCGATTGAATTTCTGATATCACCCTGTATAATTTGTAGTCAAAGTAAACAACTTAAATTATATATTGTGGTGTTGTCTTTAATATAAAAATGGCAGCTTCACCAAATATTATATACTTATATTTTTTTCTACTACCTTAAATATATACGTTTTTAGCAAAAAATTAAATAAAACGGCTATTATATCCTAAACGACGAGAGATAGGTATACAATATCTTAATGAAAAGTTACCCTTATTTTTAATGAGGAATCCATATCCAGGATAATATACAGGGTGTCCCATTTAATTTTTAGGAGTTGACTCCTAACCAGGAAAAACTGAGCACCCTGTATACATGAAAGGTATATAATATAAAAGTTCACTTTAAAACAATAACACTTTATATACAACTTTTTTTCCTAAATTGTATATCTTTCGAGATAAGGGGATAGAGGATCTTATGTGGGACACCCTGTACACATTCCTCGTAGCAACTCCAACTGGACGTAGATAAACTTCTTGGTAAATCCCTTTTGAAATATCGATGTTACGTAACTAAAAAAAAATCGGTATAAAAGTATATTGTTTTTTTATAAGTGAACATAGCACTTATCCAAAACATAATGTTTTGCAAGATTAGTTAAGTTATTTTATTTTAAAACATAACTTGTTACTGCAATTGCCATATTCTAAATTACACAAGAGCTAAACATAATTTGCGTTTTGTGAAAATAAAGCAAGTTAGAGTTTGAGGCATATTTAATACAAATCCAAGTTCTTTCGTATTTTAATGTGTTAGTCGGGAACTCATTATGTTTTAAAAAAGGTTAAGTATCTTAAACTGATATATCTTGTTTGTTTTTATGTAAGATTGTATGAAATATTTTTATAAGCATTCAATAAGACTATAAAATAGAAATTAATCCTAAAAGGCAACAAGTTTATTCAGTTTATTGTCTTTAAGTTCAGAGTTATCATACCCTCTCAGAAATAGTTGTATTTATATATTATGTCAATAGGTGTAAGTACATACCTGTGTATAGCTTAGTCCTATTTGCCTTCAAGAGTACAAAACTGCAGATTCCCCGGGGTAGAATATTTTAAACAAAATCGCAACACTACTCAATAAGAAAGTTTTTTTTTGTGATAAACTTGAAGTCTATGAACCAAACAACCTTTTATGGATGTTGCCAGTACGATAATCTGTCGAATTATATTTCCCAATGTTGCCATGGTGGCAAAATTCGGAGCTACAATTGAAAAAATCTGATATCTGCGCTCCAATCAGGGCCTGGATGCGTGGGGTTAGATAAAATATAAACATAATTGTTCAGAAAAAATCAATAATTTTTTTCTGAAGATTTTAACACGTGACGCTGGCATTTTTACACAAGTTTTTCTTGAAAATCTTAAAATCTGAACAATGTTGTAGTTTAGTAATGCACAGCGAATATTAGCCCTTTTAGCATTGCTTTGTGGATAAAATATGTACAATTTTGGTTAAAAGACGCTACACAAATGAAGGCACCTATTTTGAATACTAATGTATGTATTTTCTGCACAATTATTGTATAACATTAATGCACAATTTTTTCTGAATACATTATTTAGAATAAATGAATAGCGATTTTTTACCGTGCGTTATCGGAATGGTTAAAATTTGTTATAACATACATACACTCGACGGCATGCAATAATATGGTGTTCAATCGTGAATGCGTAAATTATGTCCTTTATTATTTCCATCCATAATATTTAAACATTTTATTAGGCCGCCAGTGGCGGCTATTCAGGTAAAGTAGGTAAAGTGCTACTTCACCAGGAAAAATAAACAAGCAAACATCTAACTATATTTATTATATATCTCTTAAAATTTAAGTTTTTAGATTCATTTATTCACCTAGTTGGCAAAAAATAAACTGTACAGGGTGATCATTTATAATGTCCCCCCCTCTAACTTTTTTATTTGACGTTTGGTAGAAAAACGTCAAATATAAAAGTTTCACAAAAAACAATAAGCTATTTGCAGCATACATTTTTATATATACAGGGTGTTGCCGAAATCACCCACAGATAAAAGTTATATTTTTTTAAATGGAACACCCTGTATATTATACGCTAAATTAAATCCTATGAAAATTCTGCATATTTTTTGTATAACATGTCCTATACCCAAATACAATAGTTTTCGAAATATCTGCGATTTTATCATTCAGAAATAAAAACATTATTTTAAAGCTTATAATTTAGCTTGGTGGCTGTGAAGTAGATCGATACCAACAAACAACATATTTGTTTATAAGTGACAGTGACAGTTACACATTTAGCAACATTATACGTTCTTTTTATTGTAAAATGCCTTATTCGGAAAGAGAAAAACAATTAATTTTGGAAATTTTTATTACAACAAACATCCAGACTAGCGAGAAAAAAGAAAACATTGGAAATTGATGAAGGCAGTGATTTAAACATTTTACTAAAAGTGGAAGAAAAGCCCAATATTTCCATAAGAAAAATATCGGGAAGCCTGAAAGCTTCAAAAACAAAAAAAAACTTCTAAAACTTAATTAATAATTTAGATAATAATATAATACATTTATTCTTACAAATGGAATTGTTCAACTGGTCCCCCGTTTTCTTCAATACATTTGATGTATGTTCTTCGTAATCGATCCAAAGCGGCAGTGATAGACGGGGAATATTCTTGATTTAGAATTTGAATTTCCGTTCTAATCAAGACTTTTAGGTGTTCTCTATTTTCGATGTTATTTGCGTTCACACGATCTTTTAGAGTTCCCCATAAAAATGCATCCATCGGCGTCAAGTCAGGACTGTTAGGTGGCCAGTTTATCGTACCATTTTTTCCAATCCATTCCGTGAACTGTTGGTTTAAATAGTCTTTAACCAATACGACACAATGAGGAGGAGCACCATCTTGTTGGAAGACGAGGTTTCTCAGTTGCTCCAATGGGAGCTCATCCATGTAGTTTTCTAATTCGTTCCGGAGAAAATTCATATAACCATTACCGTTTAAAGTATCTTCGAAAAAATGAGGGCCTATTATTTTATTGTTTAAAATAGCACACCACACATTAACAGTTTGACGTCCTTGAAATTGAAATTCCCTGTAGCAATGGGGGTTTACTGTGGCCCACTGTCTGCTATTTTTTCGATTTATCATTCCACTAGTAGAAAACGATGACTCGTCGGTCCAAAAAACATTTTTTAAATAATCTTCATTTTCATTAACTTTTTCCAACATTGCATGGCAAAATTCAACCCTTTTTTCTCGATGCCTGGGCGTTAATTTTGTGGTAGGCCTAATTTTGAATGCCTTGTATCCTGCATTTTTGAGAGTGGTTTGAATCCTCCCATAAGATGTATTTTTTGGATCAATAAGCTCTTCTCTCAGGCTTCCCGATATTTTTCTTATGGAAATATTGGGATTTTCTTCCACTTTTAGTAAAATGTTTAAATCACTACCTTCATCAATTTCCATTGTTCTCTTCTTTCTCGTTAGGCTGGATGTTTGTTGAAATTTTTCATAAATTCTATGAAAGGTTTTTTTGTCCGGAATGTGCATCCGGGGGTTAATTACACGTAATTCTCTTTGAGCCAATTTAGCACTCTTATTTGCTTTGATAAAAGTTTCCAAAATTAATCGTTTTTCTCTTTCCGAATAGGGCATTTTACAATAAAAAGAACGTATAATGTTGCTAAATGTGTAACTGTCACTGTCAGTTATAAACAAACATTTTGTTTGTTGGTATCAATCTACTTCACAACCACCTAAGCTAAATTATAAGCTTTAGAATAAATCGCAGATATTTCGAAAACTATTGTATTTGGGTATAGGATATGTTATACAAAAAATATGCAGAATTTTCATAGAATTTAATTTAGCGTATAATATACAGGGTGTTCCATTTAAAAAAATATAACTTTAATCTGTGGGTGATTTCGGCAACACCCTGTATATATAAAAATGTATGCTGCAAATAGCTTATTGTTTTTTGTGAAACTTTTATATTTGACGTTTTTCTACCAAACGTCAAATAAAAAAGTTAGAGGGGGGGACATTATAAATGATCACCGCGTACATCTCGAATAAATATTTTACTTGACCGTTGGCGGCATGTCTTTTTAAAACTTTCAATCGAACTTTATTATAACAACTATAACAGTGGAGCCAACCGCTTCGACTTTGCTGGAGGTGCTATGTTTAGTTTACGATTTTCCTACTACGTTGCCATGACATGCAGGAATAATGTTAACCAGCCCCATACAACGCTCTCACGTGTCGTTCAGTTTGGGGTGGTTGTTTACTTTTATTTTCGCGGATTTCGCTGCAACCGGTTAGTTCCTTTGCAGTTTACTTGACTGTTTTGTGTTATATTTATTTATGGTGTTGTTACAACTTTATTTGAGTTATTGTTGAGTTATGTTATGAGTGGTAGTAGTGTATTCTTTGCGGTTAGGATCTAGTAAAAAAAAACAAAATTATTTTTTAAATAATTAAAAGTTACATTCCTACTCATATAGATTCTATATCCCGCATGAAACCCATAATTTCAGTCTTTACCTACTACATTGGGCCGCAGATATTTCCCAGGTATTATATTTCTAAATGGTTTTCGTTAGCGATCTTAGAGTGGTGTATTATTTGGGGTTAGAATACAGTAAAAAAACAAAAAATTCCTATTTCAAATTGGCGACGTTTCGCACTTTTATTCTTGTATCTTCAGGACACATATATAGATTTTATATCCTGCATGAAATATTATCAGTCTTTACCTTTACGAGGATATTTCATAGATATTAAGTTTCTAAATGATTTTTGTTAACGATTTTCATGTTATTATTTTAGTGTGGTGTATTATTTGGGATTAGGAAATATCTGCGGAACAACGGAGTATGTAAAGACTGTGAATAAGGGTTTCATGCAGGATATAAAATCTGTATACGTGCACTGAGGATGCAACAATAAAGTTGCGAAACGTCGACAATATAAAAAAGAACAAATAATACACTACTCTAAGATAACAACAAAACGAAAACCATTTAGAAAGAAAAAAATTCAATATTAAAAAAAACTAATCATCCAATTCACCTCAAATTTTGCACAAAAATCCAGTGTTACATAGGAATGAACTAGTAACATTTTGATATGAACGACCAAAATAGCAAAATAAAATAGCGGCCTAATATAATAATTGAAAAATAGGCCTGAAAATATTATTTAATAAACTAATTTCAATTTTTGTGCAAGAATTAAGTATGGTGTAAAGATAAATTGGTAAAGTTGTGGTACGAATTTAAGATAGCGAAACAAAATGGCGAGCAAATAAATTTTTTAAAAAATCAACGTAAAAAATCTTTAATAGACTATACATTTTGCAGAAAAATGAAATGTGAAAATAGGATAAACTGGTACGAATTCAACATGACGTAACAAAATGGCGGTTTGTGTCAATGTAAAAACTACTTATTGAATTTATTTTAAATGGTACCCAAAAGTCAAGAGTGGCATAGGTAGAAAGAAACTGGTAAAATATTGGTAGGCATCCAATATGATGAAACAAAATGGTACCCAATGAAAATAAAAATGTTTGAAAACACAGTATATATAAAACATATACAGGGTTATTCACGCAACCCGTTCATTAAAAGTTTTTGATGATGCCATTTAGATAAAAATTTCAAATTTTGGGATTAAGGTAAGGTCAAGGGGTACTTCTTTTTTGAAATATTTTCAATTTCCTGTCACTTCCGGTTTAACCGGAAGTTGGTGTCAACTTGTTTATTTTAAATGGAACACCCTGTATTTTATGATTTTTTGGATTCTACGGAGAATTTTAATGCTATTTTATGTAGCATGTCCTATACCTAGGTTCAAGCGTTCTTAAGATATTTGACCTTGAACCGAAAGTGAGCCTTCGGGGTTTGAAGTTTTGAAGATATAATTTTTATATTTTGCAGACGATCGGTAAATAATCTTAGGTTTCTATTTTTTTAATCGAATTTGTTTATTTTTATACAGTGTCCTAAATTCAGCGGCAAACATTCACATTTTCAAAGCCGCTAAAGTCCTTTTTTTAAACGGGACACCCTATGACTTTATACACTATCAAATGTAAAATTTCATTTTCTATCGAACTGTATTAAGGTTCCCAATAGCTATTCGTAACCATTTTCGAAATAATTGGGTTTTATAAAAATATCGTATGTAATTGCTTAAATGTTTACATGTTCCAATGGTGAGCCACGGAAAAACAATTGAGATCCAATATCCAATATGACAGATGATTAGTAAGCGTTATTTATCGAAAGCTGTCAGTGATAAACTAAATCTTTTAAATTGAAATGGAGGAATACTCAAACGCTGATATTCTCAATCTATTTTATATTCATGGAGAATGTTATAAAATTTTGGAGAGAACGTGTCGTGTGTTTAATGAACGCCACCCTGATTTGCCGCCAACGAACAAGTCAAAATTCAAGAGGATTGAAACGAACTTTTTGCGTTTTGGCAAAAAGTTACAAAAAATGTTCCGAAACCAGTGACAAATGCCGAGGATAACGTAATAAACACATTAGCTTATTTCCACGCAAACCCGCAAAGTTCAATACCGTCTGCAGAAAACGATTTGGGAAATTCTACTTCATCTGTCCAAAGAAACTTGAGCGAACATCATATGCACCCTTATTCCTTCCAAAACGTGCAAGCCTTGAGACCTGGTGATGACGTCCGACGAGTAGAATTTTGCGAATTCATGTTTTTGAAAATTCCCCTCAATTCCTTTCAAAAATATTTTGGACCGATGAAGCGAAATTTTGTAGAGAAGGAATAATAAATAGATGAAATGAACATTTCTGGGCAGCAGAAAATCCGCATGCTTTACGCGAAACGCGTTCTCAAGAGAGGTTTAGCTTCAATGTTTTCGGTATAGTATTAAATGATCAGGTGCGGTACAGTATTTATGAAGACAATTTAAACAGTGATAAGTATTTGGAAATTCTACGTGAAACGGTTTCTGAATTTATAGAAGAAATTCCTATTGGTGAGCTGCAAAATTATTGGTATCAATTAGATGGGGCACCAGCACATAATTCCGCTGCAGTTTATCTCCAATTATCTCGAATTTTTGAAGATCGCTGGATTAGTCCCAATGGCCGTTGGAGATGGCCCCCGCGATCGCCTGATTTAACACCCCTAGACTTTTATTTATGGGGATTTATCAAAGGTAAAGTCTATGCTTCCCCAGTAAATAACCAACAAGATTTACTGGACAGGATACGAAAAGCTTTTGCCGAATTAGAAAACGGATAAATTCAACGGGCCACAGCAACTGTACAAAAAAGAATTGAAATGTGTCTTCAAACGAACGGATAGCATATAGAACATTTGTTATAATTCAATTTTATTATTTTATTTATTTATTATTGATTGTTAGATTGCTATAATTTTTAGGTTCACTAAAACAAGTTTAGAACAGTCTCGAACTTAGTAGATATGGTTAAAAATAATGTAAACAATTTATTACATTTTTTATAACTTTAACTTTTCAAAACGAAAAAATTTCGTTTCAGTCCTCTTCAATTTTTTCTTGTTTATTGGCGATAAATGAGGATGTTTTTCATTAAAAACATGGCACGTTCTCTCCAATATTTTGTAACATTCTCCGCGAATATAAAATGAATTGAGAATATCAGCTTTTGAGTATTATTTTATTTTAATTTAAAAGTTTCAAATCAGGTTTCATGTTGAATAGAAAAGCACAACAATTGTTTTTCCATGGCTTACTACGGGAAGGTGTAAGCATTTAGCAAATACATATGATAGTTTAATAAAAACCTGATTATTTCGAAAATGGTTACGAATAGGTATAGGGAACCTTAATACAGTTAGATAGAAAATTAAATTCTACATTTGATAGTGTATAAAGTTATAGGGTGTCCCATTTAAAAAAACGGACTTTAGCGGCTTTAAAAATGTGAATGTTTGGCGCTGAATTTAGGACACCCTGTATAAAAATAGACAAATTCAATAAAAAAATAGAAACCTAAGATTATTTACCGATCGACTGCAAAATATGAAGATTATATCTTTAAAACTTACAAAAATATTTGATTTTAAAATTTGGAACCCCGAAGGCTTATTTTTGGTTCAAAGTCAAGTATCTTAAGAACGCTTGAACCTAGGTATAGGACATGCTACATAAAATAGCATTAAAATTCTCCGTAGAATTCAAAAATATCATAAAATACAGGGTGTTCCATTTAAAATAAGCAAGTTGATACCAACTTCCGGTTAAACCGGAAGTGACAGGAAGTTGAAAATATTTCAAAAAAGAAGTACCCCTTGACCTTACCTTAATCACAAAATTTGAAATTTTTAAATGGCATCATCAAAAACTTTTAATGAACGGGTTGCGTGAATAACCCTGTATACTGTGACTTTGTAAAGAGGTTCCGCGTAAAGGAAATTTACCTATTTTTTAAATATTTAAACGTATCATATGACATAGTGTCATATAATTAAAAATTATCTTTTAATGATCGTTCACATGGATACCAAGGTAAATCAACCGTTTTGGAAACGCTAGAGAATGGTGAAATCCCATTATGGTTGCTACTAAACTTCGAAATTCGATTTCAGAAAATAAATCTCTATGGCATAATAAATCAACTCTATAGTGGCCCAGATCATATACGGGGTAATTCTTAAGTTGATGCTTTTTTTAACAGGATGTAGAATTCGAGAAAATAAGCAAATAAAATTATGTCCTAGAATGCTTCGTTTTATAGAGGGTGTTAAAGTTGTGAGAAAAAAATGATTTTTTGTCATAACTTTCATATCACTGTAGATATTTCCATGAAATTTGGTATAATTTTTTTACTATCAAATGACATTTTCATGTAAAAGATTTTTTTAAGTTTTGCCAGTGGCGTCCAAACGGGATTTAGAATAAATATTTTTGGAAGAAAAAAATAGTACGCTACTGCTTTTTCTTAAAATGAACATTATTTTTGAAATACTCATTTACTATGGAGCAAATTTGGTCTCTTGACCTTTTTTGGCACGACGGACTCTTTTCGCCTAAAAAATTGAAAATTGTTTTGACGCATGTAAAAATTCGCTTTTCTCTTATTTTTATTAAAGTAAAGTCAATCACTTGAAATAAACATTTCTACAATTCACATGTAGTAAAAAAAATTTATTAGTATTATTATTAGAAGCAACATTTTCAATTCGCATATTCTAAGTAACTGAAAAAATGAAGGTAAGCTAATTCTCATACATACAAATATATCGTGTTTGTGGGAGTACCAGTAAATAAATAAATGAAATAAAATAAATAATTCAAAAATTTAACCACCTGCAAAAAAATAACTGAACAATATCGCTGATAAAATGACTGCTAAAAAAAATTTGTTGATTTCAATTGGCCGTCAGTTTCAACGTTCAGTTTATTTCAATTGTGAAAATGGCTCATATTTATGATAATAATGAAATCGTGGACATGCTGCTAATTTACGGGGAGTGTCATTAAAGTGCGGCTGCAGCTTCGCGGTCATACGCGGAACGCTTTCCCTCTTAAGAGTCCATCCTAGACCACGCTGTTTTATAAACTTTGTTCAAAAGGCATGGAAAAGTGGTGTTTTAAATGAGCATCGTAAAGGACACGCAGAAAGACCGAGACTATCTGAAAGAACAAGAAATTTTAAATATTATCGACAAGAAGTACTTGGGATATTGCAGATGAGGTTAAATTAAATCAAACAAGAGTATGAACAACACTTAGGGTAAATCAGTTGTATCAATTTTACGTTTAACGTGTGCAAGCGCTATTATCTGAAGACCATCCTCGCAGAGGTCAGTTTTGAGAATGGTTCCTACAAAACCGAATTTTACTCGAAGAATTCTTTCTGTAGACAAGGCATTATTTACTCTAAATAGGATCAATAGTTATCTTAATACTCATGTTTGCGCTACTGATTTATCCCCATGCTATTCAAAGAACAAATTTTCAATACAGATTTTCCGTAAATGTATAGGCAGGTATTGTGGATGGAATACTCATTGGGCCCCATATTTTACAAACGGGCGAAAATTATCTTCACTTTTTGCAAAATCATCTTCTTAATCTCTTACAAGAAGTACCATTAAATATCGGGCAAAACATGTGGCTGTTGCAAGATGGGGCACCTCCTCATTTTAGAAGGGAAATGCAAGAATTCTTACATGCTACTTTGCCTAACAGATAGATCGGTTGAAATAGGTTAGTTGCGTGGCCACCTCGATGACCAGATTTCACTCCATGTGATTCCTTTTTATGAGACATATAAAAAGTCTAGTTTTTAAAGCGCCGGTGTTGATTGGGCGTATAGACAAGACGGAAACCAATATCGTTACTACGCGCTGGTATCGTTACTACGCGCTGTCACAGAACAATAGTTATTACGCGCTCAGCATTGCGTATGAGAAAATGGTGCTAACTTCGAACATATTATTAAACTTCGGCCCTATATCCTGCATAATATTTGTTTTGAGAAAAAAAAGTGGCGTATTATTTTTTTTTCTTCAAAAATATTCATTCTAAATCCCGTTTGGATGCCACTGGCAGAAATTAATCAAAAAAATCATTTGATAGTAGAAAAGAGTGTGCCAATTTTCATTCATTCTATCTCCTTAACTTAAAAATCACCGTGTATATCAAAAACAAAGCAAAAAGTAGTAATAGTAAAAGGTAGCAATGAAGCATTTTTTGCAAGCAAAAAGAACCAACAAAAAGTTTAATGATTATTAACTTAACATAATAAATTTTATTTCACAAAAGCGGAGTTATAAATAAATAAATGATTACCTTCCCAAATGTTGAATAATAAATTACCTATAATAACTAACTATTTTTAGGAAGAAAACGTATTCGTACGAAAATATAAACCAAAACAAATTTTCAAAAAATTCCAGTGACCTGAATTAATTAAAGAATTGTTTTTATTCATCGCCAGTTAATGGAATTTTTTGTTTGAGTATTTTCTATAAATCCCAAATTATTCCGTTGTTTGAAGAGTTAAACAGAAATAATGTTTAATCAGACCGATTTAATTACGTAAAAAGTAATTAAAAATAATTTTTGAAACCACCAGTGAAGACGCTTACGGGGTGTCTAATCATATTTTAATTTTTACTTTCCTCGTAAAAGAGAAGTATTGTAATCGTGAAAAAATCACACTCCGAGATTTCTTCAGATCTTCACGTTTTATGGTCCCTAGATGACGAAAAACATGTTTTCCATTTCCGTTGGTCTGTCTGTCTGTCTGTCGGTCGATCTGTCTTTTCGCGGCATAACTAGTTACCCGATTGACTTCAATTTTTGGTCAACAATTAAGGATCATATGGGGATGACTGGTATGAGATGGTAATATTCTGGTAAAAATCGAAAACAACGAAACAAAATGGCGGCCTAGTGAATTATTAAAAAAATTATTATTAAAAGACTACTTACCCAATATACCTCAAATTTTGCACAAACATCAAAGTATTATGTTGGAATCAACTGGTAAAATTTTGGTACGAATCCAAGATGGAGGACAAAAATGGCGGCTTAATAAAATATTTTAAAATTCAGCCTAAAAAACTACTTAATAGATTGAAGTAGTAATAATCGCGGGTTTACATGAGGCTTTGAGACTAATCAATCAGAAGCCAGTATTTCGCGGAGTCCTCATGACGCCTGAGATGTCACGACCCCGCGAGTTCCGCTTGGGTTATATATCAGCGGAAGTCATTATTCGGATACCTATATACGCCCGAAGAAAGCCGACATTTATAACATACCAATATATATTGGATTTTCTATATTGGATGTATGAAATTTGTCTGGGTTTTCTGTAATTACCTTGTAAAATTTATCGGTAAATATGTTTAATATTAAAAAATCTGTATCGGTGTACACTGTGTCCCAGATTGCTTGTAATCACAGGGTTTCTCGGAAACCAGCAGAGATATAAATTTGCGGTTTTCCCGCACCTGTGTCACTTTTTCGAGAAACTTTGAATGCCGCAAACAGAATTGTGCCACATCGTTTCGTTCCCGAGATACAGGGTGAAATAGAGATTTTGCGCTTTTGGGGGTGGTATCATATTTCGGACACCCTATCAGATAGAGAAAAGGTAAAAACTGCTATGGATAGATATTTTTACGTAGAATCCAGTGTTGTAGTCGCACAAATTTTTAGACAATCCGTTTTTGAGATATAGCCCAAACTTAGTATTTTTTAAATGGGACTCTCTGTATTTTTTTATTCCAAAAAATTCGCCTTTTTTTCTCTTTAAAATGATGTATCACACTATGCACTTTTGACGTAAACTAAACCTTATAAACGCTATATTAAAAGAAAAACGTAAGTTGGCCAAAATATGGGTAGATATTAAAAGTGTCCAGAAGCAAAATTAAACAATATAAAGAATTAATAACCATTTTTTTACTATGAAATAAATAAACTTAATAATCTTGATAAACTTAATCACAATACTAAACAAATTCTACATAACTAGAAAAACTTTTCAAAATGGCCGCCCCCCTCACGAACACATAATTGGCACACAGTGCGAATTCTTCTTAGAGCATTCATCATTATTTAGGTCTATCTTCCAATGATCTAAATGCCTGAATGGTTGCATTTTGCAGCTGCTCCATCGTATTGACTGGATTCAGGTAAATTTTGTTTTTTAATTAAGACCAAACGAAAAAATGTAATATTGAGAGGTCTGGCGACCTAGCAGGCCACCTTACTGGTCCATTTGTACCAATCCAGCGATCGTGAAAATTTTCAAATAGAAATGGCCTTATAATTTGCGTATTGTGGGCAGGAGCACCGTCCTGCTGAAAGTAAGTATTGTGCAGATTTGCTAGCGGCAAGTTATCCAATAAATCCGGTAGTATTTGATTTAAAATTGCTAGATATCTATCTGCTGTTAAATTATTATTGTAAATATGGAATGTAATCTTTGTTCCCAATATAAAGCAAGCGACGCTAAACCCAAACCTTCCTTGCTGCTGACGTTCTCTTGTTAAAAATTGGTTTTCCCTATACCAGTGCCTATTATTATGCCTGTTAAAAATACCACTACAACTTATATAGGCTTCGTCGGACCATATAACCTTGCTACCGAAGTCAGGGTCATTTTGGGTTTTTTGAAGATACCAGTTACAAAAATTTAGACGCCTTTCTGCATCTCCAGGATGCAATTGTTGTACTACATTTACTTTATAAGGCTTATATTTATGTTTTCTTAATATCCTTTGCGTTTGTGATTTTGACACCCCCAGTGTTTCCTGAATATGCCTACATGAATTCACGTGATTGGCCTGAATACTTGCTAATACAACAATCTCATTGTTCTCGTGATTTCGTTTATTATATGTTTTAGCCCTGTGCTTTGAAAATGATCCATCATTAATTAAATTTAATTTAATTCGGCGAAAAATTGCCTTGTGTGGCTGAGGCCTTTCTGGATATCTACGATATAAAAAAAGCTTTTGGAAATAGTCCATAACTCAAAGTGGAATTGAAAAAAAATTTTGAAAGGAGGTTCATAATAATTTAAGCGCTTGGTGCTTACCTGTTAAAATATAAATCAGATGCTTGATCACTGTTTTCATGACATTCAATAAAACAAACCATCATATCATACTTATGCATATTTTCAAAATTATTCATTTCTTCTTAATATTATTAATTTACCTGTTAGAATTATTGGTAACTCTTATGATAA
Organism: Kuschelorhynchus macadamiae; assembly: GCA_030620095.1. NCBI lineage: Eukaryota > Metazoa > Arthropoda > Insecta > Coleoptera > Curculionidae > Kuschelorhynchus > Kuschelorhynchus macadamiae. The sequence goes on along the minus strand of JAUTXW010000779.1, from coordinate 557,867 downwards.
GAAAATAAACACGGCAATATTTGATATATTTAAGAAACAAATAGTTTTGATTTTTGTTTCCATGCCATATTTCCATGGCCAACTTACGTTTTTCTTTTAATATTGCGTTTATAAGGCTTAGTTTACGTCAAATGTGCATAGTGTGATACATCATTTTAAAGAGAAAAAAAAGGCAAATTTTTTGGAACCAAAAAATACAGGGTGTCCCATTTAAAAAATACTAAGTTTGGGCTATATCTCAAAAACGGTTTGTCTAAAAAAAATTGCATTGACTGCAGCACTGGACTCTACGTAAAAATATCTCTCCATAGCAGTTTTTACCTTTTCTTTATCTGACAGGGTGTCGGAAATATGATACCACCCCCAAAAGCGCAAAATTTCTATTTCACTCTGTATCTCGGGAACGAAGCAATCTGGCACAATTCTGTTTGCGGCATTCAAAGTTTCTAGAAAAATTGACACAGAGTCGCGAAAACCGCAAAGTTCTATCTCTGCTGGTTACCGAGAAACCCTGTGATTACAAGCAATCTGGGACACAGTGTACAGTAAAGAAGCATCTCTACCAATTTTTTTTTAAATCAAATTGTAAAAGAAATCATATATTATAGTTTTTTACATGTCCAATATAGAAAATCCAATATATATTGGTCTGTTATAAACGTCGGCTTCCCTCGGGCGTATGTAGGTAGCCGAATAATGACTTCCGATGATACATAACCCAAGCGAAACTCGGAGGCTCGTGACATCTCAGGCGTCATGAGGACTCCGCGAAATACAAGCTGCTGATTAATTAACGTCAAAACCTCATGATATAAAACCCGCGTGAAATTGTGTGCTATAACTAATTGTAGTATAGGGATCAATTAGTAAAACCGTCCTACTAATTCAAGGTGAAACAAAATGGCGGCCAAATAAACTGTTTGGAATCGTTAAAAAAACCATCCTCTCAGATTTTACATATCTTCAACTTTTAGCTTACCTATGTCCCAAAACACATGTTTTATCAATTCCGTCTGTCCGTCTGTCGGTCTATTTGTCTGTCTGTCAGTTCACGGTATAGCACAAAAGCTACTTACCCGATTGACTTCAAATTTTGACCAAAAATGAAGAGTCATATGGGGATGACCTGATAATATTTTGGTAAAAATCCAATATGGCGGAAAAATTTAAAAAAAATTATTTGGGGTTAAGATCTAGTAAAAAAACAAAAGTTTTTTTTTTCAATTGATTCTATAGCCTACATAAAACCTAAATTATCAGTCTTTACTTACTCCATTGCTGTTATGTTAGAGAGGGGTATTATTGAGGTTTTTATATGTTGTCGACGTTTCGTAACTCTATTGTTGCATCCTCAGATTGTATGCCTTACATGAAACCCGTATTATCAGTCTTTACCTGCTCCGTTTGTCCGCAAATATTTCCCAGGTATTAAGTTTCTAAGTGGTTTTCGATAACGATCCTCCTGTTTCAATTTTAGAGTGGTGTATTATTTGGGGTATTATATGGTGTTCAAGGATTTTCAAAGGATTGAGAAGGCTTTACAATTTAAGGAGGCAGCTTTAGCTTTGTTTTTCGATGCGGAAGGAGTGTTTGATAAAGCACGGACATCTGCGACTCGCTCGCAGCCAGGAGCGTTAAAACGAATCTGGTGCGTTGGGTTAGGAGTGCACTGCAAGAGCGCGGCGTCCAAGCGAGTCAGGGCGGGTACCAGATAGACATCGGGGTGCGAGGCGGATGCCCTCAAGGCAGCTGTCTCTCCCCGCATCTATGGTGTCTAGTCATGGACGGTCTGCTCAACAGACTCGTGGAGGCCGGCTTCTATGCACAAGCTTATGAGGATGATGGATTGATTCTAATATCAGGCAAGTACTTGGGCATTATCTGCGAGAGAATACAGATGGCCTGTAATATATTGGAGGCATGGTGTAATGAGGTAGGTCTCACGGTTAATCCGAGGAAGACTGAGATGATCCTCTTTACAAGGAGAAGGAATTTAGGAGATTTTCGACCCCCAAGAGTGTATGGTCAACAACTTGCCTTGGCAAAAGAGGTTAAATACCTGGGGGTCACAGTAGATGCAAAGCTCAGCTGGAGGACTCACGTCGATAGGCAGATAAGGAAGTCAATTCTGGCAGCTCCGTAGAGCGGCAGGCACAACCTGGGGGCTAAGTCTTAGGGTCATGCACTGGCTGTACCAAGCAGTCATAAGACCCAGGATATCATACGGCTCAATAGTATGGTGGCCCTCGGTGGAGAGGAAAACCATTCGTTCTAGTCTTGCAAAAGTCCAGAGACTGGCTAACCTAGCAATAACTGGAGCAATGAGGACGACGCCGTCAGCAGCATTGGATGTCTTGCTAGGGCTGCCATCATTGTCGACTTTCATTAAGAAAGAGGCTATGGCAGCGCACTTTCGAATGAGAGACGCAGGAGCTTGGCATACCAAAGGTGAGGTTGTGGGTCCTGCAAGGATCTCCCATATTGTGGAAAGAGAGATCCCTACACAGTAGCACAACTCTCAGGCAGACTAAGATGGCATAAGGGTTATAATATCTCAATCCCCGAAAGAGAGGACTGGGAGAGAAACAGGCTGGTATTCTCCAGAGAGGCAATTGTTTGCTATACGGATGGTTCACATATGACACAGTTGCAATCCTCTGGTGCTGGAGTTTATATTGAGGCTACACAAACCGGGTCCAGTTTCCCTTTGGGGAAGTTTTCAAAGGTGTTTCAGGCTGAGGTATATGCCATTCTAATGGCAATAACGATGAAGGAAGTCATAGAGGGGGCAGAGGGAGAGAATGTCATATGCTCAGACAGTCAAACAGCACTTAAGGCGCTCGACTCACCCATGGCGGGATCAGTTTTGGTTCAGGAATGCGGTGACAGGCTAGAGCAGTTGGCGCGAAGTAAAAGAGTAAAGTTGGTTTGGGTGCCAGGACACTATGGGATTGAGGGCAACGAGAGGGCAGATGAGTTTGCTAGACTCGGCGCCACCAGCCCGTATGCAAGACCAGAACCAGCTCTATGCAGCAGATAAGAACAGCACTCGACGAATGGGCACAACATGAACTTCAACGTGAATGGGGCCAGTCCGGGGTCGGGAGGCAAGCTAAAGACTTCATTGTGAAGCCCGATAAGGGCCGAACAGAGTGGTTACTAGCCCGAGACAGGAAAGCTCTAAATTCCATCGTAGGAATAGTAACGGGGCACTGTCGATTGAGGAGACACCTCTTTACGTTAGGCGTTGAGGAAGATTCTATCTGCACGGAGTGTCAGGAAGAGGAGGAAACTCCGCTTCACTTCCTGTGCAGATGTGAAGCGCGAGCTAGACTGCGACGAGATATTTTCGGCACTACGGTCTTGCATAGGGATGAAGTTAAGGATCTTGCATGGAAGGATATGCAGACTTACTTAGTAAGGACAGGCAGATTCAAGGATGTACACCTGGTGGCGGGTGGTGGTTGAGCGAGGAGCTGGGGTAGGCTGAAAGGGCCTTATAGGCCTACCAGTCAGGTCTCTAGACCTCCCTCTAACTACTACTACTGGGGTTAGAAACCAGTAAAAAAAACGAAAATCTGTTTTTAAACTGTCGACGTTTTGCAACTTTATTACTGCATCCTCAGGACACATAGATTATATATCCTACGTGAAACCCATATTATCACTCTTTCCTTATCGGTTGGACTGCAAATATAAAGCTTCTAAACAGTTTTCGTTAACGATCCTCTTGTTATGTTAGAGTGGTGTATTATTTGAACCTAGGATCGAACAAAGAAATAAGTATCTTTTTAAATTATCGACGTTTCGCAACTTTATTGTTGCATCCTCAGGACACATAGATTTTATATCCTGCATATAACCCATATTATCAGTCTTTACCTACTCCGTTGGTCCGCAGATATTTCCTAGATATTAAGTTTCTAAATGGTTTTCGTTAACGATCCTCTTTTGTTATGTTAGAGTAGTGTATTATTTGGGGTTAGGAAATATTTGCGGACCAACGAAGTAGGTAAAGACTAATAATATGGGTTTTATGCGGAATATAGAATCCATATGTGTCCTGAGGATGCAACAATAAGCTATGTATTCCTAAATTATTAATAGGACCTTTTGGGAAACCTGTATATGTATAGCTCATCCCGAATAAGAAGACACACTCCAAAATTATTACGAACTGTAAAAGATACAACATCGAACACAATATACGAAAAAGTTACGCATATTTGTGTTCAATAAGATATCGTTAAATGAAAGTTTATATTATTTGGAAAACTTCTAGTGTTATCCGAATTAATTCCGGAGTTTTCAATATTTTTATTTATTTTTTGTGACCCTTTTTTACTCGGATACTACACGTAGGCCAGATCTACCTGTTTTTAATAATAGCTTCTTTGAAATTAATTAACTAGTTACTTCAAGTATCCAGCTACTTTTAAAAGTAACTTGCTACTTTTAAAGTAACCAGTTACTTTAAAAGTAACTATAGATAGTTTTGAAGCAAAAAGTTACTTTCAAAAGTAAAAGTAACAAGTTAGTTTACAAAAGTATCTTTATTATAGTCACTTTTTTCCCAATTTTAAAAGTAACTTAGTTACTAGGTAACAGATACTTTTAGTAACTAGTTACCGAAAAGTATCGTTTTCATCAACTTACTCACAGCTCTGATGCTAACAAACTTGAAGCTATGTAAAACCTTGGAAAGTGATTTTTTTCACGATTAGAAAAATTATTTTTGTCGCCATTTTGTTCCCCCATCTTGAATTATTACCACAATACCAGTTCATCTCTATATCAAAAAGTAGTTTTTTCAGGCTGATTTTTTAAATATTTTATTAAGCCGTCATTTCGTTTCGCTATTTTGGATTCGTATCAAAATTATATTAGTCGATTTAATTATCAGATGAATTAGATAAGTAGTTTTCGAATTAGTACCAAAATTTTACCACTACGTTTGATTTTTGTGCAAAATTTCATGAAACTTGAATAAGCAGTTTTTTAGTAATATTTTTTTAACAATTCGCTAGGTCCCCATTTTGTTCTGCCATATTAGATTGTTACCAAAATGTAACCATTTCATTCCCTTATGACCCTTGATTTTTGACCAAAATTTGAAATTAAACTGAGGAGTACTTTTTGAGCTATTCCGCGTGCATACAGAGCGACGGAATTGAGAAAACATGTTTTTTCGCATCTAGGAACCCTAAATCGTGACAATCTGTAAACATCTAGGGGAGTGATTTTTTCACGGTTACAAAACTTTCCTTTTACGAGGCAAGTAAAAGTGAAGAAAAAGCTGTTCACACTGAGTTATTTTCAGCACTGGTTGATGAAACACCGACGCTCAGTTGATCAGCAACAAATAGGATATTCCATTAAAAAAAACCTTTCAGACATATCTCATTTTTGGGACGCCCTGTATATTAAATTACAAAAATTGGAATAAGAAATTAATTTTTTACCGACCTGTCTCATGAATTACACATCAGATACAAAAAGAAGGTGTTTAAATTCACCACTCTGTTAAAATTAGATTATCTCTTTAGGGAAATCAAAAAACTTCAAAATGTTACATATGACCTTAATAAATAAAAAAAAGACGCCAAGAAATAAAAATAAGCTGAAATTATAAGTTAAATTTAATTAATTTGGATTAATTGCTGAGCACTATATAATTGTTAATCATTTTAAGAAAACTGAGCATATAAAATAAATATCATGTGCTCTATCATATGCTTTCCAGTGAATCACCCGAGACATCACATTATAAAAAAGTACGTCCAGATATCTCCCGACAAACTTTAAGGAGTGATTCTCCAACAAAAAAAATAAACAACAAAATTTGCTATAAACATGGCTTCAAAAATATTTCGTTACAGAAAAAAACTAAATAATTTTTTGGCAATTTTTACTTTTTTATTGATTAAAAATATTAATTTGTACAATTTTTAGGATATTTAAAATTTTTGAAAAATTCTTAAATATTTCATTCATCTTTTTTGAATCAATTTTTACAGAAAATTACTTTTTTTTACAGAATCACCCTTTAATATTTGTCAAGAGGTTTCTGGATATGCGTATAAAGGATCCAATATGACACTAATTTTTTTTATTAATATTTTTATTATAAAGAAAAGTAAAATATATTTGTTTTTCTTATTTTAATGAAATTTCGGCCTGATTGCCTTTGAGGCTATCAAATGAACATATGATTTTAATTATCAAAAATTAAGTACGGCCAGTATGTATTTTAAAAAATTATATTATTCTTTATATTTACGTCGAATTTTCCACCAATTCAAATACTAAAAATGGCGCTACTATTCATTTATTAAGTAATAAAATTTTATAACTACTGGTACTTTCATAAAGTAGTCCGAAAATTGAAGGTGGAAGCATGAAGAGATACAAAGCAGGTTAAATTCGAAAAAAATTAGTTCATCAGTTAAAATTAAATTTTGGAATGAATTGTTGCTTAATAAATACAAAAAATGACAAAATATTACTTTGTGAAAATGTATATTTTTTAAATCAACTTTTTTTAGATATTCAGTTTAAGAATAACAAATAAAAATGTAAACAACTTCTATGAATTTTTTTCCACTAATGTCAACGTCAAATATAGAAAAATTTGATTTTTAAGTTAAACTTTCGATTTTTAAATTTTATTTTCTAAATAACAACAAATGGTGGAAAACATTTTGTAAAAGCGTGTTACATCTTTGTTCGTTATGTTTAGACTGACTAACTGGAAAACACCGATTTAAAAAATTTACAGATTAATTTCATTTATAGTGACATTTTGCAATTTTTTTGAAAACCTAAAAAACTGCAAAACCACTATACTTCTGGGTATAGAGAAATTGATATAATTAAGTCCTGGAATTTCCACAATAAATAAAAGAATTCCTAGAAATTTTAAATCCTTTAATTTACAAAATACAGACAGTTTGAAAATACCCCGTAACTTTTTTTCTAAACAAAAAAATAAAAAACCGCCAAATACGCAGGCTTCTAAATGTGATTACTATGAAAGTTCTAGAATAACTATTGCAAGAGGTGCAGAGAGTTAAAATTTTTCAATTTTGCTTCTTTTTAATTTTTAAAAATCGAAAACTGGCTCCTAAAAACAACGAAAATATTTGCTGTGCCGACATGTTTCATTATCTGTACGTCAATTTTAATAATTTTAAAAATACTCTTCCATACCTTACGAATTCTAGCAACAAACGATAATATATATTTTTTAAAAACACATCAAGCTCAAAAATCGTCTAGCAAACTGGGCAACACCGAATTGGTAATTGTTGACACACAAGTACCTAACAGTGAAAAAGAGAGGATCTTTGCTGGAAAATAGTAGATACTAAGTTTAAGTGTTACCCTGTATACATATAAAAGTATTCGCAGAATATTCATACAAGCCTTATGATAAAATATGTTATATTAAAATTGGTTTAAAACAACTTTCGATGCCCAAAATATGTCTATGAACAAATTATAAAAATTAAAATATACAGCACTTTACCCTCGATATCAGGTACACCCTGTATTTTGCGAGGTATGGTGCAATAGCAAAAATGTTTCCTTATAGCGTCCACAACAAAATACTAAACAGGGAACCCAAAATACGAATGCCACGTCCTTTCCGATGACTTCGCTAAAAGAAATCAAGTGATTTTGGCCGTAACGAATATAAAAGTTTTTACGTTTATTGGCTATCCATATTCATATAAACTAACCCTTAATTGACCTGTCTGGCATTGTTTTTGCAACGAAACATTAATACCTAGGTGGTATTACCTACGTAATTTTCATGGGTATCATTAAACTATATATTCTTCTGAGCGCATTTTTCTAACACACTTGTAATGGTGCGTTAGTTTAAGTTACTTCGTGAAAAGGTAGGGGAATACCCAAATTGCGCGGTGTGTTTGGTAGACTTAGTGAATTATTGGTTTATTAAGTGTTGAGGATATTGTGGTTTAAAGGATATTGTAATTTTTTTAGGCATCCTGAAATTAAAAATGCGCTTTTATTATCAACATATCTATTTCTTTTTTTGAACATTTATTCAATTCGCAGACTTAATTGATTTGTGTCATAGAGATTTACTAAATTAAATATCACACATAGGTGTGTGTAAGCTTTCTGCATATTTTGACATTATTTTTTAGTTTTCATAATATCATTCGTGTAGCTATATAAGGAGTTCATATTTCATTCCGATGTGAGTTGTACTAGTTAGGATGATCTAAATAACAGTATAGATATAAAAATGTCAATTATAAAAGCAATTGGAATTTATATGAAGAATCCAAAATTATTTTCGAAAAAAAAACAAACTTTATATAAAAAGATATATAATAACACTTTCAAAGTTTCTTTTATTTTAAATATAATGAACTATATATTACTAAATTTTTAAAATCTATGGATAAAACTAGACCCATTTTATACAACATGTTCTATGTAAAAATATGACCGTTTTCGAAATATTTAAAGGTAAAATATTCAATTTTTTTTTAAATTTAAACACGTTTTATAAAAAAACCATTCCTAATGGAAGCAAATAAAGCACATTCTCCTATATTACTTTTTTAAAATATCTTCAAAAGAAAGAAAAAATATGTTACTAAAAAAATGTGCTAATGTGTATTAAATATGTATTTACTTAGTAAAATATTAATATGCGCTGCATTTATTTTTATAAGGGAATTCTAGTTAGTTTTTTATATAACATTTTTTCTAGGTCTTATAAAATCCTAAATAATTTACTCGAATATCTATAAACATTTTCCTATATGCTATTTATTATTTGAGTTTTTTTACATCAGATCTTCCAAACAAAAAAAAGTGTGAAATTAATTTGTCGATTTGTCAACTTGTGGCTTTGAGAAAAATGTATCAAAACACTGCAAACGATACAAAATTCATCAAACGTAAAATATTAGAATTAATACGAAAATTCTTTAAGATGTTTCCAGTACTAGCAGAGTGCTTTTCCTTTTAAATAGGATATCCACATTACATTAGGAAAAAAATTGGTAAATTTCCTTTCCCCGGAAGTTCCCTTGCTATGATTTTTACTTCCCTCGTAAAAGGGAAGAGTTGTAATCGTAAAAAATCACCCTTCGAGATTTTTCCAGATCTTTACGTTTCAGGGTCCCTAGATGCCCTAAAACATGTTTTCTAATTCCCTCGTTTTATTTGTCTGTCTCTCTGTCTTTTCGCGTCATATGGGGATCACCTGGTAATATTTTGATAAAAATCCAATACAGAAAAACAAAATGGCGGCCTAGTCAAATGCTAAAAAAATTATTACTAAAAAACCAAATCAAATTATGTAAAAATCAACTGACGAAATTTTCATACGAATCCAAGATGGCGGAACAAAATGGCGGCTAGAAAAAATATTTAAAAATTCGGGCTGAAAAACTACTTAATGGACTGATTTCGAATAGTGAAACTGTGGTACTAATTCAAGATGACGGAATTTTTGTTCCTTCGGCCTAATAAAATGTTTGTAATCGTCAAAAAATCACCCTCTGAGGTTTTACATATCTACAAGATTTAGTGCCCCTAGGTGCAAAAAAATATGTTTTATTAGTTCCGGACCTTCTGTCGGTTTGTTTGTTTGTGTGTGCCAATTCGCAGCATAGCTTAAAAACTACTTATCAGATTGACTTTAAATTTTAGTAAAAAAATAAGAGTCATTCAGGGATTACCTGATAATATTTTGGTAAAAATCCAATATGACGGAACAAGATGGCGGCCTAGTAAAACGTTGAAAATATTACTAAAAAATCAAAATATCCAATTTATCTCAAATTTTGCCCAAAAGGTGTTACATAGGAATGAACTGGTAACATTGTGCTGTGAATATAAGATAGCAAAAAAAATGGCGATCTAATAGAATATTTAAAATTCATTTTGTACAAGCATTAAGTGTTATACAGAATTAAAATGGTAAAGTTGTGGTACGAATTTAAGTCGGCAGGACAAAAATGCGGCGAAATATATCTTTTTAATAAAGGTAAAAAAAATCTTATTCATTTGACATAAAACGTTGCAGAAAAATTATTGATATAGAGATAACCTGGTAAGAATTCAACATGACGTAACAAAACGGCGATTTGTGTCAATGTAAAAACTACTTACTAAATTTATTTTAAATTATGCTCAAAAGCCAAGTGTGGGATAGTTAGAAATTGGTAAAATATTGGTAGAAATCCAATATGATGGAATAAAATGGCATCCAATAAAAATCTTTAAAGAGACACTATATATATATATATATATATATATATATATATATATATATATATATATATATATATATATATATATATATATATATATATATATATATATATATATATATATATATATTTTCGCTCATTATTCTTGGAAAAAGGTAAACTTATTGAAAAATAAATCTGTAATTTACATCGACGTTTCGCTCATTATATTGAGCTTTCTCAAAATAGAATTTTATTTTCTAAATAAGAACATTAACAGTTAATAGTCTATGTAAATAATATGGATCGCCCCATCCAGGAGTGTGTTCTATTATATATATATATATATCTTTTTTAGCTTTTTCGCAACTGAATAAAAATATTTAACTTTAAATTGATTGAAGCAAATATTTAATAAAATTACATATCTATATGTAGACTAGTCTGTCTACAGAATGTTTCGATACATAATATAAACAATATTATTTAAGCAAGCATAAGAAATTATGTCGTTTACCTTAGGTTTTTATGGACATATAGTAGTACAAATACTTTCATCCTATCGAGACTCATCAATGCGCCGATCATAAGAGAGAAACATTAAATAATAGAAAAGAATTGATTTCAAAATTTTGTACATGTCAGTTTGTTTGACATGTAACCTAGATATGAAAAAAATGATAGTTTGCAGCCATCTATAACGTTATTTTGAAATGTTTCAGAAAATTTTTTGTGTTTAGATTGACAAACAAAAATCTTTTGGCTTCAGGGTCTTGTAAACAGTTACAACCACGGAATTTAATAATTTTTAAATATAAAATAGAAAGTTTACCTTCATTCGACTGTTTTAATAAAATAAAAGAAATGGATGAACCACTTTTTCTATTAAAAAAACCAAAAAGAAATTCGATATTTCCACTGCATTCCAATGCGCTATATTCCTTAATATGACAATTTGAAGAAAGGTTATCTTACATTGTTGCCAAACTTACATTATTGTATGGAGCTTAAATTTTTCATGTTTGTCTCTCGACAGTAACGCATTTGCCTTCCGCCAGTGATGCACTTCTCTGTCGTGCGCCTTTTATATTAGGGCTTTAATGATAATGCCTACGGCGCCTAACCTGGTGCTAACCCGGTACCAATCTACCTAGTGCATTTAGCACTAATCAACAGGGGGGGTGCATCACTGGCGGAAGTCTAACAGTCGACATCGGCCCCCTGGGCCGAATGTTAGACTTTCGCCAGTGGTGACCTGCGCTGTTCTTCGTCTTTTAGGGCATTAACGATGATGCCTACGGCGCCTAACCTGGTGCTAACCCGGTACCAATCCACCTAGCGCCTTCGCGCTCCTGCTGGTAACGATCCACAACCCACACATGCATTTTGTTTTTCTTATATAATTTATATAGGTCATATATAAAATAAACTTGACAACGTAGCATCCCCAGCACACTGGATTTCCATCCAACAGGCAGGCGGCACTCCCGCTCTCTCTTTGCTTAGCAGTTGTAATTATGTTGAAAAACGTTTAATAATGTCTAATATAATAATTACTTCTAACTTTTAGTTAGAAATAATAATTTTTGTGTTATAGAGCATTATAATATAATCAATCTTTTACATAGTTCATAAATTAAGTTTGTGAAAAATGTTTTTAGCGATACGCCAAAAACAAGTTCAGTGCAACCTTCCCAAACCTTAGTTTTTTTGGATTTAATTTGAAAAAGTGATTCATCCATAAATTTTTGTGTATAGGAATTGTTAAAAAAAGGTAATCTTTCAATCAAAATTGTTTACAAGAGCCAATATATCAAGTTAAAGTTAAATATTTTTATTCAGTTTCAAAAAAGCTAAAAAAGATTTTTGTTTGTCAATCTAAACGCAACAAATAACCTGAACACATTTAAAAATAACATTATAGATGGCTGCAAACTACCATTTTTTTCATATCTAGGTTACATCTCAAACAAACTGACATATTTTAAAATTTTGAAATCAATTCTTTTCTATTATTTAATGTTTCTCTCTTACGATCGGCGCACTGATGAGTCCCGATAGGATGAAAGTATTTGTACAACTACTATGTGTCTATAAAAACTTAAGATAAATGACATAATTTCTTATACTTGCTTTAAATAATATTGATTTATATTATGTATCGAAACATTCGGTAGACAGACAGATAGTCTACATGTATAGATATGTAATTTTATTAAATATTTGTTTCAATCAATTTAAAGTTAAATATTTTTATTCAGTTTCAAAAAAGCCAAAAAAGATTTTTGTTTGTCAATCTAAACGCAACAAATAACCTGAACACATTTAAAAATAACATTATAGATGGCTGCAAACTACCATTTTTTTCATATCTAGGTTACATCTCAAACAAACTGACATATTTTAAAATTTTGAAATCAATTCTTTTCTATTATTTAATGTTTCTCTCTTACGATCGGCGCACTGATGAGTCCCGATAGGATGAAAGTATTTGTACAACTATTATGTGTCTATAAAAACTTAAGATAAATGACATAATTTCTTATACTTGCTTTAAATAATATTGATTTATATTATGTATCGAAACATTCGGTAGACAGACAGAGTAGTCTACATGTTGAGATATGTAATTTTATTAAATATTTGTTTCAATCAATTTAAAGTTAAATATTTTTATTCAGTTTCAAAAAAGCCAAAAAAGATTTTTGTTTGTCAATCTAAACGCAACAAATAACCTGAACACATTTAAAAATAACATTATAGATGGCTGCAAACTACCATTTTTTTCATATCTAGGTTACATCTCAAACAAACTGACATATTTTAAAATTTTGAAATCAATTCTTTTCTATTATTTAATGTTTCTCTCTTACGATCGGCGCACTGATGTGTCCCGATAGGATGAAAGTATTTGTACTGTGTCTATAAAAACTTAAGATAAATGACATAATTTCTTATACTTGCTTTAAATAATATTGTTTATATTATGTATCGAAACATTCGGTAGACAGACAGAGTAGTCTACATGTTGAGATATGTAATTTTATTAAATATTTGTTTCAATCAATTTAAAGTTAAATATTTTTATTCAGTTTCAAAAAAGCCAAAAAAGATTTTTGTTTGTCAATCTATAACCTGAACACATTTAAAAATAACATTATAGATGGCTGCAAACTACCATTTTTTTCATATCTAGGTTACATCTCAAACAAACTGACATATTTTAAAATTTTGAAATCAATTCTTTTCTATTATTTAATTTTCTCTCTTACGATCGGCGCACTGATGAGTCCCGATAGGATGAAAGTATTTGTACAACTATTATGTGTCTATAAAAACTTAAGATAAATGACATAATTTCTTATACTTGCTTTAAATAATATTGTTTATATTATTATGTTCAACAGCTCGAATTCAAAAATGACAGACAGTAGTCTACATGTTGAGATATGTAATTTTATTAAATATTTGTTTCAATCAATTTAAAGTTAAATATTTTTATTCAGTTTCAAAAAAGCCAAAAAAGATTTTTGTTTGTCAATCTAAACGCAACAAATAACCTGAACACATTTAAAAATAACATTATAGATGGCTGCAAACTACCATTTTTTTCATATCTAGGTTACATCTCAAACAAACTGACATATTTTAAAATTTTGAAATCAATTCTTTTCTATTATTTAATGTTTCTCTCTTATGATCGGCGCACTGATGAGTCCCGATAGGATGAAAGTATTTGTACAACTATTATGTGTCTATAAAAATTTAAGATAAATGACATAATTTCTTATACTTTTAAATAATATTGTTTATATTATGTATCGAAACATTCGGTAGACAGACAGAGTAGTCTACATGTTGAGATATGTAATTTTATTAAATATTTGTTGCAATCAATTTAAAGTTAAATATTTTTATTCAGTTGCGAAAAAGCCAAAAAAGATTTTTGTTTGTGAATCTAAACGCAACAAATAATCTTAACACATTTAAAAAGTAGTTTTTAGCTATGCCGTGAGTTGACGGACAGGCAGAGAGACCGCTGGAATCGAGAAAACTTATTTTAGCGACGCTAAAACGTGAAAAACCTGAGTTTAATTTTTTTCAAGATACCTACAAAAGTTTATTCAGCCGCCATTTCGAGTTCATGTTACAATTTTCGATTCATTCCAAAATTGCACCAGTTGTTTACTATGTAATATTTGATTTTGGAGTTAATTGGATAAATAATATTTTAAACATTTCACTAGGCTGCCATTTTGTTTCGCCATATTGGACTTTTGTCAATATATTACAAGAACTTATCATGTGACACTTAATGTTTGACCACAATGTGAAGTCAACTGGATAAGTAGATTTTTACCTATACCGCGAACAGACAGAATGATGAAATCCAGGAAACATTGCCCTCGTATTCGCTAAAAAGGTTTAAGAGTTAGACTTGATCGAATTGATATGACAATATTGAAACTGTTAGTTCGCCAGTTGTGTTTTGCGTATGTCACTGTCATTTTGTAATGTGACACTTACGACAAATTATTTCTTCAATTGTTGCTTATGTCATTTTAAACCTATAACTGTCAAATTAGACCTGATTATTTTTTAAAACCAAATACCCACATACCCCGATATTTTCCATTTTTTTTGGTATTGTTTTGATGTATTATCGTAAATTAGACATTTCTTAACATATTTAACGTTGGTTGATCAATTTTTTTTTTATAAAAAAGCACTAAAAACTTGTTTTAATCAATCTTCTTCAGGTACGGTTTTTACCCTCGTTTGCGGAAGTTTTAACGTTTTATGCTGTCAAAAGTAACTTAAATATGTAATTCTCACTAATCTTTATTCATAATATATATTTTTCTTGTAAAAGTTACAGAAAACCTACATAACTCACATATTTTACTTATAGACTTCTAATAATATTTTTGAAATGACAAGCGATTTCCATCATGTCTAAAATGTCAAACGCCAGAAAATAAACTAACTTGACCATGTTGCCACGTTTCCAACATTTTTTCTCAAACAAAACATCATATTGCGTAAATTAAACTCAAGTTATTTATATTCGGACCAAAAAAAACAAAGCTCATATATTATTGGATAAGGCAGATATGAGCAGGAATTTTACTTGGGTTTTTACCCCCACTCTACAAATTTTCAATTTCTTCATTCTAACATTTATATGGTAGAATACAGTTTGTTCGCTTTTTAATTTGCGTTTATTACTTTGTCCCAAAAATGGATGTTGCAAATGTTTTCCAGCTAATGCAGATACTGTCGCTGAGCGATGACTTGTTACAGCAATTACAGCATTGTGGATTAGTGAGGACTAGGTTTCGGTGCCCCGTTGGGAATGTTCATTACAAAAACATGGCGTTTATCCTTTGGGCAAGGCTTTTCGGTGCCTTGGGTGTCGCGGACGCTATTCGGTAATGAAGGATTCATATTTTGAACAATGGAGAGTGCCGGTACGTATAGTACTTTTTTTAATGTGGGAGTGGGCATGCGAGGTTAGATCTGGGTGTGCATCTATGTCTGCTGGATGTAATCGAGGTGCTGTTATCTAGCAGTATAGATTTTTAGAGACGTTTGTTCGGGGCAATTACTCAGGAGGAATGACTTGTTTTTATTTGGTAAGAATAGAATCATTAATAATGTATATTTGTTTAGGTTAATTTGGGTATGATTTTTAAAGACTCTAAACCTCTGCGGCGCTCCCGCCATTCAAGCAGGTGACTTTTTCAGTTTTTTTTTTCAACAAATCATAAATTTTTTGAAGTGTCGTAAAAAAGTGATTTTATATTAAAACAAGAGTTTTTTTAACAAAACCTATTAATGTTGGGTTAGCTCAGGTTCGTCCATAAAACAATCATTCAAGGTAAAAATTACTATTAATGCCATAAAATCATATTTGAAAGTCGCGCGAACTTTAAAGTGGTGTGATTGGCGGGTCCCGTATGCAGTTTAAAATCTTGTTTTGAGTTGATGTTCTCGTTTTTACTTTCTAGGTGGTGTTGGACTTATAGTCCAGATTGATGAATCCGTCATCACTAAGCGGAAATATCACGTAGGAAGACTGGTACCAGAACGGTGGGTTCTGGGTATATACGATGTAACGGCAGGGCGAGATTACATCGTGTTTGTTCCAGATAGGTCTGCCCTTACCCTCCAAATCATCGTCGCTGAGCATGTGTTACCTGGCACAGAAATCTGGCCGGATTGTTGGCGTGGGTACCAGGGCCTTGCTAATTTAGCCGGTGTCTCCCTTTATGTTCATAAAACAGTAAACCACTCCCGAAATTTTGTAGCCCCCAAATGGGGGTTTGTACAAATCATGTCGAAGGATATTGGTCGCGCCTAAAACAGTTTTTGAGACGTCTGGGAGTGATGCAGTCTCCATTTATACCTGAATATATTGACCAGTTCATGTGGTGGCTGGTTTATGGGAACACTGCATCCTCTCGGTTTAGAAATTTAATCGACCAGATTTCACAAAAATACGCTTTTTAACTTTTATATTTTTTTTTTCAAGTTTTTTTGTGTTTTGTTACTTTTTGACACTGATTTTACCTACTTACCGTGGCATATACTTCAAGAAAATCAGGTGAGTTTGGCAACGTCGCAATAATTTCCTTTCTGTATTCTATCTAAAACCTCATAATGTAGAGTTTTTGCATTGAAAAGTACTGTAAATTGTGATGTTTTTTTTTTCCGAAAAAAGTGTGTTTTACAAGCAACTTTTGCTTTTAATCTACTCTATACAGCATATACTAATGTTTAAAATTTAGAAAAAAAAACCTAAAATGTGTGGGTACGTAAAGTCAACAAGACCCGTTTTGGGCATCTACAGACCTCCAGACGTAAAAATCTGAAAAAATCGACGCAGGGTGATTTTTTCACGATTACAATACTGCGCTTTTACGAGGAAAGTAAAAAAAGATGAAAAAGATAATTTTGAAAAAAATCACCGATTCTGTGTAATAAATTAGTATTTAGTAGAGTTATATGAATTATTTTAGAGAAAATTAAAAGATTAAATTCTAATAACCCTACATTTTTTAATTGTTACAGAAAATAAAGCAACATGTCCTCGGCTACTCTTGGCTCAGTAGCCCCACCCAATTCTGCAATATTGTCTGCAACGAATATGTTTTATTTCTTGCTTGTTCCGGTCCTGGCACTGTTTTACATCTATTGGAAAGTCTCCAGAAGGCACATGATCGAACTGGCTGACAAAATCCCTGGCCCAACTGGGTTACCAATAGTTGGAAACGCCTTGCAATTTATTGGGAATCCCAATCGTAAGTTTACTTGGACTAATATTAATATTTTTATTATAAACTTTATAATAGGTCAGATAAAAGGTAATAATAATAATAATAATAATAATAAAAACGTTTATTATTTGCCATAAATTACAATTACAGTATAAAGGTTCATATTATACAGCAATATAAATATAGCAAATAAAGGCCAGCATTTCAGATTTCTGCTGGAGAAGCAGAATCTGTTCTTCTCAATGCGGCCGCCGTATATATAAGAATAATTAATATTCTAATTATATCTTTGAAAATTGAGGCAATCTTAAATATTAATACATATATATATATATATATATATATATATATATATATATATATATATATATATATATATATATATATATATATATATATATATATATATATATATATATATATATATATATATATATTCTAGTAGACGCGCTGTGAGTATGAAAAGAAAGACATGCACAAAAGTAAAGGTAAACGGGGTAAGGGGGGGGCAGAGAGAGAAAGAAGGGAAGGAAGAAAGAAAGAAAGAAGGAAAGAGATGTAGCAGCATTTAATAAAGCATAATTAATTTGCTTATTGGGAGGCAAAGAGTTGGTTAAAGTATTCCTTTCTAAAAGATTTACAAGACAATGTACATTGAAGTAGATTTCCCGAGAGCGCATTCATAGATTTGACAATATTATACGAAAAACATCTCTTAAAATATGTAGTTTTATGTCTGGGAATGGTTAAAGTTTTTTTAGGCAAATTTAAATTATATACATCAGTTCGAAATGTTATTTTGTTATATACATATGGGGGAGAACGGTATTTCAAAATTTTATAATAAAAACAGGAAGAATGTAATGTTCGCCTATTGTTCATATTAAGCCATAATAAGTCTTTGAGTTTATGAGATACTCTGTGTCTACGTCTAATCCCAAATATGAAGCGGATGCAACAGTTTTGAACTTTTTGAATTCTGCGGGAGTCAATACTATCCAGACATGGTCCATAGACGCTGTCACAGTGATTGAAGTGCGACAAAACGAGTGAGTCACATTGCTCTTTTTTAATACTTTGATCCAGCTAGTGCCTATGTGGATATATAGATTTCAGAGCGTAATAAGCTTTTTGAAGTATAAAAGAAACATGATGTTTGAAACGAAGCTGAGGGTCAAGGATTAGGCCTAGACTCTTGGCCTTTTGAACTATAGGTATACTTTTATTATCAATTTTTATATCAATTAAATTTTCGATTTGATTTAAAATATTTTGATTACCAAATAGCAAAAACAGTGATTTATTGGGTTTAATTTTAACATATGATCAGATGAAAATTGGAAGATTGAGTTTAAATCTGAGTTAATATTATCGTTTGCTCTAATATAATCTAGAGAATTAAAAGAGTAGAATAATTGGGTGTCATCTGCATATAGATGGTAATTGCAAAATTTTAGACAAGTATGAAAATTGCTGGTATATATACTAAATAATAGTGGGCCCAGTATGCTCCCCTGAGGTACTCCCGTAACAACATTAAGAGAGTCTGAAACTGAGTGTCCAATTTTTACCTGTTGTGACCTATTTGAAAGAAACGACTTAATAATATTTGAAGCTTTTTCTGAAAAACCTATATAATGTAACATGGAAATTAAAATGTCATGATTTAAAAAGTCAAATGCTTTAGTAAAATCTAATAAAATCAGAGCTGTAATTTTACTATCATCTCGAGCGTGAAAAATTTGATCTGTAACATCAGCCATAGCCGTAGCACAGCTAAAGTTAGGACGAAATCCGGATTGTTTTGGTGGTAGTATATTATAAGTGTTAAGAAAAGTTTGTATTTGAGTTTGTAAAATTCTTTCTAGGATCTTTGAAAATGTAGGAAGTATACTAATAGAACGGAATTGACTTAAATCTTTGGGATTATCAACTTTGGGAAGTGGTGTAACAATAGCTTCTTTCCATACTTTAGGATAATAGCACTGCTCGATGCACTCATTTACAATGTGTGTAATATATTGAGTAATATGAGGACAACACAACAAGATTAAAGTTATATTGAGTTGGTCTGAAAAGAATGCTTTGGTTTTGATTTTTTTGATAATATGTAAAATGTATTGGTTATCGATGGTCACAAATGTCAAAGGAATGCCCTCGGGAGTTTTAAAATTATTTGAATAAAAATTAATTAGATTGATGTTAGGAAAGGTATTAGTTTTGGTCGAGTTTATAAAGAACGAATTAAAGACATTTGGGTCTTCATATGAGTTATTGATTTTTTTTACCTTTGATGGCCGCAATTGGTTAAGTTCTAACCATTTTTCTTTTACTGTGCTATTCTGAAACTTATGTCTATAGTATACTTTTCTTTCCATTCTTATTGCCGAAGTTGTAAAGTTTCGTATTTGCTTATAGTAACTCCATTTTTGAGGTGAATTATTTTTTTTTAAATCGCGCAGTGCCTTATCCCTCAATTTTTGAAGACGTTTAATATTATCCGTAATCCATGGCTGGTAAGGTTTTTTCCGTCTAGTGAATTCTTTAATAGGGGCATGATGATCATAAAGTGCGATAAGATTTGAGTTTAAAAAGTCTATTTTATCATCTATATTTTGCATCTCAAAAATGGAATTAAATGGAATGTTTTCTAAATCGTGCTGAAAATTGTCTAAGTCGATATTTTTTAATGGTCTATATAAAATTTTGACAGGTTTTTCAGGGTTTGAAATGATATTAACTTTGCAAAAAATCAAAGAATGATCGGAAAATTGACAATCAGCAACTTCCGTATGAAGTATCTGATCAGAATTTGTGAAAATCAAATCAATAAGAGATCCCCCGGAATCCGTTACCCTAGTACTTACTCCGTTATAATCTGCGTTAGATTAAAGGGTTCCACAGTAGATAAAAGTCGTCTTGTTAAATTATGGTCTAAGTCCAGGCAATTAATATTAAAGTCCCCAATGCAAAATATGTTATCGTAACATGAGAAAATATTTGCTACAGTGTCCTCAAGTTGATTTATAAAGGAGTCAGGGTCAGAATTAGGAGGTCTATAAATAACACCGATTATAAAAATGTGTTTTTTTAAATGTACCTTCAACCACATGCTTTCCAAAAATTCATAACTTTCAGAAAGTGTAACGTTATATTTTAAGTTGTCCCTAATATAAACCGCCACGCCCCCACCCCGACGTCCTATCCGATCATTCCGCTCCAAACTATAGTTAGGTAAGAGTATATTTTCACTCGAAAAATCAGTGGTTAACCAACTCTCTGAGATACCTATGATGTTAAAATCTTTATCAGAGAAAAAATGTTTAAGTCGTCAAAATGTGGAACGAGTGAACGAGCATTTATATGTGATATGTCAAAAGTCATGATAGTTTTAGCTGCTATGAAATGAATAAAACGAGCTAGAGGTCAAAGAGATAGAAGGAAGATAGAAGAATGCAATAAAGGAAGAGATAGTAGACAGAACACGACAGTAGACAAATTCAACTGGATATAGGCAGAACAAGAAGTGGAGGACTGGAGGAAGGACAGATAGAAAAGACAAATAAAGCTTGAAGAAGAAACAAAAAAAAAGAATAAAGAAATATAATAGAGAAGTTAACAAAATATTAAAGTAGGGAGAAGTAAAGATATTGGGTTTAATAAAGACAGAATAAAAAGCACAAGCGTCTACCTGCCTAGAAATTTTGGAAAAACACAAAGAAAGTAATATAAAGTAGTACATTATGTTAATATCAAATTAACTATTACAGTATCTTAATTTCAAACTAACTACATAAATCGAAGTGAGAGTATTTATATATTTAAAGTAAAACACATTTGTAAAGTAATAAGCACTCCCATGAAATACTTCACTGAACAAATAACTAAAACCTATTAAAGAAAGTAAAGGTACTATTTTTAAACAAGAGAAAAATATTTCCCTGTAAGTAAAAAACAAATAAATAACTTCTGTTTAAACACCTAAATATACCCTGTAAGAGCAATTAAATTAACATAGGTAATAAAGAGAGAAAAAAAAAAGAAACTATATATCCTTCATTCAGTGGTTCTAACACTAAATAATCCATCATACATAGGACAAAACAGGTTACTCTCTTTTAATTATTATAACTAAAGCAATCCTAACTGTAAGTTTATGAAACAAATGACTGATTTCATCTTTTGTGACAAGGTAAGACTGTCCATATTCCACCTCATAATTCCAAATCCTACCGGCGCTTTTTATTACGGAATAATTATTATACATATATAAGTATATACATTATTCGGTTACACCCTGGGCTACACAAATAATCAGAAACCTTCCTAGTCCGATACCTTGTTTTTGTAAGATTTAAAATGCTCAGTATACTAAGTTAATAAAAGTGTCACTTACAGTTAAAGTAGAATTCCATATAAATTTATTCACTTTTAATTTTTTGAAGATCTAACTCGGTCACCACACGGAACACTTGGTTATGACGTTTAACTAAGATAATGCCATTTGCACACCACACATTCTTTTTAGAAAATTCACTAATTGCACTATCAAGGAGTTTAAGTCTAAATCTAGTTAGGTCTTCTTGAATTTGTATGCCGGTGGATTTTAACTTTGATCTATTTTTCAACACGAGACTTCGTACCGTGTCTCTGAAAAACCGAACCAAAACTGCTGGTGGGCGCGGGTTATCCGTGTTTACATTTTTCGACATGATTCTGTGGCACTTTTTTATATCTAATTCGGATATCGAGTTTATATTCATTTTATTTTTAAACAGTTGAATAACGGTTTGATGTAAGTTCTCGTTTTCTTGAACCTCTAGACCGAAAATACGAATATTGAGGATACGGGATTGTTGTTCTCCTGCATCCAGCTGTTTTTCGGCATGCGCCTTCCACTGCGCAAACTCATTGAAACGTTCAGTAAGTTCCTTTATAGCAATTTCTTGAGTTTCTATTATTTTTTCGTATTTTTCTTCCAGCGATCGAAGAATATTATCGGAGATCGATTTGAGATATTCTTTGTTGAACACACTTTTGGATTCTTCGTGAAACAATTTTCGAATTTTTTCGAGGTCACCAGCTGTCAAACCCATGATGGCCGCCAGCTACTAAAGCAGATTACCAAAACCGGTCAAAACTGCCACAAAATGCACTCTATGTAGAAAATAACTGCCAATCGTGGTATCAGGCTAACCTTTCGTAGATATCTTTCACTTTTCACACTAAAAACTTTATTTAAACTACTTAAAAACAATATTATAGTCAGCAGGCAGAGCACAAGCAACTACTCATTCGCCATGTTGCCAAACATTTATCATAAATCAAAATAGTTTGTTTTCCAAATTAAAAACGGTATGAGTCTTTTTTTTATTAGAAACAGTGAAGTGTGACCCAATTTGGTTCCGCATATAGTCATTTAGTAACACATAAATACTCTCTTTTTAAATATTGGGCGCCATTTTGTTGCATCATATTTTATTCATGCCAATCAGCTTCTACCAATACCACATATAATTTTTAAGCATAATTTAAAATACTCAGTTTTTTATTTTTTAACATTTCACTAGGCCGCCATTTTGTTCTGCCATATTGGATTTTTACCAAAATATTACCAGGCACCTGAGTAGAGAAATGTTTAAACAAATTGTCACCGCCTTCTGCATATAACCATTAATCGCCGACCCTTAATAACCTTTAAAAACATATTGCAAAATATGGGTTTCCTTGAAAAACAGTTTATATTAATTATCTTTAATGACATATGTCATATATCCCAGACTCCTTAAAAAAGGGCTTGATTAAATTAATCCATAAGCCAGGTAAAGATTTTATTTGTAAAGTTTCATTCAGACCAATTACCCTTTTGTCGTGTATAATAAAAAACTTTTGAAAGAATAATTAACAGATTAGAATATTAGCAAATAAAAAACAAAATGTTGCCCTTAAATCAATATGGTTTTAAGCCAGATATCGTCGGCTTAAGATGCAACTGACCCAACTCCAAAACCGAAAATTTTTTAGGGGATGCAAAAAACATCACAGAAAGTGAAATCGTAACAAAATAAAGACAATTTAGGAAATTTTGTAACTGTTTTAGTACTAGATTGTTAAAAATAATTGATGACGTCAAAAAAAGGTTTTATTTATGAAAAAAACGGGAGTTAGGACCTTTGCGAAATAACTTTCTGTTTTATCCTAAGGAGATAGGCAACTATCTATTTCTCAATATTAATATTAAAATTATGTAAAAATAAACTTTAAAAACTAAAACATAAATAAACACATTGTTTTGTAATCTAAAATAAAGAAGCCAATTTACGTATGCGGTAAAAAGTCGTAAAACAAGTGAAAGTCTTTAGGAATAGAGGATTTAAGGTCCATTAAATGTTGAAAATTTTCAAGTTTAATTGGTATTGGAGATGGATACATCAAGGGCAAGTCCAAGACAGTTGGATCACCTGCCGTTCTGCCCGGACGTATATAGAAGTGATGTATCGCACATCTTGAAAGTTTTTAGAGTACATGTGATCTAGATACTCCACCTTGTAGGGTTTCGGATTTAAGCGAGCAGCTTCAAATACATTTAGATAGTCTGCTGGAACATATTATTCGGTTTTTTAGTTTTCGTTCTATGATGGAGTGCACTGAGTCGTACTCCATTTGCCTATGACCCTTTTCTAAGACTTTGTTTTTCAATTGTAAAATTTATGTCTTTGTGAGAAGGGGATTGAATGTCCATAATTGTAAAATTGTGCACAATTAACTTTGTTTTACTTAGAGTCTTTGGGTTTAATAACACTGATTGTAAATCTATCCTAAAAACTTTTAGATCCGATTGTTTTTTGTCGTCTTCTTTTTCCTTTCTCACTTCATTCTTTTTTGCTGATGTTCTTGATTAGTTTCATGAATATTACCAGTTTTATATCCTACACAAGTATCACACTCGTCCCTTTTGGGTGAAAAGAGTACTAAACTATACTATTATTAAAGGTTGCAATTGATACTAAACTGGATTCGTTCTTTCTTGCACCAATCATTTTTATAAAATCGATATAATTCCATTTTTGTTTGCCAATTTCTCTCAAGGTACAATTTCTTTGCTGCTTTTCTACAATCATGTGACTCTAGTTTTGGTAAAACATTGAAAGCATTTGATAAACGTTCTTTCTGTTTATTTATTTTGGCTGTTCTAGAATTCACATTCTCGGAGGTATGTACGTCGGTAACGTCAACGTCGCTCATATTTGTTGAAGCATCGTGTGTTCTATTCTTTCCAATCGCCCAATGTCAGACAGTTCTAGATGCAATAGCAAGAGTGTTGCAAAATATCGTTTTACAGACTCTCACTTTGGATGTTAGTGTATCAAGAAAATAAAAATAGGAGAAATCCCTTCTTGATTCATTCTCTGTATTTCTGTCCCTAGCTCTTGAGATACTTTTTTTTTCGACCAGCGTCCTTAAGTATATTTGTTTTTCGTTCCACAACAAAATTACAGAATCTATTAAAAATTTGTGTTCTTTCTTGTTCTGGTATCTCGTTTCATTTTATTACCGATTTATCATTACATTTACACCTAGGTCCTATCATTCTTGATCTTCTTAGAATGTTATACTTCCATTTTTGTTCTTCTTTTTTCTTATCAAAATGTTCTTTTCCTTCCTATCTTAATTTTTTATTCGTATTTTTTTCCATTGGTCTTGACCAACATGTCGTCTTTTTTTGCGTATTCTTAAAGACATTTCTTGGCAATCTTCTGGATCACTTGCTGGATTCTGCTGATCCTCTAAATCACTTATTGGATCCGGACGATATTCTAGGTCACTTGCTGGGTCTTTTAGGTCACTTGCTGGGTCTCGCCAATATTCTGGATCACTTGCTGGGACCTGCCGATTTTTCAGGTCATTTGCTGAGCCTGGCTGATCGTCTCGGTCTTGCTGGATCTTCTGATGGGTCACTTAGGTGGTTATCGTGAGGAAACTTCAAACACACAAATTTAAGCTAGCAACTTTTTGTTTCGCTATGTTTAAAAACTCCCCATCAGTAAGTAAATGGTCTTCAGATATAGATTCTGACATTATTTGATTCACAAGATTGCTACTATTAGCACATAACTCTGACAGGTGCTCCTCTTGAGCGGAACTGTCACAAACCATCGGAAAATTTTCTATGCTTGCATGATTTTTTATTTTTGCTGACGAAAGTATTTTAGATGCACAAGAATGTGGATTCATTCTGAAGGAGATAGGGTTCGTTAGAGAAACCCCAAAAAAAAATTGTCTAGGTAGGCATGAACTAGATTTGCGTACTTCACATCTTTCAAACGCGCGAATGAAAACTATCGAGCTACGAAAAACAATGAAAATAAAAGGGGCAAAATTCATAATTATTTTTTACTAATGATCCACAAAGTTAAAATTTTATCCGGAAATGTATTCAATTTTAACATAATCATTACAATATACACCAAAACTGCAAAAACGGAATGGCCTATCTCCAGGCTCCAGATATGGAAAATGGTTTAACTCCAACATGATAGTTTTAAATCGAATTTACTTATTAAGATAAAAAATCTAAACAATAAATGGATAATTTTTAAGTTATTCAGCTGTTGTCACTACTATTTATCACAAAAAAAAAATCAGTACTTACCTTTAAATATTGTTTTTTCCCTTTAAATTACGGATCAAAATGTTTCACTTAATTATGACCCTATTAGGAGTTAGGCCAGTGGCATATTGTTTTAGAACGACTAGGAGATTGGCTAGTTTCGACTTGTGTTTTATGGCGGCAATTTTGACATTTTGGTAGTTAGGCGAGTTTCAGTGGACGCGGTTAGTTTTTATCACCGCAATCAGTTAAAATGCCAATTTGATCTTGAGTTAGGCCATTTGTATCTTAAGCCATCGATATGGCTACAACTGACGCTATAGCCCACTTGACTACCGACGTTCGGTTGTGACTGACAGAAAATAACTGTACAGGTGCTACCTCTATTGACATCCAATCAGCATACGAAATTGTCATTCTTGAGATTCTCTATAAAAAAATGAAATAAAAATAAATACTCTTAAATATATCTAAATATACCAGAACGGGTTATATTTACGATTTTAAACATATATGATATGATTAAAAATGGCATTCGGATTACGGGTCCAAGATCAACTTCTCAAGGTATTCTCCAGGGATCTGTCTTAAGTCCATTAATATTTAATCTCAATACTTATGATTTTCACTCATTATGGAGTAATGATCTTACAGGACTACAGTTTGCCGACGATGATGTGATATATGGAAGTTATAAGGACTATCAAATTAGTGTAAATAAATTAAAGCATATGTCTTACTGCATTCAAGATTGGTGTTTTACAAATGGTTTCACAATTTCAAATTCTAAGTCTGCAGTAGGTAGTATTTTTTACCAGAAAAAGAATACCAAAACTAAACAATATTACTTTAGCTCAAATACTTTTCCCGGCACGTAATAGTTATAAATATTTGGCGGCGACATACAATTTTACTTTAAACTGTTTTGTTCCAAACCAACTTTACAAGTTTATTACATGGTATGTAGCATATATCAATAGAAAATAATAATAATAAAGTTGTAATAAATGAAAAAACTTCTATGTTATAATTCAATATAATATAAAAACTAAGCTGAAATAAATATTTTTAAAAAATCTATTCATTTTTATTTTTGTAAAAAATACATTTTTAATTGTTTTTTAAATATTGAAAATTTAGTTGTGTCTTATAGTCTCTGGTGTGTTATTATATATTTTTAAATCATCGTGCAGAATTGATTTTTTCCCAAAGTTACTATTTATTGTAATGGTCTGTAATTGTAAGCAATGTCTTGTATCGTGATTATGTGAAGTATTAGATTTTTTAACCCAGCGACGCTACGGTGGGGCTTAATTACATAAGTGGTACGGTGGGGTATGAAGAAAATAAAGCTAAGTAGATGGATTAAATATTGTTATTTATAATATTAAAGTCGTTTTAAATATTTATTCTAATAAATACTAGGTACTTATTCTTTTAAAAAGTGTATGGTAACAAAAAATACTTATTATTATGAAAAATACTTATACACACAAAGATACTAATAGGTACATATTATAAAATAAAACAAGTTCAAAATTTACGCTGCATTGTGTTCAAAACATGTGTCACAAGTTACTGTTGCATGTTGCATGCATACAAACTGATCGCACCGAACACAAGTGTAAAACGATTTTCTATCCTTATTACGTTCACAGGAGTGACACCTTCCCGATTTGATCTGCTTTTTGCCCTGTGACTGGCTATTGTGTTCTTTATTAGAAGAACCAGAAGATCCAGAAAATTCACCAATCTTTCTCTTCAGTCCAATAGGGAGTCTTGGATTAGTTTGTCGAATCTTCAAATATGGTGTAATTAATGCCAACGACAACTCTTTCATGAATAGACGACGCTTCGTGGAGCTTGGGCAATTAGAATTGAAGATTACAAAAGCATTGATTGATGCCGTATTTAGTAGGGAAAAAAATACCGTCAAAGGCCATCTGCGACTATTACGCGATACATCATAGTTACTGGCAAGCTCATCAACCACATCTACACCTCCTTTCGTTAAGTTATAAAAGGTGATGATCTCTGGTTTTTGGTCGCTACCAGTTTCTACATCAATTGTATCACAGTGATGTAGGGTGGATAGTAATAAAACATTCTTACCCTTCTTAGGAACATACGAGACGAGAGTAACATCTCTCTGGAAAGCAAATATGGATGACCTTTCAGCCCTGTTTTTGATTTGCAAAAGTTCGGTTGGTATTTCTCTTTTATTTTTACGTAAAGTGCATACGGAGGTAAGCTTTTGTTCTTGTAATAATCTGGTTGAGAGTGAATAGCTTGCCAACCAATTATCATATGTTATGTTCCAGTCTGACTTTTGAACAGGCTTACAAAGTCGTAAACAATTTCTTCTGGTTTGTTACTGAAATCAAATGGACCAGCTGGTTGTTTACCAACGTACACTTCCTGGTTTAAAACGTAAAATGTTCGAGCGTCCACCAAAGCAAAAATCTTAATGCCATATTTGGCGGGTTTGTTCGGAATGAACTGCCGAAAGCTGCAACGCCCTCTAAACGATTCTAACTTCTCATCTATAGTTAAATATTCACTAGGAGTGTAGGTTGCCACACAATTTTCAACAAACATATCAAATATTGCTCTAATGGGTGCAAGTTTATCTAATTGGCGTCTTTCTTCTCTGGTTTCACTGTTGTCAAATCGTAAGCATTGTAATAAAATACTAAACCGTTTTTGGCACATTGTTGTTCTAAAAATGTCTACTCCTAAGCCGTCTGTAGCCCATAAGTCATCTATGTTTAACCTTGCCGACTTTATAACACCAGAAATGTAAAGAAGGCCTAATAGAGCTTGAAGTTCTTCAAGTGTCGTATCTTTTGTTAGGTGCTGTGTATCAGGTCTATTGTAGTTTCGTGCTTTTTCTCTCAACTTGTAGTTTGTATATTTTACAACGTCGTTAAGCATTGCATCGGTAAAAAATAATTTCCAGCATTCTAAGGGATCTTTGATACTTGAAAATGCCCGTCTGACTCCAGGCAAATGCGTGATAATATTTTCAGATCTCGTTCTTACAGCCAAGTTTCCATGTTTCTTAGACCATTTTGTAATACCATCTTTGCCAAGGTAGTAACCCCCTATATCGCTATTAGGTTCAATAGTTGAGGAGTTTTCATTTAGTAGATTATCTTCGTCCTCTATTTCTTGCTCTGTGTCTGAATTTGCTGATCGTTCGCTGACGTTATCGTCCTCCGCTTCTGAACCGGATTGATCATCTTCTTTTGAAGGATTTTCGGCGGTTTTTTCGTCCTCGCTGTCGTTCCAGAGCTTTAAAAGTTTTGCTTGATCTATCTCATAATATAACATACTGGAAAAAACGTTCAATAAACACAAACTTATAAAAATACAATATAAACCAACTTACTTTGAAAAATATTCCAAAAAATAAATGAAAAGATTAACGTGTCGCGTAACCGGTACGGTGGGGTATGGATAAGCACAGTCGCGTTCTTAAGCTTCTTACGCCTACGACGGTTGTGCCACTACTAAAATTATAACGTATATACATAGGATACTCTTTGGAACGAAGGTACACGAGCTCTCTCGAAGATGTCGCAACTTGTTATTTTGTTGCGCGGCGACAAAGTACGCTGGGGTATATTATACCCCACCGTACCGACGCCGGGTTAATATAATATTTGATTTTTTTCCATTACTGATAATAGAGTGTATATATTAAAATGCAAATTTTGAAATTATAAATATTTTGTAAGTTTAAAAATCCGTTAAGTTTATATAGGTTAATAGAAGGTTCCAAATATGGTAGTTTATAAATACATTTTAGAGTTTTATTTTGCAATTGTTTTAAAGGTTTAATACAAGCAGATCCCCAAATTGAAATTAAATATTGGAATTTAGAATATATTAAAGAATAATAAGTTTTTTAAGAATTTTAATGGTACGAAATATCTTGCTTTGTATAATACTCCTATTAATGGAGTTATAGCGGTTCTTATACTCTTCCAACTTAAGTTTTCATGTATAATTAATCCTAAAAATTTTTTTGTATTTGAATATTTAATTTTGTTATTGTTTATTACTATTGGGGAAATACCAGAATTTATCTTTTTTTACTTATTAACATAAAAGAAGATTTAGTAAAATTTATTGATAGTTTGTGAGATTTAAGCCAGGAACAAATTAATTGCAGATCATATTTTATATCAAAAAAATAATTCATTTAAATTATCAGCAAAATAAATAATTGTTGTGTCATCCGCAAACAATTGAATATTGCCTTTTAAATTTAATTTAGAAACTGAATTTATATAAATGAAAAATAAAACTGGCCCCAATATTGATCCCTGTGGTACTCCACAAACTATTTCTTTTTGATTACTTATTTCATTATTTATTTGTACAAACTGTCTGCGCTTACTTAGATAATTTTTAAGCAAATTATACATATTCCCCTTATTCCAATATTATATAATTTTCGTGAAAGAATATGATGATTTGCTGTATCAAATGCCTTACACAGATCGAAGGATAGTAAACAGCATTTTTTATTATCACCAACTTTAATTTGAATATATGTTATGACATCCATAAAAAATTAACGTAAAAATTAAAAATCATATAGGGATAAACTGGTACTAATTCAACATGACATAACAAAATGGCGATGTGTGTCAACGTATAAACTACTTCTTATTGAATTTATTTCAAATTATGCCCAAAAATCAAGTGTGGCATAGGTAGAAACTGGTAAAATGTTGGCAGGAATCCCATATGATGGATCGAAATGGGGCCTAATAAAATGTTTGAAAAGACAATATGTGTGTTACTAAATGACTGTGTAGTGAACTAAATTGTGTCACACTTCACTATTCCTATAGAAAGAAATATTCATGACGAGGGAAGTTCCGGATAAAGGAAATTTACCGATTTTTTTAAATTTTTACTAACATTCATAAATATAAACATTCTGAATTTATATTTAAGTATTAGTATTATAGTTTTTTTCAATTAAGGTTAATTGTGATAAACTAACACGCTGATTATTTATTAATTTCTACTGTATCAAATTGTGTAGAAATAGTGTATCTGATAATAAAGACAAAATTAAATAAACAAATAAATGAATAAATTCGATCCCCTAAACTCGGAAACTATCCGAGTTACGAAATAGGTTAAATCGGGTCAATAGAAGGGTCTAAAACTCTTTTTTGGGTTTTTCGCCTTATAAAATTGGAAAATAAAAAAATAAAAAATATTTACCTTATAAAATCAATAGATAATCTTAAGTTATGAGTCCACTATGGAGGTGGATACTGAAATATGTTTGTTTTGTGGACGTTTCGGGGGAAAGTCTACCCCTGTCTTCAGCAAACCTATAAATAAAAAACTAAAAGCAGAATATTTCTTATGTTTCGTATCAGAAATATAACCAGAATGGCTAATCTCTGCAAAATGACATTCTGGTTATATTTCTGGTACGAAACATAAGAAATATTCTGCTTTTAGTTTTGTATTTGTAGGTTTGCTGAAGACGGGGGTAGACTTTCCTCCGAAACGTCCACAAAACAAACATTTTTGAGTGTCGTTCCCCGGGTACCTTCATAGTGGACCCAGAACTTAAGACTATCTATAGATTTTATAAGGTAAATATTTTTTATCTTTTTATTTTCCAATTTTATAAGGCGAAAACCCCAAAAAATAGTTTTAAACCATGAATCCGTCACTACAATTTCGTAATTAATTGAAGGGTCATTAACAAGCCGTTTGAAAACTTCCTGACGTTTTCTGACATGTCCGGAAAAACTCCAGAAAATTGCTATTTTGTTATTTGTAGATATTTTGGCAAATACACTTTCTAGCGGCGCTACTTTTTTTGTAATGATTTGTTTATGCCAGATAATTGAAATATATATATATATATATATATATATATATATATATATATATATATATATATATATATATATATATATATATATATATATATATATAAAAAATAAAAATATGACAATTCAATATTACTTATGTAGAAACTAACTAAAACTAGATGAAAGGTAACCTACTAGTTGGCACAAAAGATAGGATTTTGATTACTGAGTAATCAGTAGGCTTAGGATAATTATGCATTTAAAAATCTAAAAATATGCATGCAAATATGCTCCGAAACAAGGGAAAATATGCACTTAAAAATGCATTTATTATCGGATCAAAAAAACAGAAATAAAGCAAAAGTATAGCAATTAAAATATTATATTATTTACACTTCAAGGTATCCTTAAGACGCTATTTTTACTATATAATATAAGTATATATATAATACAAGTATTTTTTTTTAATAAAATTTTAATATATAGCTAACTAAACAAGCAGACTAAAGAATATTATTGTTTACGCTATTCAACAAGTTGCGGTTACATTTTATAACTATATGATGTAACAAATTATCAAATTCAAATTTGCTTCTATTATCTGACAATAGTACTTTATACTCAGAAAATACTCGTTCATCATCACAAGATACAACTGGAACATATTCAAACCAATTCAAATCACTGTGTATTAAAAATTGTTCATTATCTGGATTCAATGTCTTTTTATTGTCCAAAACTGCACTAATATTTTTCAAATTCTTGTAAAATCGTAGCTAATTTTTGAAAAATTACTTTATTTTTAGTGTTAGTTATAGTTTCACTCACTTTTTCTATCATTTCTTCGCTTTCTGACAAAGTCCTTTCATCTCCATTTTTTTATAGTATCAGACAAGCAAGAAACATTATTTTTAATGTAAATTAAATCCTCACGTACATCTTCTCTGCGCAAAACGTTTTGTGCTTCTTGCATACAGTGTGAATATTCCTCATTAAATTGGTTGACTATGTTTTTTATTGCCTCGAAGTGTTGTGCGTAATAAATGGTAGCGTTTATTCAAGTTCCCTCTAGTTACAATTGGTGATGGGGGCAGGGGGATGTTTCCTGCAGTTTCTCTAAATTTTTCTACCCCAGTCGGAGCTTTTAAGAATACTTTCATCACCGGGGAAATCAGATCATTCACTTGTGGATAAAAAGCCCGAACTTGTTCTGCAACTCTGCAATAATCAAATAACAACAACAACAATAATCAAATAAGTAGTAAGATACATATAACTGACCAAAACATCCTGCAAGTTTTGTTAGAACTGGACGAAAATAAAGGTAGCGGTCCCGATGGATTACCATCTTACTTTGTAAAAAAATGCGCAGTTAGTCTGTGTGTGCCTTTGACTATGATTTTCAACAAATCTTTTAGCGACTGTACTTTCCCGCTGAAATGGAAAAACGCATAAGTCGTTCCGATATTTAAGAGCGGCGACCTGAATTGTATCTCAAACTATAGACCTATATGTAAATTAAACATTTTTAGCAAGGTTTTCGAAAGTATTGTACAAAGGCATTTGATAAATAATCTAAAAATGAGCATATTGTCGGAGCAACATGGCTTTTTTCCTAAACGATCCGTAGATACCAATCTAACACAGTTTACTAACTTCATTTTGAACTCTATGGACTCCCAAGTGCAGGTGGATGCAGTGTACACCGACTTTAGTAAGGCTTTTGACAAAATAAATCTTAACACTTTAATATCTAAGCTCTCTGGGGTCGGTGTGCATGGAGATCTGCTTCGTTGGTTGACGTCATATGTGTGTAATAGAAGCCAACTTGTTGTCAATTGTCTTAGTCAATGGGCATAAATTTAAATGATATAAATGAATGCTTCAAATCTTATATGCAGATGATCTAAAAATTTATTTAGGCATAAAAAGTATAAGCGAATGTCTTCTGCTTCAGAGTGACCTTAACTCGTTTTATCAATATTGTCAAAATAACCAGTTGGCTCTTAATATCGATAAACGTTGTTATATCTCCTTTACTCGTAACTTTCAAAAATTTATTTTTCTTTATAACTAAATTTAAATGATATAAATGAATGCTTCAAGTATTGTAACTTCTCAATTTATATGCAGATGATCATATATTTAAATTTATTTAGGCATAAAAAATAACTTTTTAAGATATAAGGAAACCTCGAAGCGAATGTCTTCTGCTTCAGATTCTCCAAATATTCTGTGACCTTAACTCGTTTTATCAATATTGTCAAATATAACCATTTAATAACTCTTTAAACAGTTGGATCTCTTAATATCGATAAACGTTGTTATATCATAATTTGTAGTACCTTTTGTTCTACTCGTAACTTTCAAAAATTTATTTTTCTTTATAACTTCGATAATGTGCCCCTTATAAGAGAGACAAGTGATTTACTTTGTCTAAGGTCTTCGTTGTAAGTAAATATGATTTATCCCTTTCTGACTTAGCCACACGTCTCTGTTTCATCAGTTGTTTCATCTAGTGACACTGGGTGTGATCCTGGATAAAAAAGTGAAATATCCGCACTAATAAACGCCTTGCGCAAATCCTCATTGAACTTTGATCGTTTGGGCCCCGGTTCTGGTGAAAATGCGGTGGTAATTAAAATTTGTTTCTGAGCACACTTTTTACTTTTTGGATCTGATGCTTTGTAGTTTCTATGTGTTGTTTCACTTGGAATTTCTTGTTCACAGTAACAAGAACATTACAATACTTACAAAACAGCACAAAACCGTCAGTCGTAAAATCAGGAAAATCTTTAACGAATTGATTTAATACCGCACTTAATGAACGCTTTTCTTTTGGCATATTGGACAATCTTTACGCCACAATGTGTAAACTAAACTGAATTGAAAAATCATTTCGAACATTCTTAAAACGTGCGTGTTTATTATTGTAAATCCGTGGTAAATCCATAGCTTTTAAAGCACAGATGTTTTAATAACAATTTTAAGAAAGGATGCCAGCAACTAGACATTTTTTACTATTTTATTATTATGATTTATACATGAAATACATCAAATATGTCTTGGGAAATAAATTTAGTATTATCTATGTAGAAACTAACTAAAAACTAGATAAAAGGTTACCTGCTAGTGGGCACAAAAAATAGGATTTTGATTACTGAGTAATCAGTCTTTCAATCCTACCTCACTATTAATAATTTTGATATGTTTTTTAAATTGTTCATATTTGAGATTTTTTATTTCATAACGAATACTATTATAAATTATAGACTATATATATTTAAAAGATGATTTATATTTTGCTGTTTGAAGAACAGGGATTTCCACATTATTTTAATTTCTAGTATTTAAATTATGAATATTATTTTGAAATTGAAATTGTTCGTATAAATAGTTAGGTAATTTATTTAAAAAACATTTATGAATAAAACAAGATAAGTGGATTTCGCGTCTAAATTCTAATATAGTTAATTTAAATCTATTAAAAATCGGAGGTATATGATCACATTTTGTAAAACCAGTTGCATTTTTATGTAAAATTTGTAATTTATGTTTATCATTAGTACTGATACTCTTGTAATAAATTGAATCACAATAATCAAGGCCACTTAGAATTAAAGAATCAGTAAGTTTTAGTTTAGTGTTAGTATTTAAAAAATCTTTAAAATGGTATAAACTTTTTGGTTTAAAATATGCATATTTAACGATTTTTTTATATAGCCATTAAAATTTAAATTTTGATCAAAAATAACACCAAGATTTGTCATTAAAGTAACTAAAGGAATAGTATAACTCTCATTAGTAATTTTAAAATTAAAATTGGTTTTTAATTTAGTAACTAGACTTTTTGGACCAATTAATAATAACTTAAATTGATTTATATTAATTTTTAATTCATCTTTTTTATTGATTTTACATATATAAAAGACTTCTTCATTTATTAAATTAACAAAATGTATTATATTTTCAAAATTACTTTTATTATACATTTTAGTGTCATCTGTAAATGCTAAAAGGTTGCCATGTTTAATTGATAAATAAAAATAAAATCAAATGTGTAAATAATAAAAACAGTGGACCAACTACACACACTTGAGGTACTCCTTTACGTATCGATACATATTAGAAATGTCAAATTTGTATTCATTTGAAATTATATTAAACTGACTATGGTTAGAAAAGTGATTAATAAACCACTGACATGCTTTGTCACTGAAACCTATGTATTTAAGTTTGGCTAAAAGCTTTTATTGATTTAAAGAATCAAAAGCTTTAGCTAAATCAAGTAATATTACATTAGTAGCAAATCCAGTATCTCAATTTTCTAAACTATCATTTTTAAAAATAATGTTTTGCGAATTTTTTTCTAAAACCGGATTGATTATCTGGTAAAATATTATAGGTATTAATATAATCTATAATTTGGTTAAATATAACTTTTAAGAATTTTGGGTAGTATTGAAAGTAACGTAATATAATGAAAATCTCATACTTCACTTTGGTATAGGATAAACAAGAAATTTTCAAACCTACCTTTTTTTTATACAAGCTTAGATTATTTATATCGGTTTTTAAACGAGCAAATTGTTTTTTTTTGTTCCGGTTGAACCAACAGAAGCTGCTACGTCTTTGCTTAAGAAAAAACTTGTCAAAAATGCCATTTTACAAAAGTCGAAAAAACTGGCTTTTGATCGTTGTCCAATACAAAAACTCAGGAATCCCCTTCCTGTGTGATCAAACTAACATCTTTATTCGAAAAAAATCTGTTTGAAGGTCTGCAATAGTTATTTTCCTAACAAGTAAGCAAAACGTTACTTTCCCGCACGCGAGAGTGTGCTGTAAGGCAGAAAAGACACTTTGCGCGCATGTATTTGGAAAAATATTTTTTACGAGCATCTAAATTACAGCGAATATTCCACTCATGTACAAATTTGCCCGTAAGGTGTTTTCGAAAAATTATAGCGGAAATACCACGTCGTCTAGGAAACATGGTGTTTCCACTTACCTGGTTAAGTATGGTTACATACCTAACCAAAAAACGAAATCTTGACAGTATGAAACCTGCTTTTGAGAAATGATTGTAGATCCGGTAATTTCCTTCAATAGGTGGCTTTTGGAAGCACTTATGGTTTGGCTTGATGAAGGTTGAGTTAACTTAGGATGGCAGTTATTCAAGGCTAATATTTTATTCAACATGTCTTTTTTTGATTTGCGGAATCATCTATGTAGTGTTCTGCGACAGCCGTCAGTTTCCAGCCCCCAAGTCACTTGACATTAGTCATTTCTTTCCCAGAATCAGCCAATATGGTAGCCAAGGATCGATCGAAACTATGTCACATGTACTGCTTTGGAATTTTGAGTTATAGATATGCAGCTATTTCTGAAGGCATTTTTCAAAATGAATTTATTCCAACACATTGTGTACTGCACACTCTTTTTCTATACTGGACCAAAAACCACCCGTGCTCTTGAAGTGTTATTTTTACTGTCAGGAATTTTGATGATTATAAAATTTCTCTTATCCTTTATGTCATCGATTGTTATTTTTGAAAGCTCTTCTCTCCTACAAGCACCGGCCTATCCAAAAATAGTAGCTACTTTTATTAAAAGATAAATTTCATTAGGCGCCTTTTTAATGAATTTTGAAACTTCAATTTTATCGAAGATTTTGGCTTTTTTGATTTGTATCCTACATTTTGCTTTTTTATAAATAATGTTAACTTGAAATATAAGGCTAAATCCAAGTTTCTTCTTATTTTGAGGACGCTTTTTAACATGACTCCATAACTTATTTGTCTGGAATGTTTTTTGCAAGGCTGCGAAATAGGCCAAAAAGACCTGCTTCTTAACACAACTTGTCCACTTGTTTCGGCATCAGTTTTCAAAATTCTTATATTGTTTCTCATGTTTTTGTAGAAATTTTGCTGTCAATAAATATAAACTTGTAATATTTTCAGCCTCCAGAATAGAATCTGGTAAATCATCATCAGAGCTGCTCTTTTTAAAATTATATTTATCTGATGAAAATGCGTCGCGCGACGTTTTACAGTGTTTGTTGAAAACGCCACAGACCACCAACTTATTTTTAGACGCCCAAGCTGCCATTGTAACAATATTTTTTTGACATTGTGCTGCTATCTCTAGTCCGAGTACCGAACTATAAGCATTTAGCCCCTTAAAATGATACAGTTATCTGTAATTCCATCTTGCAAATTGGCGCGCTTTTTAAATAATTCTTCTTTTCTAAAGGAATATACAGTGCTTACCAACAAGGCCACACTATATAGGAAACTTTTGATTATTCATTTCCCGGGAAATTATATTCTTGATAAATCTTTCTGCATAAAGAAAAAATAGCATAAAATCTTAAGTCGGATATACAGGTTGTTCAGCAAAAAAATTAAATCGGCGTGACTGCAGTCTTAGAGTAAGAAAAAGTCTTAAATAAAAGCTAAATAGTGTTTTCATATTAACTATAGCTATGAAGATTTTAAGACTCTAAAAATATATTCAGGAAAAGTACATTTTCTGAAAAATTAATAAAAATGTTTCCAATATGGTCCGGTCATGTTGGTAAACACTATATATTTAGTACCATACTTACAGCCTTCACTGTAGGCTGTAAACAAAATATAAATAGTGAAATACCTGAACGATCAGAAATAAATAAAATTATAAATGTATGGTCAATGGCCACATGAGAATATAGTAATAAATTTGTTAAATATTTAGGAGTTGTTTTTGAGAATTTTGAAAAAACACTAATGCATGGGGATATAGTTTTTTTTTAATAAGACAAACAGAAATTTGTAATACTTGTGTTTTCGATAGCACGTCATCAGACTTACAATTACGTGCATGTATACCAGGTAATCTAGGATATAGAATAAACAATAAGTAAATATTGATAATAAAAAATATGTTTATTTGTAGTATACTTTTGTAAAAGCTAAACATATATACAAAGCAATCTATTATACGCATGTATCTATTTTCAAAAATATAAGAAAATATAAAACAGTTCTACTTGTCAATTTTAATTTAATTAATATAAATACATCTCAAATATTTAACGTACTACGTATTATCATATTAGTTAAAAATGAAAAGGCAAAAATCAGAATAAATTTGAGTTTTCTAAATTTAGTTTTTTCATAACTATGCCTCGTTTCTTTAGATTTAACGTAAAATGTTCACATTTACAATTAAAACAAAATAATTTCTGCTTCTACAACGTTTAACCTCTATACACGTTTAAAAAAAGTAGTAATTTGGCTGTATCTTCTGCATCACGCCATAAGTTGGTATTGTCTAGGCTGTCTGAAAGAAATGATAAATGCAGAAATCCAGACAGAAAATTATTACTAATAACTGAAGCATCCTAAATGTCAATTACATTTATTAATGGTGTAATAATTTATTTTTTCCAACCAAGTGTACAGAGCGTTGTAAATAGCCTGTTATATTACCTTCTGTTTTTCATTTCAGACCAAATATGTGTATAGGCCTATGGTTAGCCGTGTATAAGGGGCAATTTTGAAATCGAATACCTTAACAACAACCGATCTAGGTATAGATATATTATATATTTTTGACACAATGATAATGAGGAGAATCTAAAAATTTCAAAATATAGAGGATGTGTTTGAAATAATGGCATGGAAATGTGGAATGTTAAATGGTCATTTAATTGGTCCATTTATAATATTTAAACTTTCTTGAAAATCACTTGCGAAATCTATTAGAAGATGTTCCCCTTAATGTAAGATAAAACATGTATTTGCAGCATGATGGAGCCCCTGCATACTACAGTTTACTTGTAAGAGATTTTTTAAACCAAAACTTTCCAAACAGATGGATTGGTCGGGGAGGTCCGTTCAATTGGCCACCTAGATCGCCAGACCTTAATCCTTTGGATTATTGTCTTTGGGGATGGTTCAAATCCCTGGTATATTTCACTAAAGTAAATACAAGAGAAGCATTATTGGATCGGATAACAAACGCAGCACAAACACTAAGAAATGCGCCCGAATGTATCCACAGAGCAACCCGAGCTATACACCGTAGAGCTGACCTGTGCTTAGAAGCAAATGGTGGAATTTTTGAAAATTATAAAACGTAACCTAGATTTTATAAAAAAATTTAATAATAACAATTTTAATGAAAATTAAATACCTTTTGTTTAGTTTATGTCTGAGGCACTGAATACACACCTCAAAAAAATGTGTTAGTCTTTCATTTCAAAGCTTTTGTGCCAAGATGCGTTTAAATTTGGACAAAATAACAAACTTTTAAAATTTTGCGATAAAAAATTACATGCGCCGAAATTGTTTTAAATCCAAATATCTCGAATCTCTTCTTGACGTAGAAATGGCAAGGGAATAATTTGTTTTACTCAAAAATGTAATACAAGACTGTACCAAAAAGTTGTGATTGTTCGAAGGAGTAGAAAGACATGTGGGTGGCGCCCCCTACAAGTAAGAGCAATATTAATATTAGATTCGAATTTGTCATACCAAAAAAACCCCGTATATCAATTTTCACTCCATTATTTACATTATCATAGATTTTATTTAAAAAATAGGAAAATTAAATAAAAACTTTAACACCCTGTATCTCGAGAACTAAGGCCTTGCGGACACTTATTTATATAGACTTTTATGCTTATTTTTTGGTCCTGAATATGTACCTGAAGTATTGACATTTCCTCATGAATCACCCTGTATATCTGCCATACTTTTGAGCTTTTTGAGTAGTTTTAATTCAATTTTACGTACGCAAAATTCAACTTTACGCACGCTTGTAGAAAAATAGTGTATTTTTGCGTCGTCTTACTTCGTTCTGTTCGTCACTATTACGATTAACCCTTTCGTCCCTAAAAGCTGGCTAAGCCACTGATTTCCAAGAAACGACAAGAAAAATATTAAACTAAACTGAGGTCATTATCATAGTTTTTTAAATCGTGACATAATTTGTGAACAGATTCATCACCATTTATACAACTATTGCATAAGAATAATGTGTCGTTTAAGTAGTTCACCTTAACTGCTATAGTACCATTTATGTTTGTGCTTACATTTTGCAAAAGAAGGTTAATGCTAAACTTAATCTCATAAAAATCTCGAATAACACTGTAACAACGAAGTTACATTGTTTTCTAAGAATTATTGTACATGATTTTTTTATGTAAAGAATGGGAGCAAGTATACTCACAAAGATCAATGTTTATTTTGGACAATATTTAAACATACATGGCCAAAAATGGAGGATGTACTTTTATGACAAATTGTGGGACTAATAGTTTATATAAATATGTGTTCGCAAGGCTACTTCCCTCGTAAAAGGAAAGTATTGTAATCGTAAAAAAATCATTCTCCGATATGTTTTAAGGTCTTTACGTTTCAGGGTCCCTAGATGCCAAAAAACATGTTTTCTCAAATCCGTCGCGCGTCGGTCTGTCTGTCTGTCTGTCGGATGGTTGCTCGCGGCATAGCTAAAAATCTACTTACCCGGTTGACTACAAATTTTGGTCAAAAATTAAAGGTCATATGGAGATGACCTTGTAACATTTTGGTAAAAATCCAATGTGGCAAAACAAAATGGCGGCCTAGTGAAATGTTAAAAAAATTATTACTAAAAAATTAGTTATCCAATTTATCTTAAATTTTCACAAACATCAAGTATTATGCAGGAATCAGCTGATAAAATATTACTACGAATCGAAGATGGCGGAACAAAATGGCGGCTTAGTAAAATATTTAAAAATTCAGCCTGAAAAACTACTTGAAGGCCTGATGTCAAATTATGTGCCATACATAATTGTTGTATACAGATGAACTAGTAAAACTGTGGTAAACTGTTTATGCAATTTATCTCAAATTTTACACAAAATTTAAGTATTACGTAGAAATCAACTGATAAAATTTTGGTAGGAATCCAAGATGATGAAACAAAATTGCGCCATAGTAAAATATTTAAAAATTCAGCCTGAAAATTCTACTTATTCGATTAATTTCAAGTTTTGTACAGGGTGTCCCATTTTCGTAGGTTTTACGGGGTTTCCAGCTTATGAGTAGAGATAGAGAGATGCGGTTTTCGCGACACCGTGCTACTTTTCGATGAAACTAAAGAGGCCGCAAACAGATTTGCCCTAACCATTTTAGTTTCCGTGCTACAGGGTGATTTTGAAAATTTGTCATTTTCGGACACCCCCTGTAACTCAGCTATCGTAAAATATATTTAAATTATTTCAACTGGTATTTATAGATTTTTTCACGTAGAATTCAGTGGCGTACTCAGATTTTTGCTGAGAGTCATAGTTTTTGACATATTGGCATAACCTACTATTTTTTAAATGGGACACCCTATATATTATTTTTTCATCTTATTCTTCGTGTCGAGAGCTTTTCAAAAACATACCATAAGTCATATTTATTTTCATAAATAACATGAAAAAATGCATTTTTCTTTAAACGGATTTATGGCATAGCAGATCAATTAAGAGAAGGTGGCTGTGGAGCCATGGAAAAAGTTAACAAATATTTATTAACGAAATAACAAAGTAACAGCATCAGAAAAAATTAGGAAGTAGGTAAAAGGTAATAATTATAATTTCATTAAAACTACAAATATTGTTCAAATTGTAGACCATTATGTGTCCTACAAGTGTGACAAACTTTAAAAATTCTTTTTAATGCATTTTCTATTGTAAATGACTGTCTTTGTAACTCTGCAAAAGCGTTTTCGGTGGCCATTCTTAGTTGTTCTAAGTTTTCGTATCGCTTTACATAAACCTTGTTTTCTAAATAACCCCACAAAAAGAAATCTAAAACTGAGAGGTCAGGGGATCATCGAATCCGTGTGTTCCTATCCATCTTCCAGGAAAATGGTCGTTAAGCCAGTTTTGACTTATTCTGGCATTGTGGGCTGGAGCTTCTTGCTGGAAATAAATCTTATTTAGTTGAAAGGGAACATCATCCAAAATTCCTAATGCGTCTTCTAGGATTCGCACGTAACCAATCGAATTCAGATTTCCTTCATATATTTGGTAAACTATTTTTCGGTTGAAAATAAAACAGGAGACATTGAATCCAAATCTGCCCTGACGCTCCCTAGGAAAAATAACATGGTTGTTTTCTTGACTCCAAAATCGCGTGTTG
This sequence comes from Kuschelorhynchus macadamiae, assembly GCA_030620095.1. Classification (NCBI taxonomy): domain Eukaryota; kingdom Metazoa; phylum Arthropoda; class Insecta; order Coleoptera; family Curculionidae; genus Kuschelorhynchus; species Kuschelorhynchus macadamiae. The sequence goes on along the minus strand of JAUTXW010000779.1, from coordinate 514,718 downwards.
TGTCTATTTAAAATCCCTGAACTAGTAAAATGTGCCTCGTCTGACCAAATAATCTTTTTTTCAAAATCGATATCTTCTGCCTTCATATTTATAAACCAATTGCAGAACTCCAATCTGCGCTCTGCAGGATGCAGATGATGCACAAGTTTGTATTTATAGGGTTTGAATTTGTGCTTTTTCAAAATTTTCTGCACTTTGGTTTTCGGTACACCCGCCTCTTCGTCTATTTTCCTGCAAGATGTTTCAGGAGCTGTCTGAACAAAAACGTTGACCTCAGATTCTTCGTTGTCTTTATTGTAAGTTCGCGATCGAGGCTTGTTAAAAGATCCATATTGGCAAAGATTATTTTTAATTTTTTGAAAAATTCTTATTTCTGGTTGTCTTCTCTCGGGATATCTAAATCTAAAATAAAGCGAACCAATAAAGTCAAAATGCAGGAAGATAAAAAAGAACTAACCTGTTCAGATAAAGCTCTGCCGCCTGATCTGCATCATCATTAGACAATATAAAACACGCGTTCATATCATATTTCTCAAAATATTCAAATTTTTGATTCTGAGCCATATTAAAAACAATAATTATATAAAGTCAAGAAAAATTTAAACGCAATAATGCCAAAAATGACAGCAGTAATGGCTGCCTGATCATATTTTTGTTGGCGTTGCCATGGCTACCACAGCCACCTTCTCTTATTTCGATTGATCTGCTATGCCATAAATCCGTTTAAAGAAAAATGCATTTTTTCATGTTATTTATGAAAATAAATATGACTTATGGTATGTTTTTGAAAAGCCCTCGACACGAAGAATAAGATGAAAAAATAATATATAGGGTCTCCCATTTAAAAAATAGTAGGTTATGCCAATATGTCAAAAACTATGACTCCCAGCAAAAATCTGAGTATGCCACTGAATTCTACGTAAAAAAATCTATAAATACCAGTTGAAACATTTTAAATATATTTTACGATAAAGTTACAGGGGGTGTCCGAAAATGACAAATTTTCAAAATCACCCTGTAGCACGGAAACTAAAATGGTTAGGGCAAATCTGTTTGCGGCCTCTTTAGTTTCATCGAAAAGTAGCACGGTGTCGCGAAAACCGCATCTCTCTATCTCTACTCATAAGTTGGAAAACCCGTAAAACCTACGAAAATGGGACACCCTGTACAAACATTAAGGGTGATGTGGAGATAAACTGGTAAACTTGTGGTACGAATCCAAGATAGCTGAACAAAACAGCGGCCAAATAAAATTTTTAAAAAATCAACGTAAAAAAAACCTATTCAAATGAATTTAAATTTTGCGGAAAAATTAAATGAGATATAGGGATAAACCGGTACGAATTCAACATGACGTAACAAAATGGCGGTGTGTGTTAATATAAAAAAGATTTATTGAATTTATTTAAGATTATGCCCAAAAATCAAGTGTGGCATAGGTAAAAACTGGTAAAACATTGGTAGGAATCCAATATGATCTATCAATTAATACAACTTGAGGTGGAATCGGACACATGCGAATTTATCACCCTGAAAACCATGGGCGTGCAGTCCGTGGAAGCAAGAGAAGCAGTGCTTCCCCAAAAAAAATTACAAAACATCTTCTAAAATGTAATTTTTGAAATAGGAAACCATTATTTTAGTTTATATTAAAAATGCTAAAATATTATCTTAATTATCAAGCCCATAATAAATGCGGCCTTGACTCCGACCCAGCCACAATAAAATATCGAATAGAACCTATGCGGGCCGCTAGCTTCTCTGCAGCCAAGTCCTGTATGCTTGATGATTTCCTGTGAATCGAGCCAAAGGTTATTGAACTTTCCACCGACTGTTTGCAATTGTTGTATTTCAGTCAGGTGCTTTAAGTGGTGGCGTTATTTACCGTTGGAGTAGGTTCTTTATTTGAACGGCTATCCGTGTGTAGTGTGATACGTACGTCGCGTCGCGCATGGTGAAATTGTTGAAGAATTTAGTAAGTAGAGTGTGTGTGAAGGTATGGTGTGTGTCTTAATAATAAAGAGATTTTCAACATTAAACTTCGCTGAAAAACTTCAAATAATTTCCAAAGGAAGGGAAAAACCGCCTATGAAAATTTTAACCACAAAAATGAAAAACTGTATTAGACATTTTTATTCGGAAAAACAATACGAACAATTTAAATGGCTAACATGGTGTCAAAATATAAGTAAATTATTTTGTTGGCCATGTTTATTTTTTGAAAATGAAAAAGGTCTCTGGAATAAAACTGGTTTTTCCGATTTAAACAATTTCCATAAAGCTGTAAAAAGACACATTATGTCCAAAGCGTATTTACAGGCCGTCATAAAAGAAAAAGTCTTCGGCAAAACCAGAATTGAACACGCCCTTAATAAACAGTTGGAAATTAGTCACCGCCGACCCAATGAACTAGTCGATAAAAATAGGCAAATATTAAGAAGACTTATCGATGTTGTTTGTTTTCTCGGACAGCACGAATTGGGATTTAGAGGTCATGACGAAACAAGGGTTTCGTCAAATAGAGGAAATTTTCAAGATTTACTTAATTTAATCGCTAAATATGACGATTGCTTAAAAAATCATTTAGAGCAGTCTAGCGTTTTCCGCGTAACATCGAAGCGAATCCAGAATGATTTAATTTCCGCTGTTGCAACCATTATTCTAAAAAGAATTAAGCAGGAGATTGGCGAGGCTCTGTTCATTGCTATTTTTCTGAACAAAACAACTGACATCACTAATTTTAGCCAATTATCTATAATAATACGCTACGTTAAAACAGACGGAAGTATTCAAGAGCGAATTTTAGGTTTTAAGAATGTGTCCGAAAATCGTACAGCAGATGCATTGTATACCGTAGTTTATAACGTTACTAAAGAAATTAATTGAAAGAAAAAATTAGTTGCTCAAAGCTGTGATGGAGCTGCAGTGATAGCAGGACGATTAGGGGTTCTGCAAGCTAAAGTTCGAGAAACTTTCCCAAGTGCTGTGTTTGTCCATTGTTTTGCTTATAAATTAAATTTAGTTTTATCCCAGTCCATCAATCACATTAAATAGTGTAAAGTATTTTTTGTTACTTTAAGTGGCATGGCTGCTTTTTTTCCAAGTCAACAAAACGTACACAAGCTTTGGACTTCACTGTCTACAAACGATTGCCCAAAGTAGCTCCTACTAGGTTGAACTATAATGGAAGACTTCTGTTAACAGTATCTGAAAATAGTGAATCACTGATTGAACTATTTGAGAATATAATAGAAAATAGTGAAACGTGGGACTCTGAAGCAATAGGTAAACAGTTCGAGAGGGTTTTTGGACTGTTTAAAACGAGATTTTAATTTTAGTTATTTGTTGAACATATTTTCAGAAATATTTCCATTTTCGGACAGTGTTTTTAATATATTACAAACTAAAACAAATGATATTGTTTTTTGCCTAAAAAAAGTGAATGATTTTAAGTCCATGTTAAGCCAAAAAAGAGATGACTTTGACCTATTTTAGGAGAAAACGATGACGTTAAATGTAGAGCCACAGGCCAAGCGTCTTCGAACAGACAAGGTGGGAGATGTTCAAACATCATACAGACGCTTCTTTTATGAAATAATCGATCAAATTCAGCAATAAATAAACTATAGATTTAACGGTTTAAATGATTTTAAATTCCTCGAGCTCTGCAATTTTGTTGCATTTAAGGGAAAAACTTTTCCAGAAGATGCCTTTAAATCTCTACTTCTTCATTATGACCAGTTCTTCGACCGAATGTTACTGCGATCTGAACTAAAAATGATTTACGAAACTGATGACATTAGCGCAAAAAATAACGCTAAGGAACTAATGCAATTTTTAAAAGACAAGGAACTGGAAGATGCCTACATCAAAGTGTCGAAATTGTGTGAATTAGTATTGACAACACCTGCCACAAGTTCATCAGTAGAACGCAATTTTTCAACACTTAAACGTATAAAAAATTTCGTGAGAAATTTAACGGGGCAAGAGAGCCTTTCGCATACATCGCTGTTGTCTATTGAAAATAAACTTCATCAAAATATGTCGGAGCATCGACGTTTTTATGATGACGTCATTGACGAATTTGCAAAAACTGATTGCAGAATCGAATTACATTACAAATAGGTAAGTTTCTAAAAAGTGCTTCCCTTTCATAAAATTTCATCGCACGCCCCTGCCTGCCCTGAAGGGGTATAAAATATACCCACCCAGTGGCATCTATTTACTTTAAAACAATCCAGGTGACGCTAGGGTTAAAAAAATTAAATATATTTAAAACAATTCCGCTTATTTCATAAATCTAATGAAATTTTATATAGACCTATACTAACGTGTCCGCATTCTAGATCAAATAGACCACATCGAAGAAAAAGACCCCCACAATTTTGGGAACACTCCCATTATAAAATATTCTAGTGTATTTTTAACATAGTAAATTGTCAAATTATCGTCATTGAATCGATCCAAATAAAATGTTTCAATTAATATTAGTTTTAAGTTAAATGCAAGGGACAAAGAAAAAGGGCCATATGGTAACCATAAACCTTTAAGGGGGATATAGTCGATAGCAACTTGACAGCTTTATCTTAAGTAAGTTTATATGTGTGCACAATTTAGAAGATGCGTTTGAGATAATGTCTTATTTATTATTTTGTTTAGCTTTTTAAACTCTCATAACTCATATAAGATATCTTTACTTTAAAGACTTCTTTGGAATACTTAAGATTTGTCATGAAAAACCGACAGTTCTAGAAAAATATCGCTTTAAATTACATTTAGAGGAATGATTTATGTCTATAAATGCTGGAAGTTTACGAAAAAAACTAAAAACATAATGTTTTAATACCCTACATCTCAAAAACGGACGCCTTGCGGACACATCTTTGTATGAACTTTTAGCCTTAAAAATGAGGCAAATAAAATTCATCCTGCATTTTGAGTCATTAATAAATTAAAAACACCCTGCATGTTTTAAAGTTACTTTTAGAAATGGAAATATTTGATTAATATGAATTAATTTCGTACATTAGCATAATTCAAAACAAAGGTGTATTTTAATAAAACATTGTTTTGAACCTTCTTTTTGACCAAAATGGACTAAATATTCAGGTAATACCTATTTAAAAAACTGCCAGTTGTTTCTACTGAATTAAAATAGAATGATTTTGTTTTTCAATTTCCGATATATAGTTTTTATACTTAAAGTTTAAATAGTGACTATTGACACAGTAGATGAGTTGTATCTAAGTTTTAAATATTCATTTTACGATTTTTTTTGCAATTTGACTTGTTTGTCGTTTAGAAGCAGATCCTTTTTTCTGAGGAATATTCAAACATAATTTTATATTCATTCGATTTAAATATTATCTTTAAAATTCGGCTTCTCTCATTATGAATTTTTCCTTTTATTAGGAATGGTGAAATGTGACACAATTTAGTTCCGACCATTTTATTCCGCAACAGACAGCTAGACCGACGTAATTGAGAAAACATGTTTGTTTGACATCTAGGGACACTAAAATGTGAAAATCTGTAAAAACTTGAAGCGGTGATTTTTTTACGGTTACGAACATTTTTGTTTTGGCTGCTATTTTGTTCCGTCATGTTGAATTCACAACACAATGTTACCAGTTCATCTCTATATCACACTTAATTCTTGAAAAAAATTTGGAATCAATCTAATAAGTTAGACTTAAATATTTTGTTGAGCCATCATTTTGTTTCGCCATCTTGGATGAGAGAAACTGCATAGGCATGTCAATATAATAGTTTTTCAGCAGCTTGACAATGAAAACCGTTTGAACGTGTTTTTTGGCTTCTAGGGAACCAAAACATGAAAATCTGTAAAAACTGGGAGAAAAATGATTAAATACTAAGGAAGTAAAAACGTAAAATATATCATTTAGACGGCCATTTTTAAAAAAATATTGTTTTTGTTCTAAAGAAAACAAATCAGAAATAATGTCATTTTCATAACCAACATAACTTCTTCATCTATTTTATATTCGATCAGATTCGGATTAATTAAACATAAATTGGTTAACTTATAGCAAGTGTAATAGCGATATTATGAAGGTTGTCAAACAAATGAGGAACCTTAATTAAATGCCAAAAGAGGCATAATTAATATTTAAATAGATGGGAGGGCTATTTATTATATAATAATTTGTGTTATTTCCGGTTCACACTAATGCGGAGTAAACAAAGATACCACATTCTCTACGTGAGTCCTTTCTTTAATTACCATTTTTAAGAATAATTACTAATATGTAACTTAATTATATTCCTTCGGTGTTCAATTCAATGCAACTCGTTTGTACTACGTAAAACTGAAGATACTGAAAGCTGGATTGGTTTAATTTTACTTGTCAATATAGGTGGTTGTACAAGAGGGAGAGGTATCGCTTTTGTTGTGTATGCAAATAAATAACATGTTTATAATTTAATAATACATGTTTAAAGTTTTAAGCTATGTATTCTCCTACTATTTATCCTGTTCGTATCATTTTTAATTTTTCTATATTATCTCAAAAATTGAATGATTGCTACACAATTTATTCATGAATATATTCAAAGTTCGTATTTGAAATGCTGAAATATTTTATTGTTGGATCTTACCTCATCTACATACAGGGTGGTACAAATTAAAGGTATGAATATTGGGATCTCGGAAACTATAAGAGAAAGATCTTCACTGGCATTATCAAAAAAAACTCTTTCTTTCTACTAACTTTTATACCCTTTAGACTTCGCAAATCAGACCTTGTCTTGAGTATTGCTCGCACAAATAAGGAACAGCCACTCCTTCAATCCTTAATTATGTCCAAATAAAGCTTTTCGCCTGATTGATGATTCAAGCACCACAAGAATGCTTGAATGCTTGAGCATCGTCCCACATGCGTCTCTTCTCCGTCCAATTGCAAAGACCAAGAACCTCGTACTTCGCTTAGTTTATTCGCCGAGTGTCCCGATTATGGAATGTGTTAACAGTAAATGTCTTTCCCTCCTCTCCTAATCTGAAATCAATAAACTTTCCCTGTCTTCACTTGAAACAATAACGGTACCTAGTACTAAGCCCTTCCTGGTCTGCTTCTAAATAAAATAATAATAATAATAACCCCACCCTCCTTGTGACATCAACCACCGACGCTACACGCCCAGCTCTCGCTGTTTCTGAGGAGACGCATGTCATCAATCCTCAGATCAAGGAAGCGTATGAAATGGGCACCAGTAATGAATTGTTTGCGCTCTTATTATAAGATCACCAGATTTGAGACCGACTTAACCACGTATCGGACCGGCCTTCATAGTGCTTTCTTTCAGGAATACCCGGATCTTCAGAACATCACCGTGCAACCAACACCATATTTGCAGAGTTTAGTATGAAGTATGACACCCTTGAGAAGCTTCAAACGCTCATCTACTACTCTGCTGTTGCGGTCCTTAGGGGCCAAGTGCATTCTCAGAAGAAAACAAGCAAAGCTACCCACAAAAACTCGTATGGTAGAAAATACTTGAGAAGACAATTGACGATTTGAGACAGGAACTAGGAAGACTCACAGAATTTTGGAAGAATGAACACCCCTAAGGTAGACCACCACCAGTATCACCAAAGAGGAAGTTGGCACCCTTATTAAGTGAATGAGCAACTGGAAGTCGCCAGGAGTTGACCATATTCACAATTTCTGGTATAAGACATTTGAGGTACTCCATGGGCTATGGCCCGTAATTTTACTAAAATAATGCATCCGAACACAACCGCCTCAATTTCTAATGCTAGGCACTATAACTATGCTACCCAAAGGCACTAGGACAAAAGTTCCATCCCAGTACAGCACATCACCTGTTTGCCCACCATGTACAAGATCCTAACACGATGCATTGCAAATCGTATATATTACCATATTGACCGAGGAACAGAAGGAACCATTCAAGACCATCAAGGATGTAAAGAACAACTTGCTATCGACTCTGTGGTACTTGAGCGGGCACAGAAGAAGACAACGCAACATACATACTGCTTTTATAGACTATAAAAAGGCGTTTGAGAGTGTACCACATCCCTGGCTCATAGACGTACTAGAAATATATAAAATTCACCCTATGATCATCAATTTCCTGGCAACTATCAAGTACTTGTGGAGAACGAACCTAAGGATCTATAATGGCGATCAATCTCTTACCACCGATGAGATACATCTCAATAGTGGAATTTACCAAAGAGACTCGTTAAGTCCATTTTGGTTCTGCTTAGCGATGAATCCCCTCTCCACGTTGCTCAATAATACAGAACCGGGCTTCAACATCAGGCGATTCCCGAACCGTAAAAATAATCTTCTGTATATATACGATATTAAGCTCTATGGTGGAAATCATAGCCAACTAAAAAAGCTTATTGACGTGACGTACACCTTGTCGAAAGACATCCATATAGAATTTGGAATGGAAAAACATAAAGCCTTAAACATCGAAAAACGCGAAGTCATTAATAGTGTTGTAGTACCCCATGGAGAAAGACTTCAAGCGATGAACCATGGAGAGACCTACAAACACCTAGGATTCCAACAAGCTAAACTGCTCCACGCTAAGCAAGGAAGACCGAGAAGAAAGATCACTGTGCCCATGCTGACCTATACTTTCGGAATCTTAAAATGGACTAACACGGAGCTAGAGGGACTACAACGAACTACTCGCCTAATGATGACCAAGTACAAGTCACACCATCTAAAGTCATCAACTCTCCGAATGACCACGAAGAGAAGGTGGAAGATCCCTTGTTGACTTGACTAATTCGCATTCCCGACAGCTGCAAAAATTTCACAAACATCAAGTCTCTACCGCATAGTGACCTCAAGTCACAACTCGTATTATCCACTCAATCTTGCAAGTGACAACATCATCCTAAAGTCACTTTCAGAGCCCGACGAATAAAAACAGTGGGCTTAATTGGCATTGCACGACCGACATCGCAATGACTTGAATCAGCCACATATAGATAAGGAAGCATCCAATAGGTGGCTGAAAGATGGACAACTACTTCCAGAGACAAAGGGATTTTTGATGGCAATACAGGCCCAAGTTATTAACACACAAAATTCATCATCAAAGACCGGCATCATGAATCCGATAAGTTTCGAAAATATAGCGAGAGACTATACAGCATATAATATCTGGCTGCACGTACCAAGCAACCAGGTGTGTAGCATCATACACCAGAAGCTTACCAATAAATACGGGCTCCTGAACACCTTTGTGCCCTATTATAGATACCAGCCAAGTTCAGTACTTGAAAATAATGCATTCAAAGTGTACTACGACCGAGCAATTATCACCGACAGACGGGTGACGAATAATCGGCCTACTATGTGACTAGGGGTTCGCGAGACCACGAGACTAGTCTCGGTCTCGGTCTCGCAACGAGACCGAGATCGATACCGAGACTTGAAAAAGTATTTCGAGACCGAGACCGAAACTTGGTGTTCGAGACCGATACCGAGAGTTACCTATAGAGACTCTCGGTCTCGATCTCAAAGTGAAGTAGCAAAATAACTAATGTTCGTAAATCATTTGTTTTGACAAAATAATTTAAAAAAAAATGTTTGGGGACAAATTAATTGATGCAAAAAATAATTTTTCTATAATCATTTATATTACACTAGCATTGTATATATTCTTATACAATGATACTAGTGAAATAGTCACTTAAGGGGGAACTGCACGCAGTAATATGTATCATTTGCAAGCCTTCCGCTGCAATATTATGTTAAAACCATAAGAGATATGTATTAGCTTCAATGTGATTTTAATAGGGAAATGTGTATAGTTGGGCGCTAAATACGAATTTTTATGAAAACATAAAATCTAGAGTTATAAAATAAAAGTAGATTTGTTCACTTTCGACCATTTTTTGACCACTTTTTGACGCACATGCCTTCGCATATAATTTTTTTCCACAAAATGGCTCTTTACCGCCTTACATTGATCCTTTTTCTACTTAACTGCAAAATTTGAAATGGTAAATCGTACTCACGTCTTTGTATTTCTGTAGCGCGTGAACCCTTTTGAACCCATTTTTAACAGAAATGTGATTTAAATTACCTATACATAACACATTTTTTTGAGGTCGGACGTGCAGGAAGTTTTTTTTAATGCGTAGGTACCTTTTCATCTTACTTTCAACTCGACTAGACCTTGTCGCTGGTTTTTCACTTGTTGCGTGCAGTTCTCCCTTACAAATAACCATAAAAAGAGAATTTCCTAAGTTTAGAAATTCTAGTAGCGAAATTCCACTTCACATGTCGAAAACCGTAAATTGCTACCTTGTTCTCAAAAAGAAACACTTTATCACAACTATACTATATAGGATTTTGATATTGTGATCTTTATAAGTTTATAATCGGTTTTTATGTTTAATTATTGAAAGTAACTTAAATCCAAAAATTTTTAGTTTTTTGGTTCAATAATTAATAACTAATAGACTGTAACAACTAAAAACATCGCAATGTCATATTCTTATATAGTATAGATACGGTCAGTCTCCAACAGAAGTAATTGTGGTGATTTTTGTTTAAAAATTTTCCGGCGTAAAATAAACAAAAAATCGTTAAAAAAACAGTGAAAATGTTTCTTAACATTTTCTTCTTTAATCACTTCGATGGCTTGCTAATTAAAGAAGGTACGTGTTTTATAGAACAATATTTTTGTATTGATTTTGTTTGCATTTGAAAATAATGGACGATATAAAATTTTTAACTATATGTGTATAATAAAAATAATACATATATATATACGGACAAGATTTTCAACAAACAAAACACAAAGTAGAACTTGGCTTAGGATTTTAAATAGATGATCAATAAAGCTAATTCAACTATTACCCTTAAAAAATAACGAACTGTTCTAATAACAAAGTTAAAATTTCAATTTCTAAACATACATTATAAGCATATTTTTAGATTTTGTTTCAACCTATATAAATATTACAGAAAATTTAAACTAATATTTTATAATTTTATTTTTCAAGTTACTTTTATACCATGAATGAATACATAATAAGCGTTTGTTTGAAGTTTCATTTAACACGCTCCTTAGTTTTGTATTAATTAACCCTGCTTGTGAAAATAAACGCTATACTGCTACAGAGGTCGCCTGTATAGACAAAAGATCTTTTGCCATTTTGGCTAAATTTGGAAATTGTTTATCGTGTGCTTTCCACCATTTTAAAATATCTGTACCCTTTGGAGCGCACTTTAATTGAAAATATTCTGCTATTTCTTTCCTCCAATTTTCGGAAAGACTTTTTTTTTCAAATAGTGATGTATAATCATCGATGTCATAGTTATCATCGCTTGAGGAACTTGATATTATTGGTGCTTCAGCAGGCACAATATAATATTTATCCCTGTACATTTTCTCTAAAAAGGTTATAAATTGATCTTTCAGGCGAAAAATTGAACAAGTAGATATTTGTTTAATAAATAAATCTACTCCACTTTTAAAATTTATAGTTAATTTACCAAAGAACAAAAATAGTTGATTCACGAGTAGTATTATGAACCATAGCCGCCTTTGTGCAAGCACAACGTGTAGACCCCTAAAAACGGTCCTGGTTAAGAAAGTAAATACGCATCAAAGTAATAAAAATTTGGTTCAAAATAGCAAAGTTTACAGAATACCTAAGGGTGCTTTACTTGGCCATCCAGTTACGTTCCCGTGAGAAATGCAATTCTGCATTTATGCACTTGCAATTCTTAGACTTTTATCTTTTCGTTCTCATGCAACATAAGCATTACTGAACTTATAAATATAACTAAAATGCATTTTGTAGTCAGTTCTCTTTGTACGCTTATGAAATAAAATTGATTTTTTAAAAATAATTTCTCGTGTTTCGAGTTGTTAACTGGCGCAGTCGGTAGGATTATTGCCAACAGTCGCGCATCGTGCGTATTTTCTGGTTTCGTCTCAACGATTCGTGGCAAAAATCGGACAATTAAAAAATCTTCAGGGTGTACTAAGAAACTCAAAAATTGACCAGGGATTTGGAACAGCATCGTCCAGCGTCCTATTGGTGCGAGTTTGGGAACACACATCGTCCCACCCTCATAGCTGCTAACCAGGGAAAGGACCACATCGCCTCTCCTATTGGACCCTAGTTTAAGAATGAGAATTGGAATTATCTTCAGTACATTGCTGTAAGTGCTTCCTTTCAATTTTCCTTATTTCATTTTATTTTTATCCTATCTTAAATATTGATATTTACGTCTCTTGTAATTCCGCAAACTGGAAGATTTAACATCAGCTTTTGGAAATTTAAATTGTGAAAGAAATCTAACACCTTTTCTAATTTAATTCAAATAAGTAAAATAATGACTACTGAACCTAATTTACAACTAGTCAGATATCAGGCAGACAATATTCCCTTATTTGATGGGAATCCAAAACAAATAAACAGATTTATTAATGCTTGTGATAATTTTTATAATAATCATAGAAATAAAACGGACAATAATGCACCTATAAATGTATGTTTACACGATACTATATTAAGTAAACTTGTAGGTAGGGCAGCCGATATTATTTGTTCTAGAATAGAATTAAATACATGGCCCGCAGTAAAAGCTGCAATAATTTCGACTTTTTCAGATCATAGATCGATTGATTGTATTATTCAAGATATAATAACGTCCAAACCGGAAAAAAATGAAACACCGCAACAATTTGGCCTGCGTTTGCAAGACGCTCGCAGTTTGTTATTTTCCAAAGTAAATTTAAGCAATGAAACGCAAGCTCTAAAACTTTTAAAAATTAATGAATATGGAAATTTAGTATTAAAAACCTTCATAAACGGTCTAAACTACCATATGCAACTTGTGGTCAGATTAAAAAATCCAGTTACTTTAGAAGAGGCAATGAGCTGTGCCTTGGAAGAAGAAAATTTTATGTATTATAAGAACCGTAGTAGCATATTACCAAAAAACCCAAATTTTAATTCACAAAAACCAAAAATAAATTTGCCTACACAAGCACATTATCCTGCTAATGTGAGACCAATATTTTCGAATTACCCCGTTCAGCAATTTTCAAATTTTATGCCTTCTTATAAACAACCAATCCCAAATTTTAATAATGGAAATAATCAATTTATGGGCTTTGGACAATTTAGGCAACCCGCAAATAATTTTAGACAATCGAATTTCCCAAATCAAAATTTTATGCAAAGAAACACTTTTACCCCAAGACCATCTTTTAACCCCCAAAATCAACGCCCAACTCCTTCTGGAATATCACGCCAACAAAAGCCTGAGCCGATGGATACTTCTTCAGGGAACACAACCCTTAGAAGAAACCAACAACCACATTCTTCACAACGTAATATTGTTGTAGAAGAACTATATAATCAATCAGTCGAATCGATAAATGCCGATAATGATCAAAATGAAAATTTTCAAACTAGCAATGCTGAATTTCAATATTATTACCCGGAATACACCGATAACTCGCAATATTCGTATAATGACTCCAATACCGAATTTTCTTGTCTAGAAAATAACCCTTATGAAAATCAAATTGATTTTAATGAAGAAAATTTTCAGGAGAACCAAATTTTCAACAACCAAACATGATACTTTTAAATAATTATACAAATTCAGATTTACCAGTAATTTTCATACCCGAAATCAAAGCAAAATTTTTAATTGATACAGGTAGTGGCAAAAGTTTTATAAAGCCTAATTTAGCATACAAAATTTATTCAAATTTCATTTTTTCGGAACCTTTCTCAGTAAGGACAGCCCACGCTACGTCCATTCACAATGAAGTAATTAATATACCAATATTTCCTTGTTTTAATCATACAGGTAATCATAAGTTTTATCTTTTTGATTTTTCACCTAAATTTGACGGACTTTTAGGAATTGATTTTCTAACACATATTGGAGCTAATATAAATTTAAAACATTGTTCTTTAGATACTCAATTTGTAACATTGCCTTTATATTATCAAAATAATATATCAAATTTACATAATTTTGAAACTATCGAAATAATAATTCCCCCACGTACATGTCAAAGAATCAAATTGCCTGTAAATCAATCGAATGGTTTAGGTATTTTAAAATATACAGATTTTGGTTGCGCAGAGATGCCAGAAGCTTTAGTACAAGTCATTGACTCCTACGCAACAACTATAATTACGAATAGTCGCGAAAACCCAGTTAAAATAAAAATATTTAATCCCATAGATATCGAAACCATAAATGAAGTAGAAAACAACTTCATAGAAAAAATGGAAACCGATACAGAAATAAATGAATATATGGATAATACACAAAAACAAAACTTAAAAAATTTAAGACTGTCACATTGTAATCAGGAAGAATACAGAGCTATTCGAAACTTGTGTTACGAATATCGTGACATATTTTATTGTGAGGGCATCCCACTTACATTTACTAATCAAATTAAACATAAAATAAACCTAACCGATGACACTCCTATATATACAAAAACTTATCGATATCCCGAAATTCATAAAAAAGAGGTTAAAACCCAAATTAACAAAATGTTAGAGAACGGTATCATTCAAAACTCAACGTCACCGTGGAGTAGTCCAATTTGGATTGTCCCAAAAAAGATGGACGCGTCCGGTAAACGTAAATGGCGTATCGTTTGCGATTTCCGTAAAATCAATGAACGCAGTATTGATGATAAATTTCCTTTACCAAATATATCGGATATTCTCGATAAACTTGGAAAATCTCAATATTTCAGCACATTGGATCTAGCAACCGGTTTCCATCAAATAGAAATGGAACCGAATGATATCCCCAAAACAGCCTTCTCAACCGATACAGGTCATTATGAATTTAGACGCATGCCTTTTGGCTTAAAAAATGCGCCCTCTACATTTCAGCGAGTCATGAACAACGTCCTTCGGGGACTTCAAAATGAAATCTGTTCTGTATATCTTGATGACATAATAATTTTCTCTACGTCACTTCAAGAGCACATCGATAGATTAAAATCCGTTTTTGATAGACTTAGAGAATCCAATTTAAAAGTGCAGCTAGACAAATCAGAATTTTTACACAAAGAAGTTGCTTATTTAGGTCACAAAATTACAAGCGAAGGTGTAAAACCTAATCCTGATAAAGTCACCGCAGTTAAAAATTTCCCCATACCAAAAACCCAAAAAGACATTAAGTCATTTTTAGGACTAGCCGGATATTATCGTAGATTCATCAAAGACTTCGCAAAAATCACAAAACCCCTTACACTATGTCTCAAAAAAGGAGCGAAAGTTGAACACTCACCAGCCTTTATTCAATCCTTTAACCATTTAAAAGAATTGCTTATTAATGCTCCAATACTAAAATATCCTGATTTTGAAAAACCCTTTGTCCTTACGACAGATGCCTCAAATGTAGCCCTAGGCGCTGTTCTCTCTCAAGGCAACCCGCCAAATGACAACCCTGTAGCATTCGCGTCGCGCACTCTAAATGAAACAGAACAAAAATACTCAACGATTGAAAAAGAACTTTTAGGAATCGTTTGGGCATGTAAATACTTTAGACCTTACCTTTATGGCAAAAAATTTAAAATATATACTGACCATCGCCCATTAGTATGGTTATTTAACCTCAAAGAACCAAATTCGAAATTAGTACGTTGGAGGCTAAAACTTGAAGAGTATGATTATGAAATAATCTACAAAAAAGGGAAACAAAACACTAACGCTGACGCCCTTAGCCGAATTCAATTAAACGCAATCGAATCCGAATCATTAATAAATTACCCAGGCGATATAGACACCGACGTAACGCAATTCCTAAACGACCAATTTAACCCAGATATCCTTGACTCTGAAGTAGTGTCACAAACAATAGAAAGACTAGAACACGAACCTGAAACAACACCCAAAATTAATATTATTTCTGACATTCTAATAACTCCACCTATAACACAACTAACCCATTCTAATATTCCAATAAAACCACCCGTAACGGAAACAATACATAGTACAAATGCTAACGAAAATCATTCCAATATGACTATATTAGATGAAATTATTAATAATAAAGCTCATCAACTTATTATTAAAAAAGCACCTTATGACAAATATGTTAAAACCAAACGTGAAAATTTCGAAGGACATCAAATTATTCACGCAACATTACCCACTAATATTATAGTAATTACTAACTTTTTGAAAGAATATTTAACAAATAAAACAACATATGTTTATTTCTTTTCCAAAGAACTAAGAACCTATTTTCAACAAACAATGAATAACCATTTTAAAAATTTAAAACTTATAGAATGTTCAAAATTAATAAATAATGCTCAACCTGATGAACGAGAATTACTAATTAAATATCGTCATGAAGGCAAAACAAATCATAGAGGAATCGAAGAAACTTGCAAATTTTTAAAAGCAAATTATTATTGGAAATCACTTAAGGCAGATGTAACAAAATACATCAATAATTGTGAAATCTGTCAACGATCAAAATATAATCGAAAACCACCAGATCAACCTTTGATATTAACCGAAACGCCAAGCAAACCTTTCGAAATTGTTCATATCGACACTTTCATCATAGGTAAACAAAAATTCCTAACTATTATAGATAAATTCTCCAAATACGCACAAGCCTTGCCTTATACTGGAAATGCAGTGTCGTGCTGTGAACAGTTAATTAATTTCTTTTCCTTTTTACGTATTCCAAAACAAATAGTTTCAGACAACGGATCTGAATTTCAGAACGAAGTCGTTAAAGGCTTATTAAATACACATAATATTAAAATACACTTCACTACCCCCTACCACCATGAATCAAACTCCCCTGTTGAAAGGCTACATTCCACATTAATCGAACACATTCGATTACTTCGAGAATCGGACCCCAATGCAGAAGTTACCAAACTTATGCCGTACGCAATTATTGCCTATAATAACACGATCCATTCTAGTACGAATTTTACCCCATACGAACTTGTCTTCGGACACACAGACTCTAGAGATCCTATGGATTTAATACCCGCTCATGTATATACCGAGTATGTCAATAATCATAAAAATAACACACAAATTTTGTACGACAAAATTACAAAGGAATCACGAGAACTAAAACAAAAAATTATAGATAGGGCAAACAAGGATAAAACCCCGACCAATTTAATAATAGGCTCACAAATTTATAAAAAATCAGATAATCGATCTGGAAAAATAAAAAAGAGATATTTAGGCCCATTCATACTAACGGCTATATTAGAAAATAATAAAATACAAATAGAAAATCCCAAAAATAAATACAAAGAAATTATACATGTTAACGAAACTAAAATAATACCCCTTGTTCCAGATGCTGGACCATCGTCGGCGGCTACGTAAAATTCCATGATTTAAATAAACATCCAGGAATACTACCATTCAAAATGGGAACCGCTAAACTTAAATCCAATCACTGGACATTCGTTCAAAATATTAACCTAACCCCTTTAATTAACCAATTTCAAAATATTCAAAAACAAGCAAAATCAATATACATAAACATTCAAAATAACAGCGAATACCATAAGGAATATTTTAATTCTTTTAATACATTATGTACACTTGAAAAAAGAATAGAAACTCTATTAGAACAAATTGTCCCAAATCAAGAAAATTATCGTAGTAAAAGAGGTCTTTTTAACCCCTTAGGTTCATTCATAAAAAGTATAACTGGAAACTTAGATCAAAATGACGCAGAGCAAATTGATGCCAAAATCACGAAATTACAAGAAAATCAAAATAAATTGAAAATTGACGCTATCAATCAAATTACACTTTTAGAATCCACTATTAATAAATTTAAAACAATTATATCTAATATCACACATAACCAAATGGTACTAAAGTCACGCATTTTACAAATAGAAAAAATAATTAATAAAGTTCAAATGGAACAAATAAGTAATCACGAATTTTATTTAATATATACAATAATCAATCAAATAACAACAATTTATCAATCAATCTACGATATTCTGAATAAGATTGAAATAGGTATCACTTTTGCAAAAATTAATGTACTTTATAATTCAATAATAGAACCAAATGAACTATTTATAGAAATAAAGAACTTACAAGATCATCTAGGCTCAGATAAACTCCCTTTAGAAGTAACTTATAAAAATATACTTAATTTCGAAAAAATTATAGAAATTAAAAGTTTCTTAAAAAACTTTAATATTGTATTTATATTTGAACTTCCTCTTGTGGAATCGGAGATATATCAATATTTTAAGTTATTCCCTTTACCAATTCCCAATAATCGATCATTTCTTGTAAATATTCCTTATAAACCCTACCTAGCATTAGGCAATACAAAATATGCCCATATGGACCAAAGATGTCACGAAATCCAACCACAAAAATATTTGTGTAAAGAAGCCCACACCACGTTTGTCGAAGACAGCCCCTCCTGTGCTGTTCAACTTATCAAACATCACACAAATATTACGTTTTGCCACCCATTCGAAACTCAAATGCACGAGATCCAGACAACAAAAATAATCGACGACAAATGGCTGATAACAGTACCAATACAAGTAATCGCCGTCATAAATTGTCAAAAATCCGAAGATAACATACCCTTATATGGTTCCTATCTTCTTGAGTCATCCCCAGGATGTAAAGTACGGATAAAGTCAATTACGCTTGAAACATATAAATCAAGTCAATTAACATTTAATGGAATTAATCTACCTACCCTTAATTTAAGTCTAATTAAGGAAAACCGAGATTCATTCTACAACCCTCCTAGTATGGACTTAAACTACGTAAACCTAAAAACTACTAAAGAAATCGAAGCCAAATTGGAAAACCAAAAGAAGGCCCTAGAAGAAATGACCACAACGATTTATGTAAAGAAGACCAGTTTTTGGACAATTTTACTTTACATATTCATTTCAATAATTTTTATATTTTTCATATACAAAAAACTTGTAAAAAAGTCTAAGAAAAAACAATTAAATGCAAACTCTAATACTTTAGATATTGAAGAAAATAATAGAATTTTCTAAAATATTAATAATCTTTAAACCTTTTTGGAAATTTTTGAAAACACGTCTTTAAGAACGTGCTTTCAACTAAGAGGGGAGGAGTTACGTTCCCGTGAGAAATGCAATTCTGCATTTATGCACTTGCAATTCTTAGACTTTTATCTTTTCGTTCTCATGCAACATAAGCATTACTGAACTTATAAATATAACTAAAATGCATTTTGTAGTCAGTTCTCTTTGTACGCTTATGAAATAAAATTGATTTTTTAAAAATAATTTCTCGTGTTTCGAGTTGTTAACTATCCATCGTTTTTTACCTATTGAATTATAATGTCTGTCCCTAGAATGCCCAACACGTTGCTTGCATGAGTTCGGCAGCATTACACAGTGTGTCCTTATTTTGTGTTTAATATATCTTATTCCATTTGTATATCTTTCGAATTTTTTAAATAATTATTGTTCTGTGGATGGTTGTTTAAGTAACTCTAGTGATGTGTGGCCTTTCTGTTGTCCAAAGAACAAGGGATATGTGATATTTATTTTGATACACCTACTATTGTCCGTATATCTTCATTTACTGATTCCATCTGTTGGCAACATCATTTCGAATTATAGATTTTTGGAATAGTTTTTTAAATAAATATACCTACATTTTTTCTACTTTACTGAAATCTTCAAACATTGGATTTTTTTACATTAAATTTTTAAGATTGGAAAAACTCTGGGTTTCCAACGTAGGCTTCCATGTACTTTTGTCTAAATAACATCTCGGCGAACAATTATTATTTTTAAAATTTTGTTTTCGAGACTACCGAGACTTTCGAGACCGATACCGAGACTAAGTAGGTCTCGGTCTCGAAGCATCGAGACCGATACCGTAAACGGTTTCCGAGACCGAGACCGAGACTGATTCAGTCTCGGTCTTGGTCTCGCGAACCCCTATATGTGATACTATTAAATAAGGAAACAAGGACAGATTATTTGGTAGATGTCGCTGTACCCAACCATACCAAAGTGTTGAATAAATATCAAGAGAAAAAGGCCAGATATGCGGAGCTGGCCATCGAGATAGAGCAGTTGTGGCGACTGTTAATAAGTTCATATGATACCGATCAACGTATCAACTGAACTAATTCCAAAAACTCTAGAACAGAACCTGAAAATCATAGAACTCCATACTAACACCTTCTCTTTGCCATTCTGCTTTCGGTCTTCCTCTCTTACGTCTGCCCCCTGGAACCCATTCCATCAGTTTTTTTGGTAATTTTGAATCTGCCATTCTTTTCACATGTCCATACCATGTAAGTTGTTTTATGTTTACATCTTGTAGCGTGTTTCCCTCTATGCCAAATCTCTCTTTTACTGTTGCATTTGAAATCCTATCTCGCCTTGAAATTCCCAGAGAGCGCCGCATTACATCCATCTCAACTGCTTCTATTTTTCGTTTTTGTCTGTCGTTTATTCTCCATGTTTCAGAGCCATATAGGAGTGTACTTTTTATCATTGTTTCGTATATGTTGAATTTTCTTCTTTTTGATATTTCCTTACTCCAGAGTATGCTGTTTAGACACCCGATAACCCTCTTTGCTTTTGCTATTCTTTTCTCGATTTCCTTGTAGTCAGTTCAAACGTTATCCCTAAATAGATATATTCTTGACATTAAAGTATTTGTTTATTGCCGTCTAGGTTAAGGTTGTTTTGTTCTCCATTTATGCAGATATACTTTGTCTTATCAATATTTACTGTTAGACCCCATTTGTTGTATTCCTCGACCAATTTTCTTAACATGTATTCCATGTCTTCAATGTCGTTTGCTGTCACCACTTGGTCATCTGCAAATTGTAGTGTATACAAGCACTCATCTCCCAGTTCTATACCCATTCCCTGTACTTTTCTCTTCCATTGTTTTAATGCTGCTGCGACATAAATTTTGAATAGGGTAGGTGAGATGCAGCATCCTTGTCGTAATCCTTTTGTTACTTCGAACTCCTCATATATTTGTTTTCCGATTTTTATTTTCGATTTTGAATGTCTATAGAGATCTTTGAGTCTTTTTATCAGTGTGATGTTTATATTAGATTCTTCTAGTATTTGCCAGAGTTTGGGTATAGGGATATTATCATAGGCTTTTTCAAGGGCAATGAATGTTATATGCGTTTCAAGATTTCTTGCCGTTCTTTTCTCTATAACCTGTTTGAGACAAAACACGTTATCAGTGCATGATCTTCCGGCTCTAAACCCACTTTGTTCTTCTTCTTCTTTGGCTTGGAATTCTTCCTCTATAAGGTCTTGCATAATTCTGCCGTAAAGTCTACTAAGTGTGCTGGTTACTGAAATCCCTCTATAATTGTTGCAGTCCTTTTTGTTTCCCTTTTTGTGTATTGAAGATATGTATGCCATTTTCCATGCTTCTGGTACAGGTTGACCATTCAAGCATTTGTTTATTATGTACGTTATATTCTGTACCATTTTATTAGTTCCATTTTTAAGCATTTCTGCAGATATTCCCTCAGGTCCATTAGCTTTACCATTCTTAAGTTTCATAATTGCATTTTTCACGACTTTTTCTTCAACAGCAACTTCTTCTTCTTGTATGTTAAATATTACTTCTTCTGTATTTTGTTCTAAATATTCTGGTCTTGTTTCAGTAAGTAACTTTTGGTAGTGGTCTTTCCATTGTTTTGGTGTTATTGTCTGTAGAAAAGCTTTATCTTTGCCTGGATTTTTAAGCGCTCCAATAAATTTTCATGCTTCTGAACACTTTCTGCCACCTATATATGTATTTATTTCTTGGCATTTTTTATCCCATGTTTTGTTTTTTGCTGCTGCAATAGCTCTTCGCAGTATTATCTTGTATTCTTTATACATATCTAAGTCTTCTTGCTTCTTTGTACTTAGCCATTTGAGGTATTGCTCTTTCTTTTTTGTTACCAGATCTTCTATTTCACTATTCCACCATATTTTTGTACTTTTACTTCTAGTTTTTATCCCTACAGCTTCCGCTGTTGCTTCGTGTAAACTAGCAATCAGGTTTTCGTAAATTTCTGCAAAACTTTTCTGTTCAGTATTACAGAGTTTCTCATCCAGGCGATTTTGATAGAGCCTTTTCGTGCTTTCGTTCTCAAAACTATCGAAGTTGTACTGTTTCGTGTCAATCGTTTCTCCATTTTCGTTCTTGTCACTGATCCTCTCGCTGTTGTTGTTTTTGAACGGAAACCCAACTATTGCTCTTACAAGGTAGTGATCGGATCCGCATACTATGCCTCTCATGACTCTTACATCGTTCCAGAATAGAGTTGATTGTTGTTTCGTTATAATATAATCGATAATTGTTTTCAAGTTTCTGGTATTTTGTACCCAGGTGTATCGGTGAATATCTTTGTGTTTGTAGAAGCCATTTAAGATCTTGAGGTCGTGTATTTCACAGATATCTATTAACCTTTGCCCATTATCATTGACGGTTTGTTCTCCGAATGGCCCCACAATTTTCTCATTTATTCGAGATCCAGTTCTACCATTAAGATCGCCTAATAGAACTATTTCTCTGTTGTTACCGAGTTCCGAGATAAGGTCTTCAACCTTTTCGAAGAAGTTGTCTTTTTTGGCTACAGTTTCATCATCGGATGGTGCATACACCGCCAAGAAAGTCACGTTGTGTCCAAACAGCTGCACATTGAGTTTTAGAATGTTCTCATCAACTGGTTCCCAATTGGTTATTTTGTTCTTGAATTTTTTCTTTATTAAGATAGAGACACCTCTAGATGCTCGTCTCTCCTTTGGAACTCCAGTGTAAAGGTGTACATAGTTTCCAATTATGGCTGTGCCAGATGCTTTCTTTTTTGTTTCTGTAAGGACAACAATGTCCAGGTCTTGTTTCGATATTTCTGAGAGAACTATATCTATCTTTGGTCCTATCCCCTGTACATTCCATGTTCCCATTCTCATTGTCCGTTTTCTTTGCTTTTTCCGTCTTTGAGTCTTGACATCATTTTTTCCGAGGCTTGTTTTAGGCTTTTTGGTACTTTACATTTTTTTCACGAGTATTGGAGAACCAGTCCAATGCCTCAACCCCCAACCAGTAAGGCCAGGTTATTTTTGATCAAGGTGTTCTTCCTCTAACCTTTGACGAGCCAACGCCGAAAGCTGCAAGGTAGCAGTTTCGCCTGTAACCCTAGGCAGGAACCCTGGCAGGGTGCTATCATCTGGGTCAGATGAACCCTGGTTTTTTAGCGAGGTGTTACTCCTCGAACCCTCCTCCTTTCCCGTAGTGCAATGGGACTCCGGGCTTGGGACCGGCGTAGCGAAGTTCTAACACCTTCATCAACATCTAAAATGCAGTCCTGCTCAGTACTTGCCACATAGTGAGAAAACTCTTACAGATCAACACATAGAACTAATAGAAACCCGCCCACTCCTTTTGATGCATTCATCCAGGATGGGATTGGAACCCAACATTTGTAGAGAAGTTGATTGTCAATTTCGATAATAATGGTGATAATAATAATAAATAATTCTCATACATTTTCCTAGACTTAGATAATAGCGCTAATATTCGGATTTCTCGTTTCAATTTTTAAAACTAATTTTTAATAAAATCATCACTCATCATTTTCAATATATATTATTTTTTCAGAAATTTTCAATAAGTTCTATGAGAGATCCTTCGAATTTGGGAGAACCGTAAAGGTATGGGCTGGACCTAGGCTTCTCATCTTTCTAACTGACCCCAGAGATGTGGAAATCATTCTAAGCAGCCATGTGCACATTGACAAGTAAGTTTTTGCTTTAGGTAGAAAGTGGCTTATTTTGTATTTCGTTCCAGGAGCGGTCCGTGTCCAATGGAACGTTTAACAATTAGGCTTATCCTAGGACTTTAGCAAAATAAGGCGCCCTAGGGGCTCTTATGCATTTTTTTAGTTTTCTTGTTTTGAATAAAAATAAATAGAACTGGATCTTGAGTTTGGACCAGTGGCGGCTCCTCAATAAGTGCACATGTGCACGTGCACTCCCAAATTTTTTAAACAAACATATTTAAATGTTAATTTTCTTTAAACAATATTATCATAAAATAATAATTTAAAAACCATGCCGTCAAAGAACATGACCCAAAGACCAGACATTAAAATATGCGATGTAAATTGATCGACGAATTTCTTAACTAGCGGCAATGTCATGAATCATCAATAATAAGCACTAAACAAAACCAAAGTTTGCAGAATAAATATTTCTGTAGACTTTGACGCTGGACCTGGACGCCTATGCGTACGTATTAAATATCGAAGCGGGCCTTTCATCGAATCTAATTGGTGGAAACCTGCCCCCCGCACTCTTTGTTACCCGCGACAATCAGGCGACGCGACGTCCGATAGCTCCCGAGCACCTGAAAGCAGTGCACATTAGAATTAGCGCTTTGCGGTACGATAAGGTTGTTTTCATTTCGCGATTACAAGAATGACGGAATTATCAAACCTTGATTGCATTAGCGTGCAATATTTAAAGACAATTAAATTTTCCTCGTTATCTTTAAACGAAAAAATAAAAATTAAAAGTGTCGGTCGTCCAAAACCAAATTTGTTAACTACGAGTGTACTAAAGATTTAGTACATTTATTCGAAAAAATTAAAAAGCATCAAAATTCAAAGTCACATCTATCTGCTAAATTAGGATTTAATTTATTAGGTAAACAAGATATTCGGCAACAATTAAATAGTGAATACCGATTAAGCATTCAAAAACATAATGACGAAGTAAAGAATAATAGGTATGTCTTATCTAAAATTATAAATTGTATTAAATTTTGTGGCGCATTTGAGCTTGCTCTCCATGGACACGATGAACAACAAGATTCATTAAACCCTGGTATATTTAGAGGCCTCATAAATTTTTCTGCCGAATTGGATTTAGCACTGAGGGATCATTTGCAGCAAGCTACCGTGTTTAAAGGCACGTCAAAAGACATTCAAAAATGATTTATTAGAATGTATGCTTTCCGTGAGTCAGGCACATATAAAAAAAGAAATTTTTTGTCTGTTATGAGTGACGAAACAAGTGACATTTCGAATATTTTTCAAATGGTTATAGTTTACCGTTATACTTTAGCAAACGGCACCCCCGTTGAACGATTTTGGACATTTGTAAAACCAAATGAACATGATGCTGTTGCCTTAGCTGGCTGCATAGAGGAGGCTCTTAATTATGTTTTAAAAAATTCTGAACAATTGATTTCCCAAAGTTATGACGGAGCAAGTGTCATGAGTGGCGCCCATGGTGGTGTGCAAAAACGTATTAAAGATAAATTTAAATATGCGCATTATATCCATTGTTATGCTCATCAACTAAATTTCATAATGTCGCAGGCAACAAGCATAAATACAAATGTACGCATATTTTTTTCCGATTTGAGTGACCTTACCAATTTTTTTTCGAATTCTCCACAAAGAGTTGCAATATTAGATGAAGTGGTTGGAAATAGGGTTCCTAGAGCATCTGCTACAAGATGGAATTCTAAAATTAGAACAGTTAACACTGTATACGAAAACAGAGAAGCACTTTTAGAGTGTATGGAAAAAATACAATCCACATCCAAACAATCTGATACCATTAGAAAGGCGGGTGCTATTTTCAGATTATTGAATGACTCTAAATTTGTTTTTTGGTTGACAGTGTTTCATCGTGTAATGCCCCATGTTGATATTTTATATTCACAGCTGCAAAAAAGGGCTACTGATTCCGTTACTGTAAAACGATGTATTACTGATTTCGAAAAAAATATTCAAAAGGAGAGAGATAACATACATACTATTAGAGAAACCGGGTTAGTAGACATTGATGAAAGTCAAGCTAGAAAAAGAAGGAAGACGGATGAGAGAAATTCTTATGTTTCCACGACTGTGCAAGCTAAAGAAGTGTGTGACACCATAATTGCAGAAATAAAAAGAAGGTTTTCGTTCACAGGCCATTTGGAAATACTTATTTTCGGTGGAAAATTTTGAAACATATTCAGCAAATTTTCCTATACTACATTTAGATTCAGCAATTCAAAACTTTCCATTTTTAAATAAAAATAAATTAAAGACAGAATTAGAAATAATATACAGAAGAGCAGATTTTAGAGAAGTTTCCGGAGCAGTCCACTTGCTTAAATTTTTAATTGAAAATAATTTGCAAATAGATTTCTCAGAAACATTTTCAGTGTTACAGGCGATTGTTACAATGCCAATGACAACCGCAGAAGCGGAACGTTGTTTTTCCACATTGAATCGCATAAAAACTTTTCTTAGAAGTACAATGGGCCAGAATAGACTAACTGCTCTCGCAATGTTATCTATTGAGAAATAAATGATTCAAGAAATTCCAAATTTTAACGAATTGGTTATTGAAGAATTTGTCTCAAAAAAGGATAGAAGACTTCATTTTCAATACAAAACGTGTTTGTAAAATATAAAAACAATTATTGTTTGGCCAGACCGATGTACTCAGAGAGGTAAGTTACTTAATTCTTAAATTCTTATAAGTTTATTTAATTTGTATGATTTGATAGTCCAATGAAAGTCTTTTGGGCGTGGCACCCCAAAAACGTTTCGCTTCCGCCGATTTACCAACGGCACTCATGTTCTATTCTAAGGTTGTGCACCCCCAAGTTATTTAACCACGCGCCGCCACTGATTTGGACCGTGTCAAATTGGAATTACTATGCGACGTTTTGCCTTTGATTGCACGAATGCCTCCAGGGATCTTTACTCCATGAGATCTGAACACTGAATGAGTTCGCAGAGATTCAGACGGGCTTTTATACCCGACTTGTGCTCGCCGAACAGTGACCCTGTATTAATATCGGTTTTCACGTGTGATGTAAATCGTAACCCGTATCTCTATAGAAACATTTCAATAGATCCTCTAATTTTTTGGTTTATAAAATCCTGGAACCGATGCTAGAATCTTGGTTTCTTTTAGATTTATAATATGGCCAGTGATATGCTGGTGTTCAGCTACAAAAGATTGAACAATTTGCTTCTTTTTAATGAAATGTTCATGTTCCGCGTCTTGTTTTTCCCACATACACTTGTCCACAGGAGCAAGGAATTTTATATACTCCTTCTGTTTGAAAAGGGACCACATTTTTCGAGGATCGCAAGCGTTGTCCACTTTTCTTATGTATATTGAAGAATGTATGTATGTTGGACCGCCGAAGTTATCGTCTTTTTTTATTTGTAGTGTCATGTATGAAGGGAAGTTTCGCGGAGTTGAATTACTATATCTTTTAATTGATCACGTAATATCTTCAAAGCAATAACCATTCCCTTTCAGAGCCTCGGTCAGTTTCGATGTTTTCGATGTTAGAGAATCTCGACCAGATATCGAAATGGCTCTAAATACTAGTGATTTTTTGTGTTGGATGGTGGTTTTAAGTATCTATTTGTATGTCTCTACACAGAATGTCATAACGTACCATTTTCCTTCCTTTGAACAAATACATCTAGAAAAGAAATCGTTCCATTAGATTCATTACCATTATTAATTTAATATTATGATGTTGTTGATTAAGGTGGTCCAGTTATATGAAGATATTATCCTGTAAATGAAATCAAACAAATGTATCATCTACATATCTGAACCACTGTTTTGGTTTTAGTGGAGCGCCTTCATAAGAATATTTGCTACCACAGGAAAAGGTCCTATAAAAATAAAATAATTAGATTAAGACAAGCTTTCACTAAGTCTACTAAGTTATTACCAAAATTAATATGGTTCAATATGTCTGATATAATGAAAATTGAGTTGTGTTATAGTGATTCTACATCAAAATGTTTTTTTATAAAAGAACCTGTTATTATTAATTATCCTCACTGTCTCATATCTGACTTCATCGGCTTTTTTCACTGGTAATCTTCTGATTGCTGCTTCAACGGAAGATACTTATGCTACTCGGTGCTATTGCGAAGTTTTGGCCTTTGGAAAGCACGGTATGTTCTGCTTCGGTTAACGGCTTCGACAATAAGTTTATAACTGTACAGGGTGTCCGGATTTGGTTGCAAAAGCAGAGTATCTCGCTTATTTTTAAAGATAGAACCTTGCGATTTTCACGAACCTGAGCTAATTTTTTGTGAAACTCATGAAGTCGTAAACAAAATTTTCATAGCCTTCTTCGTTTATGAGATACAGGGCGAAATAGAAAATTTTGCATTTTGGGACCCCCCTCGTATCTCGGTTATCCTTTAACTTAACGCAAAGGGAAAAATTGCTGCTTATGCAATCTTTTACGCTGGATCTAGTGGCGTAGTCATATTTTTCATTTGAGTTGTTATTTTTTAGATATGACCCAAAGTTGTGTTTTTTTTAATGGGACACCCTGTATATTTGTCCAGACATTGATTTGTCCTTTTAAGCTTCTCAAAAATATATAATAGTATGGGTCTATTTTAATAAACAACAACAGAAATCCTAATTTTTATAATTATCATCCCAAATTTTGCAGTAGGCCATGCAAAACGATGCCATTTTCTTTTGTTTTCTTGGAAGCAAATGACATTTCCCAATTTTGTACGCATATATAAAATACAGCGCTATTTTTTTGTATTTATTTATTGTGTAAAAATATATTTGTATTATTATGGAAGAAAACCAAACTTACTATTGCTTAATTTTTATTTAGATATCCAGAAAGGAGGCAACTTAATATATCCACTTTTTATCGGATAAAAAAGAATTTACTTAATCACGGATCATTCATCAAACCTCGTACGAAAACATATAATAAACAAAATCGGGAGGCTGAGGAAATTACGGTTTTGGCTAATGCAGGAGCTTACCCTACAAACTCTTGTTGGGCCAGTGAAAAAAGCATAGGGATTCCAAAAACTAGAGTTCAAGAAATTCTAAAAAAGCACAAATACCACCCATACAAATTTAGGCTCGTGCAGCACTTACAGCCAGGGGATGCAGAGCGTCGGGTAGTCTTCCGCAATTGGTTTCGAGAAAGATGCGATATGGTTAGAGATTTTGAAAGGAAGGTTATATGGTCAGACGAAGCACATTTCAGTAATTCTGGTATACTCAATAGGCACAATAGTAGATTTTGGTCCCAGGAAAATCAACACCAAATATTTCCCAGAAGACAGCAAGGCAGGTTTGGTCTAAATGTGTCCTGCTTCATATTAGGAATACATATAAAATTTTATATATTTAAGGGAAATCTAACAGCCAATCGCTATATAGAAATTTTAGAGGCAGCTATACCTGAATTACTTGACGATGTTCCTCTAGCGCAAATTAACGAAATTTATTTTCAACAGGACGGTGCTCCTGCACACAATTCTGGAATGACGAGATTATTTCTGGACAATGATTTTACCAATCAATGGATCGGAACAAATGGACCTATAAGATGGCCCCCTAGGTCCCCAAATTTGTCGATTTTAGATTTCTTTCTATAGGGATATCTGGAAAATAGAATTTACAAAGACCACTATGATAATGTCCAAGATTTAGGAAATGCAATAAGAGAAAATTTTCGCTATTTACAAAATCATCCCGTTATTTTGCTCAATTCCCTAAAACGAATACAAAAATGTTGCGAAGCATGCATAGAACAAAATGGAAATCAGTTTGAACAGTTCTTTTGATTTCCTTGGTTACTGTAGTTCTTATACGACAGTTGATTTTTGCTGAAAGGCTTGTTACATAATAATTTATTACTATTTTGTTCTTGTGTTACATAAATCTAGGTAGGTGGTACTTTTTTGGTGCGAAATTATCAATACATATTTTGATAAATAGATTTAATTACATATTTATTTTGATTTATTGTTAGGATGTAGATATTGTTAACGACTTTAAATAAAAGGCAGCATTGTTTTGCATAGCCTACTGCCAAATTTGGGATGATAATTATAAAAATTAGGATTTTTGTTGTTATTTATTAAAAAAGGCCCATACTATTATATATTTTTGAGAAGCTTTTAAAAGGAGAAATCAATTTCTGGACAAATATATAGGGTGTCCCATTTAAAAAAATACAACTTTGGGTCATATCTAAAAAATTACAACTCAAATGAAAAAATACGCCACTGGATCCAGCGTAAAAAACTGCATAAGCAGCAATTTTTCCCTTTGCGTTAAGTTAAAGGATAACTGAGATACGAGGGGGCTCCCAAAATGCAAAATTTTCTATTTCGCCCTGTATCTCACAAACGAAGAAGGCTATGAAAATTTTGTTTACGGCTTCATGAGTTTCACAAAAAATTAGCTCAGGTTCGTGAAAACCACAAGGTTCTATCTTTAAAAATAAGCGAGATACCCTGCTTTTGCAACCAAATCCGGACACTCTGTATTTTGCGGACGTTTCACTGGATTAAATGGAATATGCTTCGTATTAGGACGATTCTACCGGGAAATTGCCTATGATACTCATTTTGATTGTGAGTAGGGTTTCTATTATTAACATAATATAAGCGTATTATATTTAATTTGTTTTCAGTGGAATAGCCCATTTTCTTGGGCAAAACTAACACAGACAAGTTAAATGATAGTGATAATCTGACAATATCAGTACCAATAAGACACCTTAGACACGATTTCACATAAATTAACTAGGATAAGGGGGAATTTTAATATCTCAAAATCTACCGATCCAGGTATATACATATCACACATTTTTGAAAAGGGGGTAGTAAGGAGAATCTAAAAAATCAAAAATTTACAGGACATTTCTTTAAAAAAAAAACAAAATTTGGTACGCTTCTAGTTTCTGATTCACCCTGTATATTCAAAGTTATTTTTTCTACGAAGTTCCCTGGAATCCATAAATCTTTTGTATTTATTATATTTTTCTGTATTCAAAAATAACCCTGAAATGGGTGGAGAAATATAAATGATGACCCTGTACAAACATAACAAAAAAATACAGAAGGTCGAATTGATAACCTCCACCTTTTTTGAAGTCGGTTAAACATCGAACTAATGTGTACTTAAATGTCAGGTCACCAGAATACCGTTTCTTCAAACCTTGGTTGGGCGATGGTCTGCTCATCTCGACAGGTCAAAAATGGAGAGCACACAGAAAACTGATTGCACCCACATTCCATTTAAATGTTCTTAAATCATTCATCGATCTTTTCAACAAAAACAGCCGGGAAACCGTCAAAAAACTTGAAAAAGAACTTGGAAAGCAGTTTGATGTTCATGACTACATGTCTGAAGCCACCGTAGAAATTTTATTAGGTAAGTCGTATTTCTAAATTGTGTTAATTAATTAATATTCAAATCTCTAGGAGGTAATTTACCTTATATAGATGACAGCAGCTTATATAGATATCAGTATCGCTCCCATAGCCAGATTTGCTTAAGCTAAAGTGAAATAAGTATAAAGTAAACGCTCACAAAAGTAAAGATTTTTTTTGAAAACGTTCATTTGAGTTTATACGTCCAATTATGTATGCAAATATAAAACACAAAGCTAATACAATTTTTTCCTTATATTTTTTTTCCTTTGTCGCATAAATTAGTTGAATCTCTGATAATTTGTAATGTTTAAAAAGCCAGTAGATATGAGTTACTAAATGGCTATGTGATTTTTTTAAGGGATAAATCTTCCCCCAAATTTTGGAAACGATCAAATTTACACTGTACAAAAAATTTCAGAAACGGCCATGGGTGTCGGCAAGGAAACGCAAGATCAAAGTGGTTACGACTACGCCATGGCAGTGATGAAACTCTGCGATATCCTCCACTTGCGTCACACCAAAGTGTGGTTCCGGCCCGACATCATCTTCAATCTAACGAACACCGCCAAATATCAGGAAAAACTGATCAACGTCATCCACAGTCTGACGCGAAAAGTTATCCAGAAGAAGAAGGCCGACTTTAATAAAGGCATCCGCGGATCTACGGCAGAAGTGCCAGAAGAACTTAAAACCCATAAATACGAAAACACTGCAACATCTAAACAAACGACTCTTGAAGGTACTTCTTACGGACAATCTGCTGGGCTTAAAGACGATCTTGACGTTGAGGATGATGTGGGTGAAAAGAAAAGAATGGCCTTCTTGGACCTGATGATAGAGGCGTCCCAAAACGGAGTCGTCATCAACGATGAAGAAATCAAAGAACAGGTAATAAATAGAAATAATAATATATTATTTAATGAGCAAGTAAGATGATTAGGACTTCGTCTTCGTGAGTAACAACCATTACTTACATATACTTTTTCTACTTTCAATTTATATTCAATATTTTTTTGTTTATTTGAGGTTTCTTTTAATTGACCAAAACCATCTTCAGAAATTCACATTTTTTTAATAAACTTTAGTTACTAAATATACAAAGTTTAAAATAATTTAACCGAATAACGCAAAACAAAGTAGTACTTATTATATTAAGAAGCAGTCAGCAAATCTAAATTTATTAAGAATATTTATTTATATCTGGTATATATATGTTTTTTTTTTGTAAATTGTTTACAAATAAAAAGGTTATTTTTAAAGATTATTTGTTGCGATTAGATATATATGGGGTATCTCATTCCAGGGTACCTGAACTTCGTGAGTAAGGGCTGCTAAAGTCTGTGGAGGATGTTGCAAATTCAACGGCCTGCGACCAATCATGTCCCAGATATGTTCAATAGGATATATATCAGGTGATCTTGGGGGCCAAGGTAAACGATTGATGTGATGTTGATCCCTGAACGCTAACATTTCTCTGGCAATATTCGGTCTGGCATTGTCTTCCTGAAATATAGAGTTTTGGATGGGGTGAAAGTATGAAATCACATATGGCTTGGCTACTTCCTGGATGTAGGGCCGGGGTGTCATATTCCTTGTAATGAAAACTAGTGGTGATCTGCTACCATATTCAATAGCACCTTATACCATGATGCCCACGGTGTAGTGGACATGACGCTCTCTCAAACTATGGATCACGTTATTTTCTCACCCTTGCCCGACCACTGTGCATTCCCAGACAGAAGAAGTTCCATTGAATTCTCTCCTTACACCAGAGCAGACGGTTACGTCCATGTCCAGCTGTGAGAGGTAGCACCCAGTATTGACGATAAGAAAAAAGACCAAACTCCGTAGGCCACTGATT
This sequence comes from Kuschelorhynchus macadamiae, assembly GCA_030620095.1. Taxonomy (NCBI): domain Eukaryota; kingdom Metazoa; phylum Arthropoda; class Insecta; order Coleoptera; family Curculionidae; genus Kuschelorhynchus; species Kuschelorhynchus macadamiae. The sequence continues at coordinate 481,592 of JAUTXW010000779.1, read as the reverse complement.
TGCGATGGTCCCGTGATGCTGAATCTGTATCAGAAGTATCAATCAGTGATCTTGGCGCTCTGTGTTGTTCCTCTGGGGACGTCCATAGCCCTTTGCTCTGTGTCCTCTACCTTCCTGAGTCCACGCCCGTTCATACTCCAGTATTATGCGTAAAGATCTGTCGGTTCTTCTGGACACTTTTCTAATCGACAGCACTAAGCTTGGTAATCCGACAGATCCTACACACTCGAGGCAAAGTCAAAAAAATGCTCTGCAAAAAGCTATACAAATTTTACAGTTTAAATGTGATCGTGTACACTCTCGAACACCAACAGCTTATTTAACGCTAAAGGACCATGCAGTCACTGCAAAAACTTGAAAGATAAACTTGAAAATGTAAACACTTTGTTCGTTGCCAGATACCTCGACAGGTAAAATAATATTGAATTCTAAGGAACATATTTGTGTGTTTACCTTTTTTTGTCAGTCAGTGTATATTTCAACACCCTGTAACGAATTTAAATTTAAGAATTTATATTTAAGTTTCCAGAAATACATGACAATTTCTCCAAATGGGTTTTCATTTTCTCTTTAACTTTATTATTATTTATTATTTTTATTTTTAAAAATACAGGTGTTGCTTTTAAAGCCTTGCCGATACGGGTGAAAAATGACACATATAACATGTTGCCATTCTTTTTAGTTTTAAACATTTGTAACATTTCTATAACTCTATACTCTCTCTGTACATTTTATGAAAATTCAACATTGTTTCTTTTTTAGTAGTATTTTTAAGTTTAGCCACACCTTGTGGAATATACAGAAAAAAGGGATCTTTACTCCACGAGATCTGAACACATTTAGCGAAGATGCCTAGTGAAATCGAAGGCAAAAAGTCGGATAATAATTCCCATTTGACAGGGTCTAATCCCAAGAAACATTATTTCTTAAAATATTTAATCAAATTGCTTGGACAAGTGACTAGTCAAATGACCGGTTAATTAACCAAAAGTTATTGAGCGGTCAACTACGATAGATTTCTTTACCTGACTTTCAAATTTGCTTTATTTTCCAATTGTCCTAAGATTTCAGCTTTAATTTGTTTACATTCCTGTAGGTAGACACAATAATGTTCGAAGGCCACGATACGACTGCTGCCGGTTCCAGTTTCTTCCTGTGCCAGATGGCTGCCCATCCGGACATCCAGAACAAAGTGATTGAAGAAGTAGATAGAATCTTCCAGGGATCTGACAGGCCCGCTACGTTCGCTGACACTTTGGAAATGAAATATCTCGAAAGATGTTTACTGGAAACCCTCAGGTTGTTCCCCCCAGTGCCGATCATTGCCCGTCAGCTTCAGCAGGATGTGGCATTAGGTAAGTGAAAATAAGTTGTCAATATTCGAAAACAATTGCATTCTGAGAAGTCATTGACTAATATTTTAATTCAGCTCAGTGGAATAATTCTTAAAAGCTGTTATACTCTAACAATAAAAAGTTCCGAGATGTCACAATTACTGTATAAAAAATATTTGAAATACTAGTACCAATACATACCTACCTAATTATCAATATCAAGTATTTTAATAGTATTAGAAGTGTCTGACATTTGGTAATTTTACCGGGTGTACTGGTTGGTCGCCTATGTTTTGTATGTTTACTTACCCCCTTTAACTTTTTTAGTTTTTGACATTAGAGAAAAATGTCGATAATAAAATTATATTGACAGTATACCAACACATTTGACAATTTTTCTCATAAGTATTACTCAACGCAATATAATATAATCTCAAAGTTTAGAAACCCTGCCATTCTTGTTAATGCAGTATTCTGGCCGTAATTCGTGCCGTGGAATTTTATACTGAATACATTCTGGGAATGAAAAGTTCTTAACGGTGTCGAGAAGCCAACCAGAGTGAGCAGATCCGGGGCTATGACTGTGCCGCTTATCAAACCTTGAAAGAAACAAATATCCAAGTATTCTCTTCTTCTGGAGAGAAGATTTTCTAAACCTGGACTGCATATTGGAGGCTCCACACTGAGGAGTCATATTCTAATTTACAAAAGAACAATAAATGGTTTTAAAGCAGGACAAATTATTGGAGTCCGCTAGTGATCTTCTTATGAAACCTATTAGTTTTAGGGCTGCATTGATAACCAAATTGATGTCAAAGTCAAACCTATGTTCCACATACGTTACGTTACCCCTAGATTCTTAATAGAAGACCTGCACTCAATTGGAAAAACATCATTACTATATTTAGGTAGCAATGGATGTTTTATACGATCAAACTACATTTTTTTGTGTTGACCAAAATATCATTAGTTTGACACCAGATTAAAAAGTTATCTAAATCTTGTTGAAGTTTTTCACAATTTTCGTTTGATTCAATGGTCTTAAATAATTTAAGGTCGTCTGCGTAGAGTTAAATAGAATAATGTTGTATAACACTTTTTAGATCACTCATGACACAATCAAAGTTCGGCACACGAATCTGAGTCTATGAAAAGAACGTGAGTAACTATGGAAATGGTGCAATGATCATTCTCGGTTGGCTACAACTCTGCATATCCATGGAAACGGCCTGCTTTTGACAAACCTCCCCCTTTCGTCGATGTTTTAGATCTATGTGGTGTACTTTAAAGAGGATTGGGGAGAGTTCTGCACCCTAACGTACTCCTGATGATGCTGGAATCTCATAAGAGAAGAAATTCTGACAAGCAGCTTTTTATCCGTCAGATAGTTTGATATACACAACAGAAGAGGGCAGAGAAGCCAAACGCTTCGAGTTTTATAATTAATATTTTATGATTAACCCTATAAACAGGACCTGATGACGATTCTCCAAGGCACTTAACAAGGCTTTCTTATAACAAAAGATGCTAATGTTGAACGGCCGCAGCAAAAATTGTGCTGTTCTGTAAGGAACTCATTATTTATGGAAGATGATATCTTATTCACAACTATCAACTCAAGGACTTTACTCATTAGGGAAACTTTAGAGATACCTCTAATAATTTTCTATACTGGTACTGTTACTATTTTTAAAAATGGGGCTAATAAAACATATTTTCCATTGTTTGGGAAAAACTCCTGTTGATAACGATGTATTAAATAGTCTACGGAATACACAGGACAAAATATAGTTACACTCCCCCAAAAGGCTCATTGGGACCCCATCCGGACCCACAGAATCGACACTCCTCTCAAAATGAAAATTTGAGGCGATATCCGCATTGAAATTAGTTGACTCGCTAAAAACAGAGCTAAAAAATTTTGCAAAAAAAGTTAGCCAATTTTCTCAGGTTTATTTGAGTTGGAGTCCTTAAAGAACTGTGGTTTTTAACACAGCTTTTAGGCACATACAAATCAATTGTAGAATTTACAATAAAATAAAAATTATCCAGCAAGACATCCACATCCATTCCAATGAAAACTGCTTTTCTTTTATACAGAGTATGGTATAAAGACGTGAGTCAAAGTTATATTTTTTTAAGTGAAAACACCCTCTATATTATCGCATTTTGCATTATAAATTGTAGGTATTTTTATGTATAATGGTCTATACCTATCTTCATTTATACCTAATTCCAAATATTGACAATTTAACATTGACAATATTGATAAATTTGGCAATTTCCAAGGACGTAAGATCTAAACCATTTGAGATAAAAAAAACGGTTTGCAAAATGCAAAAACAAAAATATATTAGTATTTCCCCCTTTGCCGTTTCTTCTTTAAAGTTGCCATTAAAAAATAAAACAATATTTTCATTTTTGGGGGCCCATATTCCTAGAGCTACCTAGGCCGCCATCTTATTCCAGCATATTGAATTTTTTCCAAAATATTACCACGTCATCCTCATATTAATTGTTTTGACTAAATTTTAAAGTCAATCTGATAAATACTTTTAAAGAAGCTATACGCGAACTGACAGACAGATTTAATAAAACTCTTTTTTGGCTTCTAGGTAGGTACGCTAAAACGTGAAGTTATGTAAAACCTGAGAGGGTGATTTTTTCACGATTACGAATATTTTATTTGGCCGTCATTTTGTTCCACCATCTTGAATTAGGATCACAATTTCACTAGTTCATGTCTGTATCATAATTAGCTATGACACACAATTCGAAATCGGTCCGTTGAGTAGATTTCAGGCTGAATTTTTAAATTTTTAAATTTATACCAAAATTTTACTAGTTAATTCCTACATAATACTTGATTTTTGTGCAAAATTTGAGATAAACTGAAGAAGTAGTTTTTTAGTAATACTTATTTTAACATTTCACTAATCATCCCCATACGACCCTTAATTTTTGACCAAAATTTGAAGTCAATCGGGTAAGTAGTTTTTTAGTTAGGCCACGATCGACAGACATATACAAACCGACGGAATTGAAAAAACATGTTTTCCCCCCGCATCTAGGGACAAAATTGATTTGTTTTATCATTTGTTAGAATAGACATTGATTTACTTGCTTCAGATCCAAGGGTATGCAGATAGATTAACATTATCAATAAAAAAATGTCCTGAATATCCTAAAAATTTTAAGAAAACTTATTTAAAACTTCATTTGCCTATTTTCTAGCATCTAATCCCAACCATGTCCTACCTGCCGGTGCTACAATAGTTGTCGGAACGTTCAAAGTCCATCGCTTGGAAGAAATCTATGGACCCAACGCTGAAAAATTCGATCCAGACAATTTCTTACCGGAAAGGGCAGCCAACAGACATTACTACGCCTTCATTCCATTCAGTGCTGGACCTAGAAGTTGTGTAGGTGAGTGATCTTTGTTTGATAATATTATAATCCTATAGGTATATACAGGGCAGTTAGACAAAGACAAAATACGAATTAGAGACGTTTTCGGGTACACGGTAAATTTTTTTAAATGCTCGGACCCGTCAATTTTATTGAGGGGGACACTTTTAGAACATATACTCCAGCCCTTAATTGCAACACCCTAACGGGGGCAGTGAAATATATACTAAGTAACTGGAAGAAACAAAGCGAGGCAAACAGGTTATTAGGCAACCAGCACGTATGGAGTATACCCTTCTCTCTCGCACACGTTGTTTATACAACGTGTAACAAAAGTAAGCAAACAGCGGAATTTGTCAGGTACTGCTTAACTGAATTTAATGAAAATATGTACACTGAGGTACGAAATTATGCCGGGTCCAATGGTGAGTTCAGCATTACTGCCAAGTTTACCGTTTTCCTGTTATACAAGATTTTTTTAAATGGAATACCCTGTATCTCCTTTTATTAAAATACCTGCACATAAAAGGTTACCTGATGTGTTTGACAATGTCAGTTTTGTTGATTTACCAAAATGGATCCTTCAACTGAAACCTAAAGAATTAAAATTTTGATTATACTGGGTTATGGGGATAGAATGCGAAACCTGCAAAATGTTTGACACATTTTTAATTACAAATATCCCAACAGAAATCCAGTAACTAAATCTACCGTAACTAAAATTATCAAAAAAAATTTGGTGAGACTGGAAAGGTACTGTACGTTCTGAAAGACCGGAAGGCCAATAATTCCTCATCTTGCTACCAAAAAACTAGCAAGAGAAAACATCGTCTCAACTCTAAAAGTAGGTTGTAAAAAACAAGGGATGCAAACAACAAAAAAGAAATATCTAATACAATAAACACTTCCTGACGGTAGGCCAAATACTGTGGAAAAATGTAACGTATTTTGCGCGCTATTGTTAGGATAATATCTTAAGATTCCTTTTTGTTTATATTAGATATCCAGAGAGAAGGCAACATTTCCGAGACCTATTTGCATGCCTTAAATCAAATTAAGTAGAACACGGATCGTTTATCCAGCCCCGTCCTAAAACATACACCAACCGAGATAGAGAGAGAGAAAAGAAATAAACGTATGAATGTAGAAGCGACGCCTTCAACTTCTTGTCAGCAAATAGAGGAAGCACTGATGTATCCCAGTCTGGTGCTCAAAGAATTTTCCAAAAATATAAGTATCATCTATACCTATAAATTACACATAGTTCAACATTTACACCCCGGCGATGCCGAGCACGTTGTTTTGCCAATGGTATTTACAACAAATCCACACTCATAAATTTTTCGGCAGACTCGCTATATGGTCCGATATAATACAAGAAACTGATCGCAGAAAATCACGATTACATTTTTGAGAGGGCACAACAAGGACGCTTTGGTGTTTGGGTCTCGTGGTTCATTTTTGGAAGACGCATAGTCTATAGAATTTTTTAGAGAGATCTCACAGCCAGTCGGTACCTAGAAATCCTTGAGGAAGTTACTCCATAACTGATGTTTCATTCTTTATAATGTCATTTATCTTTAACAAGACGGTGTCCCAAGCCGTAACTTTAAGGGCATTTTTAAACGATAACTTTCCTCAGATGGGTTGGTACCCACAGGCCTGTAAGATGGCCGCCTCGATGTCCGGATCTTTCGATTTTAGATTTTTTCTTATGGAGTTTCATGCAAAATAAAATATATAAAACAAGATATCAATCTGTAGCGGAGCTTCATGTGGCAATCGATTTAACTTTCAGAAATTTGCAAAAAAAGGCTATGATTCTTTTGAATGCTATTAGAAGAATAACGAAAATATGACAATTTTGCATATGGGAAAATGGCTCTTTGCTTTTTCAAAATTGTAATTCTCTATTGTTTTTTCTAACTTAAGTTTTAAGTGAGATATGAGGTAATTACTGTTTCCTTTTGAAAAAAATTCAAGGATTTTCTCATAATTAAGTTAAATGCTGTAATAAATATAAAGAGTTTTGAATTAAAAAAAGTTTTTTTGAATTAAGTTTGAAAGTATTACACCTTAGTATAATAATTACTTACATGAATTTTGTTTTTAATACATTTTAGTTATAACCTGCTAACTGGACACAAAAATTTTAGAAAATCTAGAAATTCAAGCTTGTTTTTCAAAATTACTGCATACATGTATATTTTTTTGGAAAGCCCACATTATTTCTAATAAGTATAAAGAATAATATACAGGGTGTCCCGTTTAAAAAATAAAGTAGAGTCCGATAACTGACTAACCTGTCCCCGTATACTTATTCTAAAAATGGCACTGAATTTCACGGAAAAAGCCACATAAGGGACAGATTTTTTTGATAAGTTATCAGATAGCTGGGATACGAAGAGTACCTGAAAATGCAGCATTTTCAATAACGCTCTGAATCTCAAAAATCAAAAGAACTATGAACATTTTGCTGGCGCCATCTTTAAGTTAAGTAACATACTGTCGCGAAAACCGCAACCTTCTGTCTTTAAAAATAAGGAAATACCCCTCAAAAGTGCCGAAAATGGGATATCCTGTACTCTATATTTTGTTGACTTAATAAGGTATTTTCTTATCACTGTGTATATTAAAAACTGGAATTTATTTGACAAAACTATCTATCGATCTGTGTATAATAATTTTTTTTAGTTTTTTACGAGTTCTGATGTTTGAAATATATACAAAATTTTAGGATGGCGACGTTCGTATGTTGGGTAGTTTAATAAGGAGAGCTCTATCGATCTAGGTTAAAAATGGTTCTCAGTTTTTGCATTTTTGTTCAAGCTAAACCATTCGTGAGACACCAGCTCCGTAACTAGGGCGTGGCAAGGGCGGCATTTCCAGCGGGCGCGAGCTTTTGGCAGGCACCAAATACTTCTTTAAAAGAGGTTTTGCAAATTACAAAAAAAAAGAAATTCATAGTTTTGAAAAAAAACCTTTTTCAAAGTCCATACAAAGAAAATACCACCAGATGAAAACAGATGAAGTTAAAAAGATCGTGACGCCAATAAAATAGTTTTTTTCTGTACTAGCCAGACCCATTACTGTTAATAATAATGATAGTTAAATAACAAAATCTACTTCTCCTTCCTCTTCTCGTGAGAACAATGTTAATGCACCAAACCTAGAAACAGAAGCCGAAGAAAAGGATGACTCTATTAGTCATAGTAGTAATCCATTAAATTCAGTAGACAGATTTTAATAATCCCCAGACTTGGACAAAAATAAACTTAACCATTCAAGACGAACTCATAAATTTTATTGGAAAGAAAGTAAGGAACAGTGGCGGGTCGTAGTGAATAATATTGGGAGGTCAATAACAAATTTAAAAATAGGCATACTTAAAATAAAAATAAATATCGTATCTTTAAATTGAGCTTTGAATTCTCTCGAAGTTCAGGTCTACTCTTCGTTCTTTAAAATTGAAAAAATGCTGAATGACACGTTCGTTAAAATTGCACGCACATTCCTTTTATATACGATTTCTCGATAATTAACTTTGCTAAAGAAGATAGTCTCGCTTGGACCAACTCCTCAACAAAATTTATAAGCCATCGAAAAACACCTGGATTTTCAGACAAAGCCGTTTCATCATGGCCACATAGGTCCAGCTCGAATGCCCCACAAAATTTTACACAATCTATAATTTTATTTAAAATATAACGATTTTTGGAAACATTTTCATTAAAATCTCTAAGTGATTTTCTATAAGCTGCGTCTAGCTGAGTGCGAATATCAACACTTCCGACCGTAGCATAGTTCACCGAACATTGCAGGTAATCTGCAGAAAACGCGTATTTTTTTATATCTTCTTTTAAGTGTTTTAACACCGGTTTTGCACCATAATGAGTCCGACGAGTCCTTAGAAAACAACAAACAAACATAACAGTAAAATGAGTTAGACTTCACAACCACATATCCAGTTAACTAAATCGTACATACTTTTGCGAAAGTTTCGATGAACCTCTTTATTTTTGTCTTTACTAGTTTGTCGTATACTAAGTTGTAGCAAATTGCGACCACTTACCTTGAATTAGGTTATTTTCTCAAAATTAAATTCGTTAGCACTCTTTAGTTGTTTAATTTTTTGCACTATCGACATTTTATTTCATTTACATTCACAACTCAAACATAGACCACCTTGAAATTGGTTATTTTTGCAAAATTAAGCTCGTAAGCACTTTTTAGTTGTTTATTTTTTGCACTAGTCGCTACCAACATTTTATTTTCTATATATTTCCAAGTCACACGTGGATCATAAAAATAAAAAATATATATTACAAAAAATAGTATATAAATCAATATTCATCGATTAAAAACGTCCGAAACAATATCAAGTTAGAATATTGACCGCGCGACCTCTGAACAACTGAACTTCCGCATGCCGACGTGATGCCGCGACCGATCGATCGAATTATGAGAAGAGACCGGCTGATAACCTAAATCGCGATTTAATATTCCATTTGCTATCACGTTCGGCTGCCGCTTCGTAGCTGTGAAATCTTCGGATACTTTCGTCAAGCTTTAAGGTAATCAGGGCAATTCGGACTGCCCAGCCTAGCTTGGTGGTAGTAGTAGTAGTAGTAGTAGTAGTAGTAGCTCTCGTTTATTACAACTATTAGGAAGGACGGTCAAATGAATAATTTATTTTCTGAAATATTGTTGGGGGGGTCATCAAATGACCCTATGGAAGAGCCGGTAAGGAACACAATTATTTCAAATGTAGTTGTATCAAAATATACGCTTACGATAATGGCGCCAATATGGCGAGAAAATACAACGGCGTTCGTGCAAAAATCTTAAATTTAAATAGGTTTGCCACAGCTTAAATTTAGTAGTTTGTCATGCACCGATGTGTTTCCCAGAAATAACAACCTTTTTTGGGACAGTTCAAAATTTGTTTAATTTTTTGTGAGGTCAACAACTCGTTGGGATATTTTAGTTTCCACTCCAAAAACTAGACTTAAAGGTCATAGTGATACCCGCTGGTGCACTCGAGGTGAAGCTATAAAAGCCCTTGTATTACATTTTAAAGAAGTAATTCTTTTACTTAATAAAATACAGATTGGGGACGGTAATTTTAAAAATGCTTTTGGACTATAAGTTTGTATGTCTTCTTGTTTTAGGGAATGTTATTTTATCTAAAATTAATAAAGTTAATATACTTCTGCAAGGAAAATCTGTAACGGTACTGGATGGGCCTAATTTAATAAAGTGTTTTGTTAAAGAAATGCAATATTTTAGGGAAAATTTGCTTGAAAATGTCTTAGAAAAAGCTAATCAAATTTCTGAGTGCGTAGATATAGAGCCAGAATGTACAAGGAGATGAAAATGAAAGCGAGCTTTGCTCTGACGAGGCAGACAATTTAAGCGAAATTAGCAATTTTAAAATCTTGTGCTTGCAAATTGTTGACGTTTCACGGTTTTGTGCTCCTAAAAGCGTTACAGATGATTTTAGTTTTCTAACCGGTAAATCACTTAATGAGTTTTCTGCAGGCATGCCACTGATTTAGCTTTAAAATATGATCAAAATTTGGATGTTTTCGAATTTGTTAACGAATTGATTGAGTTTTAGGTTTCAAGCACCTTCTCACATTGAAGGCTTAGAATCTCTAAGCCATTTAAAAATTTTAAAATGTATTAGAAAGAATGAGTGGGAATCTGTATATCCAAATACTGATATTAAAAATTATTTAAGATCATCGACTGGGCAGGACAGGCTTACTAATATGACCATTTTAAGTATAGAAAGAAAATTATCTTTATCTACAGATTTTAATCGAGTAATTGACGACTTTGCTAGTTTAAAAGCGAAAAGAGTGAAAGTTTAGTTTTTTTAGATAATATTTGTGTTTTGTTATTTTACCTACACCTAGGTATTCGTTTATTTTGCCTTTTTGCTGTTTTATGTAAAAAAGAGCAATTCGCTATTTGTTTGGTCTAAATAGTACTAAAAATACTATTTCAAAAAACACGAAATATTAATACTTCCTGCATTATTTATTTTAGAAACTGTCTGCTTGATGAGAAAACATATAAACACATTCCCCGAAAGCCCACAACACGTATATCCTACCAGAAACTCTAGATATGACATATACCTTCCTATTCCTTCCACAAAATATATATAAAAAAACAATTTTTTACAACTCCATAAAACTTTACAATCATCTTCCAGAACATTCAAAAACAATCCCTATGTTTGCACTCTTTTGAATAAAACCAAAACGTACTTCCATGAAAGACCGTCTTACTGCGTTAATGATTTTTATAATGGATAAGTCTCATTAAAATGTTTTTTATTTGCTTGTTTACTTAAATCTGCTGCTAGCATAGAATTTGAAAATATTCAATAGGGAATGAATTGTCTGATAGTCCGTTAACACTAATTATTTTTGTTACACATTAGATATAAAGTATAAAGTTATACATTTTCTAGTTTTTTATAAACTTTAGTTACTATATTAGTTCGGTACACTTTTTGTTTAACTTCACTTATTTTGCTTGTATAACTATAACAAAATAGAGTATAAGTTCGCGTAATTTTAATTTCAGTACAATTTATGTATTTACATTGACCTATCGAAAAATATGATTTTTTTCGATTAATATTTCGTTTTTTCACTATTTTGTTTTATGGTAAATTTCGCTTTGTTCATAAAGTTGTAATAATTTTCCTGCGGCAATAAAGCATATTTTTGTTTGTTTGTAAAATCAAAGTTGTTCATTTTCTTACATTTTAAGTTGGTCGTTGCTCCTTCTACGCTAGCGTGAACGAATCGTCGAAAAGTCGGTTTACGCTAAATAAAAAAAAACGTGTGAATAACTGCTTTTTGAACAAATGTGTATTAATCTAAGGGGGGATTCACTTAACAGTATAGATTTTGTTAAAAAATCCTGGTTTTAATATAGACTCGGAATTCGGTTGGCGCGTTAGCGAGCTCTTTCTTTACACCAGACCTAAATTAATTAAAAATTTGTTAAAAAAAAACTGAAAAAAAAAGTTTTGCCTTTGTTGAACCAACATTTAGAAAGTTCGTTCACGTTAGCGTGGAAGCGTTTTAAGTTACTATATTACATTTTAATGCACGCTTACTCCTTGTACCTGTATACACCAAAAAATAAAAAAAAATCGTTATTTCAAATAAAATTGTTTTTGCCTCTTTATAAAAAAATGGGCACCAACCTAACCCTGGCCGCAGGTGCTAAATCCCTACTTACGGCGCGGCGTTGTGAGACAACTTATACTTTGATAAATAAAACACAATTTTAATTAAATAACTGAATGTGATTTATTATTCTAGGTCGCAAATACGCCATGCTCAAACTGAAGATCCTCCTTTCCACTATCATGCGCAACTACAGGATCAAGTCCAACCTCAAGGAGAATGATTATAAGCTTCAGGCCGATATAATCCTGAAAAGGTCCGACGGATTCAAAATTATGCTGGAAAAGAGAAAACCTACCGTAACCCTAAAAGCTTGATCTTTCTTAGTGTTCTCTACCCAAAAAAAAACTCATTTACAAAGATGACGTGATTTGTGTTGTATATTTTGTATATTAGATAGTTTGTTAGTTTGATATTTTTTTACTTATTGTAAGATTTAGTTTTAGATCTGTTACGTATTATGGTAGTTTATGGGAGAGTTTCGTGAATTTATTCCTAATGAAGCATCAGCGAACAAATAAAGTTCAAAAACTGAAAATATGTAGTTTAATTGGACTTATAAAAATTTTGCTCTTTACACCAAAAGCTAATAGGATTAGGAACTTAGCAACATATCAGATTACTCAGTATGTTAGCCGTTGTATTATCCTAGTCTACTTTATCCGATCCAGTAATAGCTCCTAGTGATTTGTTATCGGCTTTGGACTATGTTCTTACTGATGATACTGACCTGTTTCAAGCCAATAACTTAAAAACTAATCTAGATGATTACTTAGGTCAGCGGGCTCCAAACTACGGCCCGCGGGCCAAATGCGAGCATCCGGCCCGCGTACAGTGGGACTAAACATTAAAAACGCGAACGAAGTAGTGAAATAAAATCTTTCAGATGTAAATAAAAAAAACCTTGAAGTTTTTTATGTTTAATACACAGGCACTATCTGAATCGATTTCATTTTCGTGTTTATCTTCTTGAATTAGTTCTAGGAGGTGACTATATTTGACACTGTCAATAGCTTTTGAGTGCATATAGTGGAAATATAATTTTGTAGCGAATTATTGTGAATTAAAATGATGGTTACGATTTCCAAGTACATGACAGTTAAAAAAAAAAAGATTTTAAAGAATACTTGCAAATACACATTTCTCTTAAAAATTTTTATTTTTATTTTAAGATAACCTGTTACTTCTACTTCCGTTCTGATCATAATAAATATAGTTGACTTAGTACTTAAGTTAAAAATCATTCAAAGATTAGCTGCAAGTTTATTTTTTATGATTTAGTTGTTTGTCATCTATGTATCATCGCACGCACAAAAATGGGTGCAAAATTACGTCTAAAGCTCTTAGACAGTTAAGACTACAATTATACTCTACTACATTTAAAAACTAAGCACAAATTAAATACTCTCCCGGTTTTTTACACGCCTCGTTGCCATATTTCTCAAAATAACTTTATATCAGAGAATTTTATTTTTTAAAATAATCAGATGAATATGAAAGTCGGGAATCCTATGTTGCTAAAATTAAGGTGCTACATGTTGACTAAATAGTACTTAAATTTTACATTGATTTGACATCTGGAGCCGAAAATATTGAAGTTTTAATCCACATAGTTTTGATTAAAAAAAACACAAAATACTTAATGTTTAAGAAACGATGAGAGAAATGAAAAAATATCCAATACAAAATAAAATAAAATAAACTACAAGGGGTCGCATTTAAAACTGCAAAGTTGATGCCAGTTACCAGTAGATCTGGTAACACGGCAAGCTCGAAATTATTTTGAAAAGGTAGAGGCTATATATAAATATATATATATATATATATATATATATATATATATACAGGGTGTCCCAGATTCGCTTCTCTATACAGGGATCTCGGCTCATATTATACCTACAGTAAAGGTTGAATGGGGAAAGTTTTAGAGGAAACTTATTGCATTCGATATCCGGCTTCAGATTTACTATCGATCAATTGTTTTTGGAAATATCAGGGAAAAACCGAAAACGGCGGATTTCGTTTTTGGCCAGTATCTCCAGAACGGTAATTTGACAGCTGCCAAAATGTGACATTATTGGGACAAATTTTTAAGACAAATAAGATGGCGTATACGACATTTTATTATAATCGAAATATTACACTTCGTAAATTTAGATTTCAGTTTTTTCTAAGGAGGCCATGACTTTGACGTTAAGTTAAATAGTTGAAAGTCTCAAAGCTGTGTTTTAATAAGTAGTAAGTACGCTTTTATCCCAATAAAATCATAAATCTGACACATAAATTGTCAAAACCTATAGAAAATGGCCGGCATTCCGTATTCAAATGAAGAAAAGGTTGACATGTTAGCTCTGTACTTTCAATCATACAGAAACGCTTACGTGATTTGAAAATGTACCCCGAACGACGGCAGCCTCATAAAACCCAATTCAGGAAAATTGTAGTTAATTTAATTAACCATGGTGCCTTCGAACAACCTAGAAGCGGATACAATCATAACAATGAAAATCTAGACAGAAACATTTTACAAGCTATCAACGAAAACCCTATTGCATCGGTAGGAACTGTAGAACAGGAAGCTAACGTGCCAAAATCAACAGTACAGAGAGTTTTAAAAAAGAATCAGTACCATCCATACAAACCCATTGTAATACAAGGACTTAAGGAAACTGACTTTCCAAGACGACTACAGTTCTCTAAGTGGTATACTAGGAGATATAATGAAAATCCTGATTTTGTAAATCATGTCTTGCGGTCCGATGAGAGCAGGTTCATGAATTGTGGAGTCTTTAATAGGCACAACTGTCATCATTAGGCTGTGCAAAATCCTCACGAAGTGGCAGAGAGACGTCTACAGGTCAGATTTGGAAGTAACGTTTGGTGTGGGATCATTGGTAAGTCAATCTAACCAATCTTTTTTAAATAGGCACCAAATGATGGTCAAATAATAATCTTTTTTTTTCGTTTAGTTCTTTAATTAGTTTAGTTCTTTAATGATACTAAAAGAGTATAATCTAATTAAAAAAATAAAACGTTCTACTCTAGTCAGTCAACTTACTTTTTTGATATTGTATTACATTTTTATTCAATCATTTTGTATTGTAGTTTCGAAGAACCTATAAAAATAGAATTGGCTTCTATAAATTTATTAAAACTTTATCTAAATTTTCTGCAGATTTAGCTAATTCTCTAAAATTATTTTGATTGTCCGAATTTAATGATTTATTATTACCCAGGAAGCCTAGTTCTTGCGTTATGAAAAAAATACCATATTAGTCAAATGTCGAATTATTTTTCGATTTTCATAATGATTTATAGAAAGGCGTTCAGCTGTATTTCCGAATAATTTAAATTTTAAAGCGCAAGGGGTTTGTTCTTTTGGTATTTTATGTTTTATTAAGGCACGGTGTACTTCTTTAAGATTATTATATCACTGAAATAAATTGATTTAGTATTTCCGAAATTAATATGCAATACCAACAAAATAATTTATTACGGCTGTTACTTCCCGCTAACCAAATATGTTTTTTCTTTTTTATAATAAAGCTGAATAGGTTTCAACTGTATACAAGCTCATTCACTACGGGATGTTTTGATAATTATTTTTGGAAAGAAAATATCTACTTTTTAATAAAGATAATTTTCCCTTTATAATTTATAGTTTCTAGTACCACCCGGCCGACCCTGCCGCCCTTGACTGTTGGGCACCTATTTATAAATTATTAATCATTTCAGGAAATCGACTTATTGGAGCATTTTGTTTGACTACAACCTAAACGGGCAGAGGTACCGAGAGCTTTTGCGAAACCAGGTTGTACCAGCCTTACGAGCTATTCTAACGGAAGATGAATTAAGAAGAACTTGGTTTCAACAAGACAGATGTCCGGCTCATAATAACATTCAAGTCAGGAACTTCTTAAGAGAGCAGTTTGACGAAAGAATAATTACTTTAAATGGTCCAATATCTTGGCCTCCTAGATCCCCAGACCGGTCGCCCTTGGATTTCTACCTCTGGGGTCACACGAAGAATGAAATCTATAAATTTGATCCTCCGTGACCATAGAAATCCTGAGACAAAGAGTTCTGGACACATTTAGAAATATTACCCGAAATACACTTACCAGGGTTGTACGAAAAACGGTCACCAATAGTCAAAAATGTCTCGATGCAAATGGACGTCATTTTGTAGATTTGTAAATTAATGTTACCCACTTACAAAGTAGTTAAAGCTCCTTTAGATTTTTTAAGTCGTTATTTACGTTCATCTTGTATTGAAAATTCAATGCGTTCAATACATTACTTACTTATTAATGTAATCTTGTGACAAATAAATCATGGCCTCGTTTAAAAACATTGAAACCTAATTTACGAAGTGTGATGTTTTAATGACACTAAAATCTTTAATGCACTTGTGAGATATCACTAGACTAGAAATTTTAGGCTCTTTCCAAAAATCGAAAAATCCAATATGGCGGTTATAAGAAAAATGAAAGTTGAGGCGGGTTGCGGATTAACAAAAAACAATGAAGACGTGTCGTATACGACATCTTATTTGTCTTAAAAATGTGTCCGAATAATGTCACATTTTGACAGCTATCAAATTTACCGTTCTGGATATACTGGCGTAAAACGAAATCCGCCATTTTCGGTTTTTCGCCGATATTTCCCAAACTTATTGATCGATCGTAAATCTGAAGCCAGATATCGAATGCAATAAGTTTCCTCTAAAACTTTTCCCATATACAGGGTGTTCCTTAATGACATGCTAATATTTAAGGGGGTGATTCTTGGACCCATTTTAAGAAAAAATCTTCATATGAACTTATGTCCTAAACGTCTTAACTTTTGAGATACAGGGTGCTAAAGTTTTCAGAAAAAAAATTATTTTTTTTAATAACTGTGATACTACTGTAGATATCTTTATGAAATTTGGTACACGTGTTCTATGCATCAAAATGCATTTTCTAATGTACAAGCAATTTTATTCTTTTTACCAGTGGCGTCCGTACGCGTTTTGCTTAGAATATTTTTGGAGAAAAAAATGGTACGCCACTGCTTTATCTTAAAATAAAAATTATTTTTGGAATTCTCATTCATTTCTGAGCAAAGTCGATCTCTTGATTTTCTTTCGGCCGACGCATAGTTTTCGCTTAAAAAAATAAAAATCGTTTTACTTCAGGGTCAAATCGTTAAAAATATATATATATATATATATATATATATATATATATATATATATATATATATATATATATATATATATATATATATGTATGTATTATATAAACACCAGTATGAGTCTTTTTTTGATAAAGTGGAATTTTTCAATACCAGGAAATTTCTGTTACATAGACAATTTTTTAAAAATGTATTTTTCTTCATATTCGTATTGTATATATTTTCTACAGTTTTTGCTACATTTTTATACTATGTTTGTCTAGCTGAAAATGACTGATCTTTTGAATAGTTGAATTGCGCATGTGCTAATAAAAATTTGTTTTATTTACATATCTAACAATCATTCAGTTTGAAACAAGTATATATATTTTTTATCTCCACAACTTTTTTGCCAAGATCAAACATATATACATAAGTATATAAAACATTCATTTATTTAACATATTACTTATATCCCTGCTTCGATACTTCAGAATATCATTATTTAAATTTTGTTTTTATTTGAAAAATTTTTTAATACTGTTACTATTTTTAATTTTTTATAATTGCATAATCTGTAAAAAAACAATTATTACACTTACTATTTCCCTACATAAAAAAAAGGTTTTTATTCTAGAAAATAGAATTTTACCGACTTATTTAAGCCGCCATTTTGTTTTTATATATAAGACTGACAACATTTTACCAGTTCATCCCTATTTCACATTTGTTTTTGGTACATAATTTCAACTTAATTGGACTAGTAGTATTTTGATACTGATATTTGAAACAATTAATTAGGCCTCCATTACATTTCCCATAATGACTCCTCCCTAACAAAATTAGGGTACATTAAAATTTCACTCCCAATCAAGCAGCCCCTCGCATACTACCCCAACATTTTTTTTTGTCAAATTACATCCATTATTTTTTCTGTAAATATGGAAGGTCTTTTTATGCTGAATCCATTGACATATCACAGTTGATATTTTGAAGTAGTCTGTACCTTCAAAAATTACAATAAAACTAAAGATTTAAAACTATTTTTTGGGTTTTTTCCGCCTTAGAAAATTGAAAAAAATAAATAAAAAATAAAATATAGTTACCCTATAAATTGAATAGATAGTCTTGAGTTCTGGGTCCACTACGAAGGTACCCGAGGAACGACACTGAAAAATGCCTGCTTTCTGGACGTTTCGAGGGAAAGTCTACCCCCGTCTTCAGCAAACCTACAAATAAAATACTAAAAGCAGAATATGTCTTATGTTTCGTATCAGAAATATAACCAGAATGGCTAATCTCTGACAAAATGTCATTGAATGTCAGTTTAAAGGTGTTATTTTTAATTGTTAGAGTAAGGTGCGAGATAGGTGTACCTAGAATATGTTCATTTTAATTTATTGTATTTTGAGGTGTCCTTTTTCTACTTCAGTATTTAGCAAATTTAACCAAGTGTTATTAAAACTAACGGAACAAGATGCTACACAATTATCTTTATTTAATAATATTAAGGCACTTTCTTTTATTTTACGTTTTTTGGAACATGGTTCTTTTGCTAAAATACTAGAAGCATTCCAATTAATTTTATGATTCTTATCTAGCGCATGTTGGCAAATGTTTGATTTTTGAAATTCCCTATTTTTTATGTATGTTTGGTGTTCTTTAATTCTTTTGGCTAATGGCCTAGAGGTTTCACCTATGTAAAATTTATTGCATTGACACGGAATTTTATAAATAACATTTTTTGTATTTTCTTGTTCATTGCTAGGTTTTGTTTTTGTAAGTTTACTTCTAAGTGTATTTTGTGTTTTAAAGATCGTTCTGATGTTAAAACGTTTACCTATTCGTTTTATTTTATCTGATAAATTAGGTATGTATGGTATAAAGAGGTTTGTAATTGGTCTATTTTGGATTTTTTTGTTTTTTGGATTCTCAAATTCATAAAAACATTTTTCAACGAAATCATTAGGATAATTATTTTGATTTAAAACATCTTTTATAAAATTTTTTTCTTTAATAAAATTTTGTTCTTTACAAATTATTTTTGCTCTATCATATAGACTTTTTACACCTCCCTTTTTAACCATGATTGGATGTAGAAAAAGGACACCTCAAAATACAATAAATTAAAATGAACATACTCTAGGTACACCTATCTCGCACCTTACTCTAACAATTAAAAATAACACCTTTAAACTGACATTCACTGACATTTTGTCAGAGATTAGCCATTCTGGTTATATTTCTTATAAGAAACATAAGACATATTCTGCTTTTAGTATTTTATTTGTAGGTTTGCTGAAGACGGGGGTAGACTTTCCCTCGAAACGTCCAGAAAGCAGGCATTTTTCAGTGTCGTTCCTCGGGTACCTTCGTAGTGGACCCAGAACTCAAGACTATCTATTCAATTTATAGGGTAACTATATTTTATTTTTTATTTATTTTTTTCAATTTTCTAAGGCGGAAAAACCCAAAAAAATAGTTTTAAACCATGAATCCGCCACTACAATTTCGTAATTAAAACTAAAGATATCCAATTAGAAAGATTTTATTTTCAGAAATTAAAGTTGATCAGTTTACAAAAGTTTATTAGTTTTCAAAAGTTGCTCAAATTGTCTTCCAATACTTGCCATACATACATCCTTCATTCAAATTTAAATTTACTTTAATTGTCCGGCTTTGACGCTTCTGAAATATAAAATATTATACCTACGTCGTTAAATTCAGAATAAAAAACCTTTGCATATTCAACAAAAAACAAAAAAGGGGATGCCACTCAAAAAAAAAAGTTAGAGTAGTTTCCTAGGGGTTGTTTGGTAATGAGTGGAATTTTAACAGGTATACCATTTCAAAAAATGTTATACTCAATTCTTCATCTTATTATTTACTTTTATTTTTACAGGTACCAGGTTACAGGTACGGGAAATATTAATTGTGAAATGGCATGGATTCATTATGAAAAGAGCTTTCATATTCATGAAAAAAAATAAGGGTTGCCATTGAACAAAAAAAGTTAGGGTAGTTTGAGAGGGGTTGTTTGATTAGGGGTGACATTTTAATGTGTTAAAGAGTGTTATACCCAATTTATCCCTAATTTTTTTCAAAAATTTCAACTTTGCAAATAATGGATTTATTCGCTGGCCAATAAAATCTGGGACATTCGGTATATTGAATACTAACCGCTTAATACGATTTTATACTCTGGTATTAAACCATATGTTTAAAATTTTTCACTTCATTAGTATAGCTACAGCAATTTTTTTAACACAATCAAAGGCGTCACAATGTCGTTAGAAATGTAACAAGCATATCAAGAGAAATTAAAAGCGTTTAAAAATTGAATACCCTGCACTTTGAAAATTATACATCTACAGATCCATGTTCATAGGAAATAGCCTCTAAAAATATGAGAACAGAGATTCCAGATACCCTGTAAAAAAAAAACTTTTAAAGCCATCCTTTTTCCAAGCACAACCTTGTGAGCACCCGAATTCTCCTGGCATGGTCCTCACTGACGCTCACCTCTAGGGTACCCAGCTGTTCAAGCGACTTAAAATGGTCATCCATGAGAGGAACCAACATCCAGACAGCGTGAACAAATTCATACTTTTTTGTTGCCAGTTTTACTTCTTCGTCGTAACTGGCCTTGGTATACAGTTTGGTATCCACTCCCAATTGTTTAAAGTTGCTTATAATTTTTTCATAGTAATAGTCTAAGAGAAGGTCAAGGTTCTGCCTGAAGCGGTCTTCTTTTAGGCTAGTGAACAGGAAAAAGAGGACATCGTTGAGGGTTGTGCCATAATCAAACATCTGAAAGTCTACTAAAATTGCGTTTACTGGCTTGGATCCTTCATATTTTAGAAGAATGTTGTTCGTCTGAAATATAACAGAAATTCAATATAGTGGTTTATTTAAAAAACTTTGGCTTTTTAATGTTTCATTTATTAGAGAGTTACTCTACATATGTTTCGGCATTTTAGGCCTTTCTCAAGAGATGCTTCAGTGAATACCAAACTAAAAATGAGCTATATCTAATGGTGTGCATAATGCAATTTAGTTTTATTGCCTATCTATTTAAAATGGGATTTTTTACATTTATATTATAGGTACTTAGAAGGCTGTCTATTATTGGGGTAATTTGGAAATTTTGTTGGTCATTCGTTGTGAGTGAATTCCTTGATAAAGATTTTTTAATTTCAAGTTGTTCTACAAGATCCAAACGTTTACCTTTATTTTCTTGGTGTCAATAAAATGGTTGTTTTCTATGCAATGAACAGATAATCTTGAATTTTTACCATTATATAAAATAGAGTTACGGTGTTCTTTTACTCTTGTTTGGATATTTCTACCCGTTTGCCCAATATAGACAGCTTCACAGTCCTTACAATTAACTTTGTACGGGGTGGCCAACTAAGAATGGACGCCGACCATAACTCGCTAACCGTTAATCATATAACTTGGGGGAAAAAAAATTATTAGCTAAATCGACTAAGAGAAATCGCTGGAAAATATTTTGAAGTTCCGCATATGGCCGCTAGGGGGCGCAACTGTTATGGTCAATCAGAAAAAGGGCTGTTTCTTAAAAAATATTCATGTAAAGGTATATTATAAGTACTGCCATCGTAAAGAGTAGAAAAATTGTGATTTTTTTGTTAAGGATATTTTGCTCTATCTCGTAAAATGTAGTGGTGGGGGAAGGTCAAACATGTTTTTATTTAAATGTCAATAACTCCGTTATAAGTCAACGGAATTGAACAAACTAGGTCTCGTTTAAAAGAGCCCATCTTAACTAATAATCTGATGTAAAAAAAATCCGATTTGTTTTCGCCGTGGTAACTAGAGGGCGCTGATTGACATCACAACAATTATTACGCATTATTTTGAAAATTTTAAATAGCACGCTATATCTCTTTTAACACAATTTAATAGAGGAGAAAATTCTCAATAAGTCAGTGCAAATTTCAGCTTCCTAACTTTTTTCAAACCGGAAATATAAATAAAACAAATATTAGGGCGCTGGGTACACAACATCTCCCTAATCTGTATGGACATAGCCTACATCACAATAATTCAGTAATAATACCACAGATAATATTCAACGCAAATCGCTAAAAATTATACTAATGTTCTGAAATAACCACCAGGTGGCGCAGTGGACGTTAATAAGCATAGTTTTACTCGCAATTTTACTTTTCTCTATATTTTTTTGTAGTTTACTCTAGTTTCAGTAAGTTAGATATTATAAGGTAATAAATAAGAAAAATCCTAATATATTCGACCGTTGCAAATCTCCGTCTTTCTTAAAATCGACAATATATGCACAAGAATAACAATAAAATAATAATAAAATAAACAAAATAAAAATAACAAAAAAAATAACAAGGTTTTTCTTCGAGTGATCCAACGTTTGCGAACCACTGGAAACGTGCATATTCCCGTATACCGCAGACAACGCAGAGGACGCACCGAAGGGAATGTAATTAATGTGCTAGCGTATATCGAGTTTAATCCTCAACTAAGTACTCGAATTATTGCGCTAGACCTAGGAGTAACGCGAACCACTGTTCAAAATATACTCAAAGAGCACAGGTAAGCAACCACATTGCAAATATAAACTGGACATATTTTTTAACAAAAGTCATGTGATTCTGATGTCACATAGGTCTTTAAGCCTAGAAAACCAATAATTTCCTGGAACATCAATTAAATATCTTCATCTTGTTTTAGGTTACATCCATATCACTTAGTGCTGCATCAGGAATTGACTGCTGCAGATTTTGATCACAGACTAAACCATTGTCACTGGCTTTTGGGTGTAATGAGGGAAGATCGGCAATTTCTGAGGCGAATATTGTGGACCGATGAGGCTACCTTCCAGAGCGATGGACGTGTCAATCTTCACAATACACATTATTGGTCCAGAACAAATCCACATTGGATGCGCGAAGTCCAGCTCCAAGGCCGTTGGTCTGTAAATTGTTGGGCAGGGATTTTAGGCGGACGAATTATCGGACCATTTTTTTTCGATAATCCATTGAATGGTGAGAGATATCTAAGATTTTTAAGGGAGGAATTGCCGATTTTGTTGGAGGACGTACCTCTGAACGTCCGACAACGATTGGTATACCAGCACGATGGTTGTCCAGCGCACTTCGCCGTCAACGTTCGGGAATTTTTAGATGCCCACTATCCTGGCCGATGGATAGGGCGAGGCGGCACCCTTTCATGGCCAGCTAGGTCACCCGACCTAACGTGTTTAGATTTTTATTTATGGGGTCGAGTGAAAGATTTAGTTTTTGCCACCAGACCCACTACACGGGAAAATATGATTCAGCGAATAAGAGACTGTATAAATACTATTTCAGTTGCTGAACTGGAGGCTGCAGTTTTATCCACGCGAGATAGGATGCATAAGTGCATCGAAAACGATGGCCGACAATTTGAACATTTAGGGCGGCATTAATTGAATTATATTTTTATTATCGTTTCTTTCACACGTTCCATTTAAATGGCTTTCATTTCCCATTATAATGAAAATTTAATATTGCACTTATTGACTCCTACTGCGCCACCTGGTGGTTATTTCAGAACATTAGTATAATTTTTAGCGATTTGCGTTGAATATTATCTGTGGTATTATTACTGAATTATTGTGATGTAGGCTATGTCCATACAGATTAGGGAGATGTTGCGTACCCAGCGCCCTAATATTTGTTTTATTTATATTTCCGGTTTGAAAAAAGTTAGGAAGCTGAAATTTGTACTGACTTATTGAGAATTTCCTCCTCTATTAAATTGTGTTAAAAGAGATATAGCGTGCTATTTAAAATTTTCAAAATAATGCGTAATAATTGTTGTGATGTCAATCAGCGCCCTCTAGTTACCACGGCGAAATCAAATGGGATTTTTTTTTTACATCAGATTATTAGTTAAGATGGGCTCTTTTAAACGAGACCTAGTTTGTTCAATTCCGTTGACTTATAACGGAGTTATTGACATTTAAATAAAAACATGTTTGACCTTCCCCCACCACTACATTTTACGAGATAGAGCAAAATATCCTTAACAAAAAAATCACAATTTTTCTACTCTTTACGATGGCAGTATTTATAATATACCTTTACATGAATATTTTTTAAGAAACAGCCCTTTTTCTGATTGACCATAACAGTTGCGCCCCCTAGCGACCATATGCGGAACTTCAAAATATTTTCCAGCGATTTCTCTTAGTCGATTTAGCTAATAATTTTTTTTCCCCCAAGTTATATGATTAACGGTTAGCGAGTTATGGCCGGCGTCCATTCTTAGTTGGCCACCCGGTACACATCTGATTTAATAGACTGACAAATTTTTTCCTTATTATTTATTAAAATACTACCTAAATTTAGTTCATTTACAGAAATTGTGTTGCAACCTAATCTATTAAGCTTATTTGATATTTTGTCACTATAATTGGGAATATAATTTAAAAACCTAAAATTTTTGGTTAATTGAAGCGTCTTCTAAGAATTTTGCGTTTTTTATTCTTTATCATGTTATCTATTAGATATTCATTATAACCGTTATTTCTTGCAATTTGTTTTAGTACATTTAACTCGTTATTATAGTCTTCTTTACTTAAGGGAAAGGTTAATAGCCTATGTACGAAATTATGAAGAGGTGACATTTTTATTCTCCTAGAATGGTTATGAATAACTGTATCTGTTGTTGTTGGTTTACTGTATATGTTAAATTTAAGTTGTTTATTGATTCTTTTTATAGTTATATCTAAAAAGTTGATTTCGTTGTTATCTTCTATTCTTCTTCTTTATTGACACCGATAATGTAATGTTATTACATCAAGAAAATAAAGGTAAACGTTTGGATCTTTTAGAACAACTTGAAATTAAAAAAATCTTTAACTCTCTAATAAATGAAACATTAAAAAGCCAAAGTTTTTTAAATAAACCTCTATTTTAAAAATGTTTCACAAGGAACCAACCGCAAATTCGATTGATTGTATTAAAAATTCATTGTTAAACCGTGACTATAGACTAGAGATGGCAATTCAATAACGTAACCACTACACACCCCTTCGTCGATTTCTAAAAAACGTTTATTTTATTGGGTAATAGGTATTTATGATACAAGTGGGATAAAAACACGAGAACTACAAAATCATGTTAATAACAAATTACCTCTGTTACCTGTACCTACTATACCATAGCAACCAAGTAAATAAGTTTTTGTTAGAGAAAATTAGAAAATAATGCTGTCAAACAATTTGTAATTTGTCACCTTATATAAAATAAAATATATAAGAAACTTCAAATGGAACACTTGAAAAGGTTTTGTGTATGCAACCATTTTATCATATTTTTGACGCCAAACGGCCAGTTTTGATCGTAACGTAAACGTAAACAGTGCCAACAGTGGTTTTTGAATTTGAATTGTGTGTATGTGATTTTATTGACACACATTTTGGTAATGGGTCTGTGTTACTAAAACAGTGGAGATGGACGGTTACCGAAAACGTTTCAGTAAATGTGTCGTTCCAGACGTAACCTATTTATATTTATATAAAGCAGAAATGACTAAATACTAATACAATTTGATCAAACAGGGTATTAGAACAAAAGGGTATTTTGAAAATCAAAGAAGCCAAGGACAGAATTTTCATGGTTCTAGTCTTGTTTTTCATACAGAAGATAGAAGGTTTTCAAGAATTAGTTTTGTTATTTATTGCAACACATTTAGGAAATATCGCACATAAAACATGGGATCGTGAGGTCTGCTGGGGCTGTAATAATGATTTTTTTGGATTATTGGACTTGACAAAAGAAAGTTAATTAATTTTTATATACTACAAAGGTTTTTTTAAAATGGAATATAAAGGGTGACCCAAAAACTCTTACAATGAATAATTGGACATATTTTTGATGGTCTAAATTGTTAATCATAAATTTTCTTTCTCTTGCCTTAACTCTTTAATAGGAAAATTACATACATCATGCCGATGCTATCAAACGTGTAAATCAAGAATATATTGACAGTGTGTTGAGTTCGTTCGGCTAACAATAAGTCTATCCTGGTCTTTTCTAGATGAAAATATATTTAATGCATCAGAATGTCTTTAAAACAATCCTCTTTTGGGTATGTAAGATACATTTACATGAAAAAGTTGCTTTTTGCATTTCCTAAAAATATTAAAAATAATGCGTTAGCGGCATATATATGTTATTATATGTTTTCAGATATGTCCTATATATATATATATATATATATATATATATATATATATATATATATATATATATATATATATATATATATATATATATATATATATATATATATATATATATATATATATATATATATATATATATATATATATATATATATATATATATATATATATATATATATATATATATATATATATATACAGGGTGATTCATGAGGAAATGTCAATACTTCAGGTACATATTCAGGATCAAAAAATAAACATAAAAGTCTATATAAATAAGTGTGCGCAAGGCCTTAGTTTTCCAGATACAGGGTGTTAAGGTTTTTATTTAATTTTCCTATTTTTTAAATAAAATCTATGATAATGTAAATAATGGAGTAAAAATTGATATGCGGGGGTTTTTTGGTGTGACAAATTGGAATCTAATATTAGTATTGCTCTTACTTGTAGGGGGCGCCACCTAGATGTCTTTCTACTTCTTCGAACAATCACAACTTTTTGGTACAGTCTTGTATTACATTTTTGAGCAAACCAAATTATTCCCTTGCCATTTCTACGTCAAAAAGGTATACCTATTAAAAGTGGATACGAGCAACCGTTTTCGAGATATTTGGATTTAAAACAGTTTCGGCGCATGTGATTTTTTTTATCAAATTCACATAAAGTATACATGTATTGTAAAAAAATAGAAGTGTGCCTTGCCTGACAGAACAACTGCTGGTTGGTGTTCTCATCGTTTTTCCTGTTACTTAGCAATAGTAATGTCAGTTAATAATAAGATCAAATTTTGTCACTGTCAATTTCTGTTCATAACTTTTATTATCTGACAATAATCATTTAAGAAACTTTAGATCTAAATACGTCATTATGCCTGTGATATTCTCGCATCGTGAATATGCAGATATGATATTCGTCTATGGCTTCTGCAATGGGGTCGCAATTCAAGCAGTCGCGGAGTACCAGCGTCGTTTTCCAGATAGAAGGGTGCCAGATAGAAGAGTTTTTCAACAAGTTTTCACTACTGCTGGAGAATCTGGGATGTTTCCAAGTGCGAAAATTGTATCTGAAAGGGAATCGGGACCCAACGTTGAAGTAGAAGAAGCTATACTCAATGCCGTCGAAAATGATTCAAGCATAAGCACTAGGCGGATTGCAGATACTTATCAAATTACACAATCGTCTGCTTGGAGAAATCTTCACATTAATTGTTTATACCCATTTCATTTACAACGGGTTCAACATTTGCAGGAGGGTGATTTTGAGTTGAGAATGCAATTCTGTAACTGGATTAATGAAGATCGAAGGTTGTATAAGTATGTTTTGTTCACTGATGAAGCACAGTTCACGCGTGATGGTATAAATAATCTTCACAATGAACACCGGTGGTCCTATGAAAATCCTCACGCTACAGTAGAACATAATTTCCAACATAAATTTAGCATTAATGTGTGGTGTGGAATGTTAAATGGTCATTTAATTGGTCCATTTATAATCGACGGTAGTCTTACAGGAGAAAAATATTTAAACTTTCTTGAAAATCACTTGCGAAATCTATTAGAAGATGTTCCCCTTAATGTAAGACAAAACATATATTTGCAGCATGATGGAGCCCCTGCACACTACAGTTTACTTGTAAGAGATTTTTTAAACCAAAACTTTCCAAACCGATGGATTGGTCGGAGAGGTCCGTTTAATTGGCCACCTAGATTGCCAGACCTTAATCCTTTGGATTATTGTCTTTGGACATGGTTCAAATCACTGGTATATTCCACTAAAGTAAATACAAGAGAAGCATTGTTGGATCGGATAACAAACGCAGCACAAACACTAAGAAATGCGCCCGAATGTATCCACAGAGCAACCCGAGCTATACACCATAGAGCTGACCTGTGCTTAGAAGCAAAGGGTGGAATTTTTGAAAATTATAAAACGTAACCTAGATTTTATTAAAAACAACTTAATAATAACAATTTTAATAAAAATTAAATACCTTTTGTTTAGTTTATGTCTAAGGCACTGAATACACACCTCAAAAAAATGTGTTAGTCTTTCATTTCAAAGATTTTGTGCCAAGATGCGTTTAAATTTGGATAAAATAACAAACTTTTAAAAATTTGCCATAAAAAATTACATGCGCCGAAATTGTTTTAAATCCAAATATCTCGAAAACGGTTGCTCGTATCCACTTTTAACAGGTATACCTTTTTGACGTAGAAATGGCAAGGGAATAATTTGTTTTACTCAAAAATGTAATACAAGAGTGTACCAAAAAGTTGTGATTGTTCGAAGGAGTAGAAAGACATGTAGGTGGCGCCCCCTACAAGTAAGAGCAATACTAATATTAGATTCGAATTTGTCGTACCAAAAAACGTATATTAATTTTCACTCCATTATTTACATTATCATAGATTTTATTTAAAAAACAGGAAAATTAAATAAAAACTTTAACACCCTGTATCTCGAGAAATAAGGCCTTGCAGACACTTATTTATATAGACTTTTATGTTAATTTTTTGGTCCTGAATATATACCTGTAGTATTGACATTTCCTCATGAATCACCCTGTAAATATATAATGAAGAGCAATAGACCAAAAACAGAGCTTTGGGGTATTCCAGTAAGGTGCATTATTATAAATATTGTTATATTTTCTTGTTTATTTATAGTTACATCTGTGAATATATTGTGTATGATAGTATATAGGGTGTCCTAGATGGAAATGTATTCTAAGCGAGCTCATAACCGTAAAACATTTGGCAAGGAATAATTCAGAAAAAGTTACGCAATTTTAGTCTTAATTACTTTACATTTCTCAAAATCAACCATTATGTATTTGTGCATTATAATTAATTTTGGAAGTAGAGTTTTACAAAACAGAACTGAGACATATTAATGTCATTTATTTATAACAACTCTTTTGTCTTTTTTTTTTGTGTTTATATTGGATTTTATAGTTTGCATTTTGTACCATTTGTAGTTCGCTTATTTATTCTGTAGGTATATATTTGTAAATAAATAAATTTTAGATTTGTTCAACAGTTTTATGTATGAGTAATGAAGGTTTAAAAATACTAATAGCGATAGATATGTTAATATGCAATGGTAAATAAAACACAAACATATGGTACACGAGAAGATATTTGATATTTGATATAAGACTTTTAATTTTTTATTAACGAAACTTAGGAAAAAGATATAAATATATGTTTTTTAATTCGAACGTTTTTTGTTTATAGATGCGCATTTTAAAATAAAAACAAATTTTTAAAATTATGCCATAATTTTTTGTTTATATGGCTTAAACCTAAATCGTTTTTTTTTTTAATTTAGGGATAAGTCAGGATCCAGAGTCAAGTTGAGGCGAAAATACTATATATAACTATTTATTTTTCTATTATATGTATGTATTTTCCAGGTTTGGCCCTTTTTATTTGCCCTGTATTGTCAAAAAAAGTGCCAATAAATTAGTACACTACAAAGTGAGAGGGTGATACATAAATGAAGGCGGTTTTTTCTCTAGGTCATCAAATCTAAAAGTTGTTTGAATTGGGCGATAGATTCGCAATAGATGGCGCCATTGCTGCCTTCGGTTTGTACAGTTAAGTGTAGAAAAAAAAGTTAAGCACGTAACTTTTGCAACGACCCAAGGTATGGCGCTGCAAACTTTACAACAACTCGAAGCACGGCAGTTTCCGTTATATTGTAAGTGTTATGTGTTTGTCACAAAGTCCGACATCGAAATGGCTACAAAATCATATTAACGAAAAACGATATTGGTGTTTTTCTGCAGGAAGCTGATGATAACAAGTTTTGTATGGCGAAAGTAGCACTTATTGTTGGACTAGCAGGAGAACGTAGAAGAGAAGAAGTGACAAACTTACTCTTGGAAAATATGAAAGATGAAGGTGCGCGTTTTCGATTTGTAATACCTTATTGTAACATCAGCAGACATTAAAAGTTTAGATATGGTGGAAATTGTCCGAAATTATATCAAATTATGTCCTAAATACGTTGATCAAGTTCGTTTCTTCGTGTGCTATAACAACGGTAAATGTACAAAACAGCCAGTGGGAATAAACACTTTGGAGGTATGGCTAACACTATTGCTTTGTTTTTAAAATTATCCAATCCAGAACAATATACCGGCCACTGCTTTAGAAGGTGTTCTACATCACTATTAGCCAACACCGGAGTTGATATTTTGACCGTAAAGAGGCACGGTGGATGGCGGTCAAATATAGTTGCAGAAGGATACATTGAGGCTTTGGAAGAAAAGAAAACGAAGACTGCTTTGAATATACTCGGAAATAAAGAAAGTGAAGCAATTGGTATCCAAAAACTGAACATATTTAATGCAAGTTCATCGCAAGTTAAGTCAAGTTCATCAAGTACATCTGGTATTAATTTAAATAACTGCAATAGTTGTGTAATTAATATTTACAATAAATAATTTGTAATGCTGTATCTTAAATGAAAATAAAAGTATTTCCTTTAACTCTGTTTTAATTTCAATATTAGTAGATATCATTATCACATTAATCCAGTCATGGAATCATTACCGCCCTATTGCGGTAATATCTAACATTACCTAACTAAAATTAATGCGGGAATGGCGGTAAAATATAATTATATACGGTTAAAAAAAACGACGCCGGCATCACTAGAGGCCAAGAAAAAACAAAACAATTGCATAAATTTTGAAAATCTCGAATTTCAAAAATTCTAAGACATATTTATTATATGCTTCAACTTGATTACTATGCTGATTACTGAGATATACACGGTGTTTGACTTAAATTTCAAATGTCGGTTTCTCGCAAATTAAGGGAGATAACAAAATTTGATTAAAAATATCTTTCTAATTGAATAAATTGTAATTTTCAAGAGCCAAGACAAAATCCATGTTTAAAAACTATGATTTTTCATAAATGATCAAAGCTAAAAATTACTCTATCGCGAAAACAGTACAGAGTATCCCATTTTAGGAACTTTTGGGTATCTCCGTTATTTCTAAAAATAATAGGTTGCGGTTTACGCGACAGTAACTTACTTTTTTGTGAAATTCAAGATGGCTCTGAGCAGAACTTTCATAGCCCTTTTGGTTTTTGAGATACGGTAATGACGGAAAATGATGCATTTTCAGGCACCCCTCTATGGAATAGGGACTTTGCGTAAATTTTTAAATACGAAAAAATACTAAAGATTATAAACCCACGTGGCATTTAATCTTGTATCTAAAAAAAAATCGATTTTATTGCCTGCCTAGCCGACAAAAAGCAATTAAAAAAGCCCCAAAATTCAAATTACGACATCCGACCAAAAACGGAACAAGACGCTATTACGTATACGCGAAAAGCCACGGTCAGCCAGAGGACATTTGTCTTTTTTGTGCTTAATGGATGATATTGGCAGCGTTTTGTGATTTCAGTTTTGTTAGTCTTGAATTTATTTTGTTCAGTTTGTTGTTTATGTGAGTTATATTAATTTACCAGTAATACACCCTTTTCTTTTAAATAATCAATGCCATCAACCATGACAGCTGACACAGCCAGCTGATACTGAATTTTTGCCAATCGTTGGCGACGTTGTCATACTGAAACGATGTGACGTCAAGCCGTAGACAGCGCCAAATGCTGTCGTTTGAAATGATCCATTTGCGGGCGAAATTTTAGAACTTTATTACAAAATAAGTATTGATTTTTAAGGCGTTATATTTTAGATATTTACTTTTTATATTTTATATGTACACCTGTATATTATTCTTTATATTTATAAGCAATAATGTAGACTTTCCAAAAATATATACACGTATGCAGCAGTGGCGGCTCGTCAGGGTAGGCCTCTGAGGCCACGCCTCACCCCCAAAATAAAGGAAAAGAGAATTTTTTTATATAACTTTTTATCTATTACCAATAAGAAATATACTTTTTAACAGTTTTACAACATAATAACATTAAAAAAAAAACAAAATATAATCCCATAATAAATATTTTAGAAAATAAATTCTGACCACATCAAAAAACCGACCGTGCAATCCGTGCAAACCCATTCCTAAAGAAAGTGCTCTCGAATGAGGCGAAATAATTTTAGCTTGGAAAGTTTCGACTTCTGACCTATTTATCAACGGCCGGTGCCGATGCCGGCGAGTCACCTGATTACGACAGAGCGGGATGGCGATTGCCGATGCACGCGTTTTCTATTGCATTCTTGAGGCGATAAATCTGTAGCTTGGATATGCTTTTATTGGTTATTTAAATCACATGACTAGCGAAATATTCCAACGGCTTCTTTTTACGTGGTGCGTGCGGCTGAGAAAGAAATAGGAAATAGATTGCGATAATCGCTGATTGAGGGCGTTCTGTCTTTTAAAGTGAATAAATACGCGTAAGTTTTTGTTTTGTTTTGATTTGGTAAGTTGGACCGTTCTATTTTTTGTATTTGCTTTTTGCTTTTGAAATGAATCCTATTCACGACATTGCTTCATTAATTGAAACGCCTTTTTTAAGAAGAAGCGAAACTGAAAAGAAACAGATATTAGGTAGCCGTCCGACGCCGAAAATTTTAGCAATATTTAACGATAAGAGGCAAGGTAAAAAATATTCAAGAACTTTTCAAATATCTTGGTACGAAACTTATAGGTGGCTATGCGGAAGTATTTATAAAGAAAGCTTATATTGTTGGCCTTGTATTTTATTAGGTTGCGTCAAAAATAATTGGAGTTCAGGGGGCGGATATTCGGATTTAAAAAATTTTTCACGAGCAGTAAAATCGCATGAAAGTTCAAGAGAGCATATTAAAAATTCGGTAGCACTTACAAGACTGGAGCAAAATAGGGCGACTATTGCGGATGCACTACAAGAAAATGCAAGTCTTAATAAAATTGTTTATAATGAAAATGTTCGAAAAAACCGTTTATTATTAAATTATTTAATTGATGTTACTATTACTTTGGGTAAACAGGACTTGGCATTTCGAGGTCATAATGAAACAACAGATTCTTTTAACCGTGGCAATTTTAAGGAAATATTTGCATGCTTAATAAAAAGAAATGCCGAACTTACTGAACATTGTGCTAAATTTAGTAATATTTTTACGGGACAATCTAAGACTATACAAAATGAACTAATTGGTTGCATACATGAATATATTCAAGAATATATAAAAAAAGAAATCAATGACACCGATTGTTGTTTTTTTGGCGTAATTGCGGATGATAGTACTGATATAACAGAAAAATCACAGTGTTCGATAACAGTTAGGTATGTGGCCAACGGATCTTTAAAAGAAAGATTTTTAGGATTTTTTGACGTTAGCGATAATAGAACAGCAGAGAGCCTTTTTCATTTAATACAAAACAGCTTAGAGCCTTATGACTTTAAAAATAAATTGGTCGCGCAGTGTTACGATGGGGCTAGTGTTATGGGAGGTGAAATAAATGGGCTTCAAACAAAAGTTAGATCTATTGCTCCTTTAGCTATGTTTACTCATTGTTGCGCCCACAGATTAAATCTAGTTTTACAACAGGGAACAAAACTGATTACCCAAAGTCGTATATTTTTTGCCACTTTATTAGGAATATCAAATTATTTCCACCAATCACCAAAAAGGTCTTTTGTGCTTAATCAGATAGTAGGTAAAAGAATTCCGTGAGCTGTAGAAACGCGATGGTATACACGGTCTAAAATTTTAAACTTAGTGGCTAATGAATGGGACAATTTAATTATAGTATTTGAAACTATTATTAATGACTTAAGTTCTGGAACAGAATCTATTAATGGTGCAAAAGGATTTCTAAAGCATTTTAATGATTTCGAATTTTGCCTTTTAACGCATATTTATAAACAAATTTTTAGTTGCACTGATGTACTGTTTCAAATATTACAGTTAAAGCATTTAGATATAAATTACTGCATTTCGCAAATAAACCTTGCCAAGCAACGAATTATTGAATTTAGAAACGAGGACCATTTCAAAAAACTTTTCAATATTGCTAAAAAAGCCACTATTCTGCCAACTAACACACGTCGAGGGCAATGTTCTAGCGGCTTTGATATTTTTACTAAATATAAAATATTATATTTCGAAATAATAGATTGTATAATTCTTCAATTAGGGACGCGGTTTGAAAATTTAAATAATTTAAATTTCTTTGCTTTAGTCGATTGCACAAAATATTCGGAATATGTTAAATGTTTTCCAGACGACTTATTAAATAAGTTATTAAAAAATTATCCAAACATTTTTGACAGAGATAGATTAAAGAATGAGCTTTCTGTATTGTATAGGGATGAACAATTTTCAAATTTAGATGTCGAAAAAAGTCTAGCTTTGTTATTTAAAGATTTTAAAGCAATTTTTGCGGAAGCATATAAGCTTTTTAATTTAGTTTTAACTATTCCCGCAACAAGTGTATCGGCCGAACAAATTTTTCATGTCTTAAACGGATCAAAACCTACCTAAGAAACACAATGACACAAGAACGGCTTTCGGGTTTAGCAATGATGTCAATAGAGCAGGAATTACTGTCAGAACTTAGTGAAGACCAAAACCTTTACGACCAAATTATAGATAAATTTGCAACCTTAAAAGACAGACGTATAGATTTAATGTACAAAAAGTAGTTTTTTTATCTTATTTCATACAACTATTTATTTTAAGTTTTAATAAACTAAATTATGTTTTTATTATAGCAATCACCGCTATATTTTAGTGATAGGTGTACATATTTTACTTGTTTTGTTTACTTTTTATTTACTTTTTTTAGAGTTTATTTTTTTAGTTTTTAATGGTTTAGTAGGGCTATTGGCGATGACCTCCATTAAAAAAAAAAGGTCAACGCGTCGCAGAATAATACCTCATGGGTGACGTGGAAATTTATTCACATTTAAACAAAATTAACCTCATGTAGCCTCACCCTTCAATATACTCACGAGCCGCCACTGGTATGCAGTTATTTTGAAAAACAAGCTCAAAATTCGAGATTTTCTAAAATTTTCTTGTGTATCCAACTAGTACGAAGTAGGCTATGGCTTAAATGTATTAAAAACAAAATTCATGTAAGTAATTATTATACTAAAGATGTATAAAACTTAATTGAAAAGATCTTTTTTAATTCTCAACTCTTAATTATTTATTACAGCATTTTAATTTAATTATGATAAAATTGTTGAATTTTACTCAAAACAAAACAATAATTACCTATATTACTTGAAACATAAGTTAGAAAAAACAAAAGAGAAGCTTAACTTTAAAAAAAGCAAAGTTTTCAAAGATGGTTTTCAAAATGACGAGCATTTCCCTTATGCAAAACTAGCACATTTTCCTTATTCATCTAATAGCGTTCAAAAGAATCATAGGTCTTCTTCGCAAATTTCCGAAAGTTAGGTAGATTTTCGCACGAAGCTCCGCTACAGCCTGTGTATAGTGTTTTATATATTTTATTTCACATGAACCCCCAGAAAAAAAATCTAAAATCGAAAGATCCGGAGATGGCCATCTTGCATGTCCAAGGGAACCAATCCATCTTGGAGAAAAGTTATCGTCTAAAAATGCATAGAGTTGTGGCTTGGGGTTAAAAGTGCCAATAAAAAATTTTCCATCAGTTATGGAATAACTTTCTCAAGAACAGACGCTCTGTGAGACCTCCTTCAAAATTTCTATAGACTGTGCGTCTTACAAAAATGAAATTCAAGACCCCAACCCCAAAGCTTCCTTGTTGTGTTCTCTCAAAAATTAAATGGTGGTTTTCTGCGGAACAGTTTCTTGTATTATGGCGATTGAAAATTCCCGCACACCGAAAATAAGATTCATCGGACCAGATAACGAATCTGGCAAAAGATTCATCAGTATGAATTTGCTGTAAATAAAATTGGCTAAGCAACATTCTGCACTCGGCATCGCCGGATTGTAAATGTTGATCTATGTGGAATTTATATAGGTGATATTTCTAAAATTTCTAAGATTCTCTGATCATCAGACTTGGCTACTCCAGTATTTGTGGAATTTATATATACATTTATATCTCTCTATCTTGTTTGATGTATGCTTTAGGACGGGGCTAGATAAATAATTTGTGCTCTACTAAATTTGATTTAAGGCGGGCAAATATGTCTCGGAAAAGTTGTTTTCTCTCTAGGTATGTAATATGAACAAAAAGGACTCCTAAGATATTATCCTAACCTTTGTAAATATGATTCCGAAGCTTCTTGGGGATTTTTATTAGATTGTATGAAACAAACTAACATACTTTTCATACTTTTCGTACACAGCCATTATTGTAAAAAAAGTAAATAAAATATAGTAGATACTTAAATATAATCGCCAAAACCAAAACTAGAATATTTCATTTACAATTAACCGCAAAGTTTTTGGCAGTTTGCTTTGTGATCCCAAAAAATTAGCCATAGCCTACTACCTAGTAATTAGACACTGAGCTTATTTTTCAAAATAACTGCTTACATATATATTATTCCTAATAAATATAAAAAATAATGTACAGGATCTCCCTTTTAAAAAATGAAGTAGGATCCGATTAATAATATATTTATTTAAGCACTGGGATTATGTTTTCTTTCCATTCATTATATAAAGTATTCATAAAGTTTAATAATTAAAGTTTGTTGTAAAATATCTTACCCACGTGTCATAATGTATCATCGTACCCCACATTTCGCTAATATTTGACTTATGGCCATAATTGCTCCATACTTTTTCAACTGCAACTATTTCTTCTCTGTTGAATCCTCCATTTTCTAAAGTATCCATCAAACCGGCATGCGCCTGCATAAATAAAAATAAGTATATCATAATTGTAAGATTAGAACTTTGTTTTTATAGAAATGTTGCTTTATGGGCAGGACAGTCAAAGAAAATGGGAAACATACTTGTTTCTCATTTTCCCATTTGGTTTTAGAAGTTTTATTATTGTTTGAATACATTTTTTTTATTTTAAAATGTTTTCATCATTTAAATTAAAAGGAATGTTTTATTTTTAATTCGACTTACGTGTTACTGAATTTGGGTGTTTCTTGACTTACGTGGTATTGTTTTTTTATTTTAGTGTACAAAGATGGGTTCATGGAGCGAAATAATGCTTGAAATCTGCCATAATATAAAAAATCCAACAAAAATTGCTAAACGTAGTATAAGTAGTTTAGCAGGAATCGCATTGGAAAACGAAGAATATAATTTGGGCTTTAATATAATGCTCCTGCCAGTCGAAATTAATGTAAATGATTTTTTTAACACATTCGATGTAACTTAGATTTCAGTGGTCAACAGATTCCTTTTGATCCCGAATATAACCTACAACATCATACAACTTTAGACGTGATCAAAGTTTTGATGTCAGTGATATAAGCGACCAAAATGAAAATCATACGGACGTCGGCGACGTGTCCTTTAAAACTTCAAAAACGTCAAGAGAGCAAAAAGAAAACAGTGAAAAAAGGCATTGATAAAAAGCTAGGAAGAACCAGGGGATCAGCGATTTATGAGAGTGAAACGACAGAGTGTCCGGACAAAAAGAATTCCATTTGAACGAGGATGAGAATCTAGAATCACATACTTTTTTTCAGTTCTGACGATAATGACAATCTAATAATAATGACAGATAATGATACTAACTTAAACACTAAATAATTGTTTAATAAAATAATAATTTAAAAATATATTATCATTTTTATTTGTGAATAAATGTAGCATGTATGTGCCTTTTGTAACTATTTTTAAAAGTCGTTAATCATTTGACATATTTTAAACTTCTAATTTGTGATCAAATATAATCTGAAGTAATTAATTCTAATAAATAAAAATTTACAATGCTTCATTTCACCCTCCTCACAAAAGTGCATTTGCTAATACATAGGTACGTAATTTATGCATGCTTATAGTAAGGAAAGTATCGCTTTGCGCACTAGTTAGATAAATAAGTATTTTTGAAAAACACATATGTAACTAGTTTTGATCCGATTTTTTTAAATAAAATCTTAAAATTACTAGGTTATATATCAAAAAAATTGTTTTTTTCATCAAAAACGGTGTTATCTGTACTTAATGAAATTGTGTCAGGTTTCTTGAAATTATTATACAAATTTAAATTAGTCTTACCAATGGGATTATCCCTTTGGGCGGCGTGAAGCCGTAAAAATAGGGTTCCACAGTTCGTTTGAAACAATCCGGATGAAGGAGTCGCAGAGCAAGCCCGGAACTGTGAAATTTGGCCAAAGAATCTAAAGTACATTTGACAGATTCTAAGTCGAGACCTACAGCCTTTTCACCACCAGTGACATAACCTAGAAAAGGTGATCTTTTGTTAATATAGAGAAAGAAAAGAAAACAATTAATGTCTCCCACCAGGAACTGCCAGTGTTGTCAGTGATTGGTGCTGCTGTTTGGTTTAGCTTCTTAATGGTTCGGCGGAGTATAAACAAGTTTTGTTGAAGTTTTGGTATGTGCCTGGTTGCGCAGAGGTAGGGTTTTCGGCTTGTGTCGTGCAGCATGTGTGTTCGAATCCCGAATTGTACCAACTTTTTTTAACAAAACTTATAATTTTGTATGTAGCTGTATTTCAAAAATGCATGGTTATGAGTAGTAACGATACCTTTGTACCAAAATTCAACTGTAACTATTAACTTAAAGTTTTTGTCGTTTCTTTTAATTTATAGTTTTTTACCTAGAGATAACCAAACGTAAGTAAACCTGAGTTAACCTATCACTGCAGTTTTATTAACAGAATGAATAATTTACTTAATTGTTTACATAAACTACTTTATAACTTAGTCTTTATTTGGTTATTTCAATCTTTTAACAAAATACTCTATTTTTTAGAGAACATTTACAGTTTTGTTTTGATTAAAAAGTAATATTGGAATCCCAAAAATATCCCAAAAGACTTTTTTTTTTCTAAAAATACGTGTACGGATGTGTTTGTTTGTGAACAAAATTTACGTGAACGATAATTTGAAAACGGTCTAACCGATTCTTTTTAAATTTGTACCAAAAATAGTCTAGGTCGGTGTCTCGCGTGGATTAGATTTTGAGTGCCATGGGCTTAGATCTTCCATTTTTTAGTTAGCATAAAAACGTAAAAGAATCATATTTTGAAAAGCCGTTGTGTTAAATGTTCTGACATTAAAAAAATTGAAATTATTGGCGTAGATACAGGATGTTTGTTCGATAAATTGTTTTAAAAAAATGAAATATTTTGACAGGGAAGCCCTAAGTGAATGAGGCAGCACCCCTGATACGAAACAAAGTATACAGGTTGTTACTAAAGGGATAAAGCAGCCACCTGAGAATAAAAAAAATGTATTTCATAAGCTTTTATGTTGCTTAGAAAACAGTAACAGATGACAAATTTATTTTATCTTTTATAGATAAAAAGTAATTTTTTCAATTAGACAGGATAGCCGTAGCAGGATGAAACCGCCACCTGATAATAAAAAAAATTGAAAGCATTTAGCATGCTTAGAAAAAAGTGAAACAGGCAAATTTATTTTATAATTTTATATTTAAAGCGGATATTTTGTTTCGCCGTCTTGGATTGATACCAAAACTATTTTCATATAATACTAGATACGCACAATTTGAGGTAAATTGAATATGTACTTTTCTAGTAAAATTTTCTTTAAAATTTCACTAGGCCGCCATTTTCTTTCGCCATATTGACTTTTTATCAAAATGTTACCAGGTCATACCCAGATGGCACTTAATTTTTGATCAAAATTTGAAGTCAATCGGGTTAGTTGTTTTGTTTTGGCTATGCCGTGAACAGACAGACCGAAGGAATTGAAAAAAATACGTTTTTCGGCATCTAAGGATCCTGAAACGTAACGATTACAATACTTATGAAGGAAGTAAAAATAGAATAGCTACAAACAGACGAGACAGATAACAATAAGTCTAGTGTTCTACGTAACCCTATTCAAAGTACCACAACAACAAAGAATTCTCTATGGGGAATTAACGTCGTCAACTCTCGTTCAACCAACAAAAACCGTTTATACGAAGCAAGTTTAAAGGCTCACAAGGCTATTAGATATCCAAACATATGTGGAGAAAATCGAATAAGACGACTGAATTGGGCTAGAGTTCATGGTGATTGACTCTTAACTATTTTAGAACACAGTACGTAAAATTTCGTATAAATAGGACTCCATCTTTATAGCTGAAATATAATACATAATTGACTTTATGGTAAGTTACCTGCTGTTTTCAGATTAGTCATTAAAATGATAGCATCTTCGTCCACTCGTTCACTGTTGTCGAGATTCAATCTTCCCCCATAAAAATGAGCAGCAAAATTGGCGCCCTCTTCAAAACCCTTGCTCTTCAGAAGTTTGTCCAAGATTGGTATTATCGTAGAGTTTGTATTCATTTCTGAAAGGAAAAAATAGGTGACACGATATCAAGAACAAAGTAATTTGATTTCAGATTTAAATTCTTAAAAAATTGATAATAGTGGAGATAATCATAAAGATCTGAATAAAAAAATAGGAAGGGAGATTTCCTTTTCTATAAAACACCGACACCACTTACCTGAAGGTTATTTGAATGTCAAATATTTCTTGTATCTTCTTACTTTCAGGAATAACTTTTCCCACTGTGTCTAAAGTTCTTTCGGTGCCCTTCTTGGTGTCTTTAATTTTAAACAATATTCTGAAAAAAAAAATGAAAAAGTTCATTTTTTGTATAGTTCTTCTGTCGAGGATAATGTTTTCGCACACTAATTTAACTGGCCGACAGAAAAAAATTTGTTATAACAGAAATCATAATAGCATAATCTAATAGAATGGACCTATCCAAATACGAAAATGTCAAATAGAAAGTTGTAGCACGTAGGGTTTTCTTGTTGTAGTTGTAGAACCATATCGAATGTTACGATATTTAATATCTATAGAAAAAATTATTTCAAAAAATTCTTAGCCCTGTTTATTGACTATGTTTACAGTTTTCGCCTATTAAACATACCATACATCTAAGAGAAAAGCAAACGAGAGAAATATTAACTTAAAACACTAATTTAACTCCATTTTTTCCGTTTATGAGGTGTCCTATCTTCTCTCTTCAAAAACCCATGTGTGGACACCCCTCATGGCTGGATCCCATCGTCCTTAGTACCCAATTTCCATTGTTCTGATATCTTGGTGAAACCTTTCACGCTGGTCGTCACTAACAGCTCCCAAATTTTTAGGAAAAAATGACAGATGGGAATGGAGGAAGTGAATTTTTAAGCGCTTTATAGCCATCAAGAGTTCATTAACAAATGAATTCCATGCTCTAAGTTCCTGCCTGGTAAGCTTTTCCGTAAAATTGACATCGTCCAGCAATTTTCTGATTTGTGGCCCAATAAAAATGCCTTCTTTTAATTCGGCATCACTTAACTGGGAAAAGACTTGTCTTAGGTATTTAAATCCATGACCATCTTTATTCAAAGCCTTCACAAAGTTTTTCATCAGCCCAAGTTTAATGTGAAGAGGAGGCAAAAGGACATTTTTGGGATCAACAAGAGGTATAAATCTAACATTTTGAGATCCCGGTTAAAATTCGCTTCTTTCTGGCCAAATTTTTGTTACATAATGCTGATTTATTGCACGACTGTCCCATAAACAAAGAAAACAGCAATATCTTGTGAATCCCCCTGAAGTCCCACTAAAACCGCTATAAATTTTAAGTCCCCACATATCTGCCATTTATACCTATTGTAGTTTATTTTATCCAAAATCATGCGCATATTTTCATAATTTTCTTTCATTGCAACTGTATGGACAACTGGTATAGAGGGTTTTAAATTTCCATTAGGCAATAACCCAGCTGTATTTAGATGAGTCTAGAATAAGTGCCACTCACGGGGAGAATGTTCAATATCAAGTTCCTGCATTAAACTGTCTATATCAGTACACGCGCACAACGAATTTTGCATACTGTAGAATTCAGAAAACATAGTATTTCTTTTTCTGAAATTCGTAATTTTTGTTTCTTTGGCCAATAGGTTCTGTTGCTTGGATAACCCCAAATCACGTACTAAATCATTTAATTCACTTTGAACAATCAAATGTGGTTCGCCGGAACTGTGGTAAAAGTGGGACCGGTGCACTGTTCTTCTGAACTGCCTGATGATGCGTTATCTCTATTATCTCCCAAATCAATAGCTCGCCAATTTAAAGGCGCAATCGGCACTGGCAAATTTGCATTATGAGGAACAGGTCGTATGGCAGATTGCAAATTTGGATATTCTATATTGTGCTTTCCCTTTTTGGAATAACCTTCAGTCTTTGTCAGGCAAAAATAACAATCATCAGAATGATTGGTGGGTTCTCGCCATACCATTGGAACTGCATAAGACATACTTTTTCTCTTTCCCTTCATCCACTGCACCAATGATACACCACAACTAAAACAGCACACTTGGGGAGCCCACCGCTTATCTTGATCCCTAATTAACACACCAAAATACTTAAAGTAGGCTTTTTTTACATTTTCGGAAAATGGCCTGGCTTGTGATTTCACCAGAAATTCTCCACAAATATAACAAAATTTGTCAGGAGAGATTTTGCAACTTCGGCGCGTTTGATTCGACATTCTCGTCTTCACATACACTTGCTTATCGATACATAGAGAACCACTCAATTCGAAACTCAACAGAAGAGTGATGTTTAACGTTTATTTTATGTCTAATGTTGTAAACAACCCATTCTAGATAATTTTTCCGTTGTAAAATGGACCCATTTTAGCCGCCCCTCAATAAAATTGTTTACCTGCCAATATAAAAGGTTCTAATTAGGCTATTAAAAAATGGTACGTAATAGGGCTTTCCGAATATTTTTTTTATTATTGGGGGGTATTTTCATTGTGAAAATAATGAGCTGGCCTGTGTTAGAAAAATCTTGTGAGGCCAGTGAGGTACGTAATAAGTAACAGTAATAAAAATGTATATATTTAAAACCCTAAGCCTTTTATAATTTTTTGCAGAGGTTCGATAAGAAAGGATTCTTCAAAACTCAAATTTCAAGGGGGTAAAACCACCCCCTAAATATTACAATATTTTTTATTTAAACTCGTGTATTTTATTTCATTATTTTACGTATTTTAAAATTTCTTAAGAATGTATACCGGGTGTTTTAAAAAATCGGGCTAATAATTAATCAAGATTTTGATCAAACCGCTTGTCGTAAAATACTGCATTTTGGCATACAGGTTGATTGTAGGATGTGCAGGTTCGATAAGAAGGGATTTTTCAGAAATTAGATTTCAAGGGCGTGAAACCGCCCCTTAAATATTATAATATTTTTTATTTAAATTGCAGCCCAGAAAGAAGCTTCTCGGATCTCAAAAGGAAAACATGATATTTACGCTCAACACTAGGACAAGAAAAATTAAATGCGCTTGCGATATTATCCATTGAGCACCAGTTGCTGTAGTCATTGGAATGTTCTGACTTAATAAATTCATTTGCCAATCTGAAGGCCAGAAAAAGAATTGTTGAATAACCAATCAGGCATTAGATATTTATATTTGTTTGTGAAACTTTACCAACTTGTTATTGTTTTGTTATTCACGAATTAACTATTTATGTATATGTGCTATATTCAATAAACTATAATAATTAAATGATAATGCGTAAGCATCAAAAGGAGTAAGCTAGTATTTATAGATGTCATATATCTGTCATATATTGTTATTATTATTTTTATCTCGACTTGTTGTCTCACAGTATTCCTGTGGGTGTATTTTATGCTGACGGGATTATACCAAGTCAGTCCAAAAAAAAAAATAAAAAAAAGAGAAAGGAAAAAAAACAACTGTTGTGCATTAAGAAATGATCTAACGATGCTACATGTTTTCAAAATGACCGATTTCTGGATGTTCCTGTGAATATATGTATTAAGCCCTAACTGAGCTAAAGGCGGTGTAAACGTTGTTGGGGTGAGATCTGTTACTGATATGACAAGAGGAACAATGATGACTCTTTCCTGTTTCCACCGCCTTTTTATTTCCATTGCCAAGTCGGTGTATTGGCGACCTTCTCACTGTATTTCACTTGAATGTTCCCGTCGTTAAGGACAGCCATGTCCACTAAATAAGTGATCTTCTCTTTTTTGGATTCAAAAGTGACATCCTAGGTGACCTAGGCCGCCAACCATGGGTTTTTTTGTTTTAAGAAAACGTTTGAAACGTTTGTTAAAAAATCCAGATAACCCTATTTTAAAAAATTATTTTCAATCTGTTAGAAATAACACCACTAAATTAATAAAGAATACGAAAAATAATTATTATAAACAAAAAATAACAGATTCTAAGCATAATGCGAAATAAGACATAAATCAAATTAGAAATTCTAATGGATCTATTAGTACAAGTGTC
This sequence comes from Kuschelorhynchus macadamiae, assembly GCA_030620095.1. Taxonomy (NCBI): domain Eukaryota; kingdom Metazoa; phylum Arthropoda; class Insecta; order Coleoptera; family Curculionidae; genus Kuschelorhynchus; species Kuschelorhynchus macadamiae. The sequence continues at coordinate 436,887 of JAUTXW010000779.1, read as the reverse complement.
CCAGAAATATGTAGACTATTTAATTCTTATTTTATTAATGTGGGGGCAAATATGGCAAATACAGTTAAAGTAACCAACAACAAAAATATTGCAGACAAAAGTGTTTATTTAAACATAAGAGAATCTCTATTCTTTTCCCCAGCAACAGAAAATGAGATTAAGTTAAATATTGCTAGTTTAAAAAATAATTGTTCTGGTCCAGATAATATGAAAACTGAAGTGATAAAAATTACTCAACCATATATGCTGATGCCGTTAGTACATATTTTAAATCTAATACTTAAGACTGGTGTTTTTCTAAATTTATTAAAAAAATCTGCAGTAAAGCCTATATTTAAATCTGGAGACCCACTTGAAACGAAAAATTATAGACCCATTTCTCTAGTTAGTAATTTTTCAAAAAATTTCGAAAAATCTATAAAAAGTTGAATTTTGGGCCATTTAGATAGGTTTAAAAGAATCTCTAAAAATCAATATGGGTTTAAAAAAGGAGTATCGACCACTGATGCTATTTATGCAGTAACTAGTGAGATTCATAGTATTTTGAATGAGGGAGACAGACCTTTATTGGTTTTTTTAGACCTTGCAAAGGCCTTCGATACCGTTTCTCATGAAATTTTAATTTCAAAGCTAAGTCACTATGGTATCCGGGGTATTGGAGAGGCTCTCGTTAAGAACTATTTAAATGATCGCCTCCAAAAAACACTATTGAATAATTGTCAATGTGATTACGAAAAAGTTTTAAATTATGGAATACCTCAGGGAACAGTACTAGGACCTACATTATTCCAAATCTACATCAACAGTATTTTTAATCTTATTATGCCAGGTAAAATAATAACGTTTGCAGACGATACTTTTATTTTTTGGCAATACCTGAAATGAGGTAAAACGTAAAGCTGAAGCTGGACTAAATATTGTTTGTGATTGGCTAAACATTAACCTGTTAACATTAAATGTGGATAAAACTAAGTTTATGACTTTTTCTTTGAATAATACAAATTACCCTAATGATTTGGGTTTCCTTAGGCTGCATACGTGTACCAATGTACACAACTGTCTAAACTGTAATAGGTTGATATCTAGAGTAAAAGAAATTAAATACTTAGGTGTAAAAATAGATATTTATTTAAAGTGAGATTCCCATATTAATATGTTAATTTCTAAATTAAGAATGGTAATTTTTAAAATCTACCAACTTAGTGAATTTCTAAATGCACAGACATTAAGGTCTGTCTACTTTGCACTGGTGGAAAGCATAATTAGTTATGCAATACCAATTTGGGGCGGCAATTTTGAAACAAATATTAATCCCTTAAGGATAATTCAAAAGAAGACAATAAAAATTTTATACAAAAAAACCTAAACTTTATCCCACTGAAGATTTGTTTAAAAATACAAATTTATTTGATGTGGATTCAATTTATATCCGTAATGTTTTGCATTTTATACATAAAAATGCAAACTTTGAACTTAAAATAAATCATAATTATTCTACACGTATAAATATAGCCCAACAATATATTCTGCCAAAACCCAATAACACAACATTTTTAAAGTCAATTGATTACTTGGGTATCAAGCTGTACAACTTGCTCCCATTAGACATAAGATATATTGTGAATAGCAATATTTATAAGAAAAAAGCAAATGCATTTATTTCAGCTAATATTAAAAACCTAAAGAGTGCTATGCAGAGAGTCGTTTAAATTATTTTAAATAAATAATAAAAGGTAAAATACCTTAAGGGTATAAGTAAGTATTCTTTCTTTAGGCTTTACATTTTTTGTGCTAAAAAACTTAATCTTAATATTTTACTCACTTTTTGTTTTGCTTCTCACATATTTACAAATCGAATTGCATATTTTATGGCAGTTAAATATTGGGTTCACGCTCCACCCTTTTTGTGCTTAAGGAAGTGTAAATAGAAACATGGAATTTGAATATTATTAAAACATTATGCTATTTTTAACGAATATAGCACATATAAGCCTTCCAAGTCTCAGGTGCATACTTATAATATGAAAAAATGCTATTGTATATACCTTTCATGAATAAAATATATATTATTATATATTATATTATTATATATTGCAAAAACCTTATCTTACATAGTTAATGAGATTTCAAGCACTGAAAATTTCCATCTCATTTCAAGATTTGCATTATAAAACTGCTTTTTAAAATGGGGGATCCAAAATATATATAAGACGCTTGGGAATGATAAAGCTATTGTAGATTGGAGGACCTTGGTTTCCGGGGACTTGCTGTAGAACTTATTAAATCATACATTCATTATAGAATACAGAAGGTAACACTTAATGGAGAAACCAGCGATCCATCCAATGTGTAATTTGCTCGGCCTATCCTATTCTCCATCTATATAAATGGTCTTTTAAAGTTGTCGATAAATGGAGACATATCATCATTTGCAGATGATACTGTAATATTGTTTAAATATATCTGAAGGAGGGAAGTCAAAAATAAAGCCGAAAATGTTATGGCAAAAATAAAAAGTTGGTTTGACGAAATGTCTCTTACAATACATTTTGAAGAGACTAAGTATTTGGCTTTCAGTTGCAGTAAAAAAGATGCTCTAGACTACAACAATCTTAATGATAGCTCTTCCGGTCAAATTTATAATATAAATCAGAAGATCACATTCGTTACCTGGGAGTTCAAAATGACAAGTACATGAAATAGAATGAACATATAAAAATATTAACCAAGAAACTAAGATCAGTAATATTTAAATTTAAACAACTAAAAAGCATAGTTGACTGAGACCATTTAAAGATAGTTTACTACGCTTTGATACAGTCTCTACTGCAATACTGTATATCGGGTTGAGGTGAAATTTATAAAAGCCACTCAAAACCACTAGAAAATGTACAAAACATTATCCTTAAGATACTACTTAAAAAAAATAGGTTATATCTCAGTGCCCTCCTTTATAAGGAAAAATATATATTTGATTTAAATCAACTTTATTGCTACAGAGCCTTAATACTACAGCATAAACATAACACCACCATGGCACACATATTGCACACGTATCAAACATGTCACAAATTAATGGCTAAGTATTCTACGCAAAAAGCAAACAAACGACTAGAATAACGGGGTTTTAACTTTATGGCTCCTAGATTATATACGAAGCTTCCAAATGATAAAAAAACTTAAAAAGTATGTATACTTTTAAAAAACGTCTAAAGATATGGGTCTTCGAAATTCCTAGAGAAGTTATTGCTAGGTATATAGACTAATGCATTGTAAATTTTTATACAAACTCATAATTAGCATATATTTAGGATAAATAATAAGAATACCATTATTTCCTTTTTGTAACGCTAAATGTATCTTATAAGTTGTACTCTTTTGCACGTTTAGGCATATAGGTGGTAGTGAAAAAATAAGAGGGAGCACTTAGCCAAATACAGAACATGTTAATGAGCTGTTTGGGTTTTTCTCCATTTATTTCATTAAATTAGATTTAATATTTATAATAAAGATTGTTGGAAATTAATGTTATTATTATTATTATTATTATCTAGAGCCGCTAAAACGTGAAGATATGTGAAACCTGATATCACAATTACAAAAATTTTATTTGGCCGCGATTTTTGTCGGCCGTCTTGAATTAGTGCCACAGTGTTACTAGTTGATTCCTGATTTGAAATAAATTGGATAAGTAGGTTTTTAAGAGTAATTTTTTTAACATTTCACTAGGCCTCCATTTTGTTTTGCCATATTGGATTTTACCAAAATGTCGCCGGGTCATCCCCATATGACCCTTAATTTTTGACCAAAATTTGAAGTCAATCGGGGATGCAGTTATTTAGCTATGCCGCGAACAGACAGACAAACAGACAAACAGATAGAGAAACAGACAGACTGACGGAATCGAAAAAACATGTTTTCCGGCATCTAGGGACCCTGAAACGTGAAGATCTGAAAAAATCTCGGAGGGTCATTTTTTCACGATTACAATGGTAATTAGTTTAAAAGATCTATATAGAGCTATTACAAAATAAATATATGAATATACAAACTGTGATATCTGTACCGATCTTTATCGATGTTTTTTTTACTTCAATTTCTTTTGAAAGTCGGTTTTATTTTCTCTAAAAATTTTTTGTTCTTAGTACGAAAGCTTTCACAACTAGGGTCAACTAAGAAATCATTGTTCTTTGATTGAAACCTTGTCAAATTGAAATTAATTCGGTGTTTTGATCTTGTGCAGTGAAGATCCCTGAAGATACCTCGTACAAACGCAGGCAAAACGTCGGAAAAAAAATCCAATTTGGCACTGTCTAAACTCAAGAACCATGATTTCTTAATGTTCTATTTTTATTAATTTTACTTGTCTTTAATTACCGAATTATGCAGTTTTGGAAGGCAGTAGAACTAAAACTCAATCTAGGTACCTCAGCAATAAAGATCCATAATTCTCCCCTGGGACTGTCAATATGGAAATCTCGTTGCCCACAACTTTTTCAGTAGGCTTCAAATGACCCTTTAAGAGTTCACCCAGCTCTCTCAAGTTTGGAACATTACTACCCATTGGATCTCTAAAAAGCAGGTTGTTCAGACTGCAAATGCTTATCACCAGCTAACTAATTACTTTTATGAGGAATGCAAGGAGATAATTATATAAATCGTTTTTCATTTTAGTAAGTCTATAAAGCGCATATTATTCTGTTTTTGTTTACAAAATTCATAAATTACTAACTATACTTAACAGCATAACTACACTGAGAAAATTCGAATAATACAACTATTATGCTAACCCGAGTTTATTGGTGGTAAAAATAAACCTATGCTAAATCAAAAAAAAAAATTACAAAAAAAAATAAAATCGACTTCAAAAAATGCACTAAAAATGAAAAATAATATTTTTTCTACGACTATCAAATAAATCTAGAAAAATACAAACTTTACACTAAATAACATATAATAATAATAATAATAAAACCGCACGGAGCAACCTCGGTTAAGTTGCGTCGGGAGTGACGCCCCCATGGACCCGAGTTACCTGTACCACCAGGGTCAAATGGTGGCATACCCATGAAAATAGAGAAAACATCGAGCCTCGGAAGCCGTTGCCTGGGGATCGCCAGGGCACCTTTGGAGTCACTGCTGAAGGTAACAGCATGCGGGACGGTGGCGGCGAAAGGCTGAACAGGCGGGCCTTTGCCAAAAAAACTACTACAGCCGAAACCTGGTAGGAACTTTAGATATTTTCGTTATTTCACGACGACGACATGAAGGACTTCAGCAACTAGGAGCAAAACCACTACATACGGAACGAGTCTAAAGATATTTGCTCTTTCAGAAACCCAGAAGCATATCTTCCTTTTTTTGTCAAAACAGCAACAAAGCAGAGGTACGTTATTGAGAGACCAACAATAATAGGGAAACAAACACACAATAAAATGATCTACCTTCTACTAATAGGCGACCCAATGTTGGGAAAACTTTGAGCTTCTAACACCACAAAACAACAACCCAAACAACAGAAAATCATTAAAAGAAGCATCGGGTGAGCGGCGTAACGGTCGGCACTAGGGGTTCGCGAGACCACGAGACTAGTCTCGGTCTCGAAACGAGACCGAGGCCGAGACTTACAAAAGTTTTTCGAGACCGAAACCGAGACTTGGTGTTCGAGAACGTGACCGATACCGAGACTTACCTATCGAGACTCTCGGTCTCGATCTCAAAGTGAAGTAGCAAAATAACTAATGTTCGTAAATTATTTGTTTTGACAAACAAAATAATTCAAAAAATATATGTTTGGAAGCAAATTAACTGATGCGAAAAATAATTTTTCTATAATCAATTATATTATACTAGCATTGTATATGTTCTTATAACAGTGATACTAGTGAAATAGTTATTTAAAAAACGATATAAATAACCATAAAAAGAGAATTTCCGAAATTTAGAAATTCTAGTAGCAAAATTCCACTTCACATGTCGAAACCCGTAAATTGCTACCCTGTTCTCAAAGAGAGACACTTTATCACAACTATACTATATAGGATTTTGATATTGTGATCTCTATAAATTTATAATCGGTTTTTATGTTTAATTATTGAAAGTAACTAAAATCCAAAAATTTTTTGTTTTTTGGTTCAATAATTAATAACTAATAGACTGTAACAACTAACAACATCGCAATATCATATTATAGTATAGATACGGTAAAGTCTCCAACAGACGAAGTAATGATGGTGATTTTATAAGATTTTCAACACACAAAACACAAAGTAGAATTTGGCTTAGGATTTTAAATAGATTGTCAATAAAGCTAATTCAACTATTACGCTTAAAAAATAACTAACTGTTCTAATAACAATGTAAAAATTTAAATTTCTAAACATACATTATAAGCATATTTTTAGATTTTATTTCAACCTATATAATAAACCTAAAAATATTACAGAAAATTTAAACTAAATTTTATAATTTCATTTTTCAAGTTACTTTTAACCATGAATAAATACATAATAAGCATTTGTTGGAAGTTTCATTTAACATTTTCATTAAAATTTTCGGAATCACTTTTTTTTCAAATAGTGATGTATAATCGATGTCATAGTTATCATTGCTTGAGGAACTTGAAATTATTGGTGATTCAGCAGGCACAATATAATATTTATCCCTGTACATTTTCTCGAAAAAGGCTATAGATTGATCTTTCAGGCGACAAAATTGAACAAGTAGATATTTGTTTAATATATAAATTTACTTTTAAAATCTACTCCACTTTTAAAATTTATAATTAATTTACCAAAGACCAAAAATAGTTGATTCACAAGTAGTATTATGAACCATAGCCGCCTTTGTGCAAGCACAACGTGCAGACCCCTAAGAACGGTCGAAATAGATTTTTGAAATAATTTTTTATATAAATATACCTACATTTTTTCTGCTTTACTGAAATGTTCAAACATTGGGTTTTTTTACATTAAATTTTTAGGATTGGAAAAACTCTGGGTTTCGAACGTAGGCTTCCATGTACTTTTGTCTAAATAACATCTCGGCAAACATACCGAGACTAAGTAGGTCTCGGTCTCGGTCTCGCGAACCCCTAGTCTGCACGGGGTAAGGCAGGGCAATGCATGAGCCGCATTACAGAGTCAAGCGAACCGATCATGCGCTGTCAAAATGGATACACAAATACATCTGACATAGATGCTAGCCAAACAGCTTAAGCCCATTACAACAGCGGATATATTGCAACGACTACAAAATGGACAGACGAAATAAATCGAGCGGTGATGCATTCCTACTACACGGCTCCCAAACTTGAGACAATTTCATCAGGATACGGGCATAAACGGCATACACTTTTCATAGCAGAATATCCAGAATACAAATCTTTTGTCACAGAATAGAGAATAATAGATCAAAAAAGAGTCATCACTAAGACCAGTAAGCTCACACCACTCGCATTGCAAAACATCAAAACTATGGTAGCTGCTGAACTAAACATTCATCAATCAAACATTGAGGATAGTGGGACAGATACCGAACCGATCCCACATACAAACCAGACCAACTTTGCGCACGAGAATCTGCAACCTCACTCAATGCTCAGTATGGGAAAAGCTCCTAGCAAGCACCCACGACAGATGACAAGCACCACACAGCACACATGACAAACATCATATATACAGCTACACCTCGGACCGTCTCTCACGCAAGCAATCAAAGTAGAAATGGAATCACACCTAAACAAATCGTCAGGCACCGATCCTACAATAAGAGATCCTATTCCTCGTGTAATCTTTAAACGGGGCACAGAAAAAATCCTAAAGACTATCAACTGACAAATAATACCCAAGTATATAACAAATGCGAGCACAATTAAAGACATTCATACAGTGATCTACGCAGCAGTTATAACCACAGAAACACCAACAGCATAAAACCAAAATTCAAATGGCAGATAAGGATGAAAAATACAATTAACAGAATTAGAAAATATTTGGGACATCTTACCCAATTCATGAACGGCAACAAGTCAAAACGTATCACACAAAGTGTAGAGAAAATCAAATCTATATCTCCTGATCACACGCTTACAGAAATCCTTGACACTCTCAGTGGCGGCTCGTGAGTATATTGAAGGGTGAGGCTACATGAGGTTAATTTTGTTTAAATGTGAATAAATTTCCACGTCACCCATGAGGTATTATTCTGCGACGCGTTGACCTTTTTTTTTAATGGAGGTCATCGCCAATAGCCCTACTAAACCATTAAAAACTAAAAAAATAAACTCTAAAAAAAGTAAATAAAAAGTAAACAAAACAAGTAAAATATGTACACCTATCACTAAAATATAGCGGTGATTGCGATAATAAAAACATAATTTAGTTTATTAAAACTTAAAATAAATAGTTGTATGAAATAAGATAAAAAAACTACTTTTTGTACATTAAATCTATACGTCTGTCTTTTAAGGTTGCAAATTTATCTATAATTTGGTCGTAAAAGTTTTGGTCTTCACTAAGTTCTGACAGTAATTCCTGCTCTGTTGACATCATTGCTAAACCCGAAAGCCGTTCTTGTGTCATTGTGTTTCTTAGGTAGATCCGTTTAAGACATGAAAAATTTCGTTCGGCCGATACACTTGTTGCGGGAATAGTTAAAACTAAATTAAAAAGCTTATATGCTTCCGCAAAAATTGCTTTAAAATCTTTAAATAACAAAGTTAGACTTTTTTCGACATCTAAATTTGAAAATTGTTTATCCCTATACAATACAGAAAGCTCATTCTTTAATCTATCTCTGTCAAAAATGTTTGGATAATTTTTTAATAAATTATTTAATAAGTCGTCTGGAAAGCATTTAACATATTCCGAATATTTTGTGCAATCGACTAAAGCAAAGAAATTTAAATTATTTAAATTTTCAAACCGCGTCCCTAATTGAAGAATTATACAATCTATTATTTCGAAATATAATATTTTATATTTAGTAAAAATATCAAAGTCGCTAGAACATTGCCATCGACGTGTGTTAGTTGGCAGAATAGTGGCTTTTTTAGCAATATTGAAAAGTTCTTTGAAATGGTCCTCGTTTCTAAATTCAATAATTCGTTGCTTGGCAAGGTTTATTTGCGAAATGCAGTAATTTATATCTAAATGCTTTAACTGTAATATTTGAAACAGTACATCAGTGCAACTAAAAATTTGTTTATAAATATGCGTTAAAAGGCAAAATCAATCATTAAAATGCTTTAGAAATCCTTTTGCACCATTAATAGATTCTGTTCCAGAACTTAAGTCATTAATAATAGTTTCAAATACTATAATTAAATTGTCCCATTCATTAGCCACTAAGTTTAAAATTTTAGACCGTGTATACCACCGCGTTTCTACAGCTCGCGGAATTCTTTTACCTACTATCTGATTAAGCACAAAAGACCGTTTTGGTGATTGGTGGAAATAATTTGGTATTCCTAATAAAGTGGCAAAAAATATACGACTTTGTGTAATCAGTTTTGTTCCCTGTTGTAAAACTAGATTTAATCTGTGGGCGCAACAATGAGTAAACATAGCTAAAGGAGCAATAGATCTAATTTTTGTTTGAAGCTCATTTATTTCACCTGCCATAACACTAGCCCCATCGTAACACTGCGCGACCAATTTATTTTTAAAGTCATAAGGCTCTAAGCTGTTTTGTATTAAATGAAAAAGGCTCTCTGCTGTTCTATTATCGCTAACGTCAAAAAATCATAAAAATCTTTCTTTTAAAGATCCGTTGGTCACATACCTAACTGTTATCGAACACTGTGATTTTTCTGTTATATCAGTACTATCATCCGCAATTACGCCAAAAAAACAACAATCGGTGTCATTGATTTCTTTTTTTATATATTCTTGAATATAGTCATGTATGCAACCAATTAGTTCATTTTGTATAGTCTTAGATTGTCCCGTAAAAATATTACTAAATTTAGCACAATGTTCAGTAAGTTCGGCATTTCTTTTTATTAAGCATGCAAATATTTCCTTAAAACTGCCACGGTTAAAAGAATCTGTTGTTTCATTATGACCTAGAAATGCCAAGTCCTGTTTACCCAAAGTAATAGTAACATCAATTAAATAATTTAATAATAAACGGTTTTTTCGAACATTTTCATTATAAACAATTTTATTAAGACTTGCATTTTCTTGTAGTGCATCCGCAATAGTCGCCCTATTTTGCTCCAGTCTTGTGAGTGCTACCGCATTTTTAATATGCTCTCTTGAACTTTCATGCGATTTTACTGCTCGTGAAAAATTTTTTAAATCCGAATATCCGCCCCCTGAACTCCAATTATTTTTGACGCAACCTAATAAAATACAAGGCCAACAATATAAGCTTTCTTTATAAATACTTCCGCATAGCCACCTATAAGTTTCGTACCAAGATATTTGAAAAGTTCTATATTTTTTACCTTGCCTCTTATCGTTAAATATTGCTAAAATTTTCGGCGTCGGACGGCTACCTAATATCTGTTTCTTTTCAGTTTCGCTTCTTCTTAAAAAAGGCGTTTCAATTAATGAAGCAATAATGTCGTGAATAGGATTCATTTCAAAAGCAAAAAGCAGTCATGTGATTTAAATAACCAATAAAAGCATATCCAAGCTACAGATTTATCGCCTCAAGAATGCAATAGAAAACGCGTGCATCGGCAATCGCCATCCCGCTCTGTCGTAATCAGGTGACTCGCCGGCATCGGCACCGGCCGTTGATAAATAGGTCAGAAGTCGAAACTTTCCAAGCTAAAATTATTTCGCCTCATTCGAGAGCACTTTCTTTAGGAATAGGTTTGCATGGATTGCACGGTCGGTTTTTTGATATGGTCAGAATTTATTTTCTAAAATATTTATTATGGGATTATATTTTGTTTTTTTTTTAATGTTATTATGTTGTAAAACTGTTAAAAAGTATATTTCTAATTGGTAGTAGATAAAAAGTTATATAAAAAAATTCTCTTTTCCTTTATTTTGGGGGTGAGGCGCGGCCTCAGAGGCCTACCCTGACGAGCCGCCACTGGACACTCTGAAGCAAAAATTATCCGTTTATGCCGCAAGACTCCGAAGATGCAAAGAGTCAAATGAAAGAAAGGACGAACAACCTGTTTCGAAGAAGCGGAAAACAGTTCTACCAAAAAACCATGAGCAACGAGGAGGCACGAGTAATAGAACTACCGACCAAACAAGAAATCACAGAATACTGGAAAAGCATTTGGTCAGAACCGAAACTACACAATAATAATGCTTCATCGATTGAAGCGGAAGAATACAGACACAAGTGCTTGGAGGAACAAGAGGACTTTGCTATGACAACACAAGAAGTCGCAGAAACAATCAAATACACGCATAACTGGACATGTCCTAAAATAGATAACATTTATAACTTCTGGAAGTCACAGTTTACGTCCACACATGAAGCTCTCACTCGCCAAATTAATGAAATTATTTTAAAACCTAGCACGCTCCCCGGTTTTCTCACCCAAGGAATAACATACCTTAAACGAAAAAACTCAGACACTAAGAACCCGTCAAACTACCGACCTATTACGTGCCTTCCAATCCTATATAAGATCATCATAGCCATAATTACCGGGAAAATAGAACAACATCTAGCACACAAAAACATTCTAACGGAAGAGCAAAAAGGGTGCAGGAAAAATAGCCGAGGATGCAAGGAACAGCTAATTATAGGCAGCGTCATCTTGGAACAAACCAGGAAAAATCATAGAAACCTTCACACTGATTACATAGATTATAAAAATGCCTTTGATTCAATACCCCACATTTGGCTAGAATTATACCAAGTCAATAAAAACATCAGGCAAGTTCTTACGCAAATCATGAGTATGTGGAAAACTAAAATCAACCTAAGAACACAAAAAGAACACATCGAAACAAAAGAGATCTACATCAGAAGAAGTATATTCCACGGAGATCCACTCAGCGCTTTGTGGTTCTGCCTCTGTCTCAATCAACTCTCAAACACACTGAATAATACGGATTCCACATTAAATACCACAAAGATAATCTACACAAAAAAAAACCATTTCTTGTACATGGATGACATAAAATAATATACAAGCACAAAGGCACAGCTAAAGGAACTCCTTAAAATCACAGAAACGTTTACCCTGGACATCAACATGGAATTTGGTATAAGTAAATGCAAGCTATTTCACATCAACAAGGGGCAGTGGAAAGACCACCCTACGAGGAAAACAATCAACAATGAAACCATAGATAACATGCTCAAAGAAGAAACATAACAGATACCTAGGCTTCCATCAAAGCACCAAAATTAACCACACTCATATCAAATCAGACCTCAAGACGGAATTTATAACCAGACTTACAAAACTACTTGAAAGACTCGCTTGAAAGACAGAATAGAAGAGTGTTTAAGGCAGGGTTTTACACTATTGTATAATTTAACGGAAACAAGAAAAACTACGCTGAAATATCGCTGTTGTAAATTTAGGGATAGAGAGCATATCTCTAGACCTAACAGCGTGTAAGATCTGTAGCAAAGTTTTTGGCGTAACTAGAATGGATTATTTGTAAGCAATAATCGGTGATTAAAGGTTAATAAATGAATTTCACATATTTTAGCCACCACTAAAAAAAATTTTTTTAAGTTTGCGGAAATTGGATCATACTTCCTTAGTTCAAACACAAATCTGCCACAAATGCGTTGCACTCTCTAAATTCGATTCCTGGTAACCATGTCCAGACCAGGACAATTTTTCCACAATTTTCGAAGAACTTCAGAAAGATACATATTATGATTATGTTTATAATTTTTCAAGAAAAAAGTCGATACTGAGAAATGTCAGAGCTTTCCCTTATTATTACTCATGGTTTTCTTCTATTAATTTTATCGCCCTGTACATCGACGAACTTACGGACATATTACGTTTATAGGAACTTTTCTTTTTGTTTTGACGTCATCAGTACGTTCGTGAATTTTCCATACGAACTTAAGAAACACTTTCTGTAAGGGTTATATGGTTATTTTTATGATGGCTATGCAACTAGAATATATTATATTTCCTACTACATTTTCGGTATATACCGGCTATATGATTATTTACATAATGGTTTTGCGCCCGCTAACTCAGTTCTATATAACAAGTTATATAAAGGGTATACAAATAATGCGTAATTATTATGTAACAGCCTATGTACTGGGTGTTTCAAATTCGATGCTCATCATGGGGATCTTCTAAACCGTAAGAGCTAGATGGGTAGTTTAAATTTGGCAAAGTTGCGCATTTTAGAGCCCAATCGAATGCCGCTGAGAAAATAAAAATATTCCGAACCATTTCGAAGAAATCCGAAAAAAACCGAAATTGACGATTTTTGAATTTATTTTTTTGCGACTTTTATTTTGGCAGATAAAAAAAAACTAAGACCACATTCTTATTGTAGTTTTTTCTCCTCTACAAAATGGCGTTGTCAGATTTTTAATCCGACGTTTCGTCCTTCGTGGCCCATCATCAACTTTCTAAATTTAAATACGGACCTGGATTTTTATTTTACTTTTTTAAAAGCATTTTTAATTCTGATTAAAATGATATGTAACACGTGTGTGAAATAGTTTTAGATAGTGGAAAAAAAGCTAATTAATAATATAAAATAAGGTGGCCATGGATTTTTCTCAAGTATTTCATTAAATTTAATAATTTTATAATATTGTTAATCTAGTTTACTTTATAAAAAAAATAGTAACAAAGAAAAAAATTACCTATTTTTAAAATAAAATAGTAACAAAAGTCTAATAGTAACAATTTATTTTATGTTAATAAATAAAAATAATGATTTAAATGAGGTGTTCAAACAAATTTCCTTGTTGTTGGATGCACATTTGAATGCGCGCAGGAACTTTATTTATAGCTCGCTGGATCATGCGGCCTGGCACTCTCTCCATTGTGCGTTCTAACGATTGTCTTAAAAGATTAATGTCGTTTGGTGGAGTTTTATAAACCAAGTCTTTTAGATGACCCCACAGAAAAAAGTCATGGGGAGCCAAGTCCGGGCTTCTCGCTGGCCATAAAACAACTCCTCTATTACCTATCCATTTTTCAGGGAAAACTGTATTTAGGTAATTGGTGATATACCCGCGTTATGAGCTGGAGCTCCGTCCTGTTGCCACCACAGCTGCTGCAGTTCATTAAGCGGGTAGTCGTCAAGAAAGTCTAATATAGGACCTGTGAGCATCTCCAGGTAGCGCTGACCTGTTAGGGCTCCTTCAAACAAAATGGGCCCTAACAGTCTGTTCCGACACAGTCCACTCCATACATTAATAGAGTTTCTACCTTGGCCCCGGATTGGTATGTTCTCGCCAGGATTATTGATAGACCACACATGCTCGTTGTGTCTATTAAACATTCCACACGAGCTAAATGAGGATTCGTCAGTCCAAATGATCTTGTTTGTAATATCCGGATCTTCTTGCAATGCCAAATTAAGCCAATTACAAAAATTTAGTCGCCTTTCTGGATCACCGGGCATCAAAAACTGACTTGTGTGGATTTTAAAGGGCCTATAATGGGCGGCTTTTAATGTTCTCCACACTTTCACGTGGGGCATATTATTTAAATCCCTGCCAATCTGCCTGGTCGAAATTCTTGGATTTTCATTAACCTAGAATCAAATTAATCAAATCAATCAAAATTAAAGCTAGCCATTGTTGTAAACGAATAGGTATCTTACAGAATTTAACACAGCGTTTACTTCTTCTTCAGTAGTCCGCAATCCATAATTATCTCTTTTCTTAGCAAAATTTCCTTCATGTCGTAATTGCCTTTCAATTCTGTTAAAAATTGTATAATGCGGCTGGGGCCGTTCGGGGTACTCAATCAAATATCTTTCACTTGCGGCTATGCTGTTTCGATTCTCAAGGTAGTAAATACGAAGCATATCACATTTATCTGAATTTGAAAATATCATTTTTCTTTTAAAAAGTAGACTTTTTAATAAAATTATTAAATTATTGATAATATTTGAAAATGGTTTCCAAGCGCAAGAAAAATAAGAATCATAAATGTCAGAAATCCATGGCCACCTTATTTTATATTATTAATTAGCTTTTTTCCCACTATCTAAAACTATTTCACACACGTGTTACATATCATTTTAATCAGAATTAAAAATGCTTTTAAAAAAGTAAAAAAAAAATCCAGGTCCGTATTTAAATTTAGAAAGTTGATGATAGGCCACGAAGGACGAAACGTCGGATTAAAAATCTGACAACGCCATTTTGTAGAGGAGAAAAAACTACAATAAGAATGTGGTCTTAGTTTTTTTTTATCTGCCAAAATAAAGTCGCAAAAAAATAAATTCAAAAATCGTCAATTTCGGTTTTTTTCGGATTTCTTCGAAATGGTTCGGAATATTTTTATTTTCTCAGCGGCATTCGATTGGGCTCTAAAATGCGCAACTTTGCCAAATTTAAACTACCCATCTAGCTCTTACGGTTTAGAAGATCCCAATGATGAGCATCGAATTTGAAACACCCGGTACGCAGTACAGATTGAAATTATGTCGGTAATATTAACGTAACTCAGTTTTCAGAAAACCCATTTCTATACCGGCCAAAAAAATCGGTAATTTTCCATTACACGAAACTTCCCTGTTTACAAATATTTCCTTTTAGTAGGGATAGTGAAGTGTGACCTAATTTAGTTCAGTGCATAGTCATTTAATAACATATACAGGGTTATTTACGCAACCAGTTTATTAAAAGTTTTTGATGATGCCATTTAGATCAAAATTTCAAATTTTGGGATTAAGGTAAGGTCAAGGTATTAGTAACCATTTTCGAAATAATAGGGTTTTATAAAAATATCGTATGTATTTGTTTTAATGTTTACATGTTCCAGTGGTGAGCCATGGAAAAACAATTGAGATCCAATATCCTATATGACAGATGATTAGTATGCGTTATTTATCGAAAGCTGTCAGTAATAAATTAAATCTTCTAAATCGAAATGGAAGAATACTCAAACGCTGATATTCTCAATCTATTTTATATTCATGGAGAATGTTATAAAATTTTGGAGAGAACGTGTCGTGTGTTTAATGAACGCCACCCTGATTTGCCGCCAATGAACAAGTCAAAATTCAAGAGGATTGAAACGAACTTTTTTCGTTTTGACAAGGTTAAAGTTACAAAAAATGTTCCGAAACCAGTGACAAATGCCGAGGATAACGTAATAAGCACATTAGCTTATTTCCACGCAAACCCGCAAAGTTCAATACCGTCCGCAGAAAGCGATTTGGGAATTTCTTCTTCATCTGTCCAAAGAATCTTGAGCGAACATCATATGCACCCTTATTCCTTCCAAAACGTGCAAGCCTTGAGACCTGGTGATGACGTCCGACGAGTCGAATTTTGCGAATTCATGTTTTTGAAAATTCAAAAGGCCCTCAATTCCTTTCAAAAATATTTTGGACCGATGAAGCGAAATTTTCTAGAGAAGAAATAACAAATAGAAGAAACGACCATTTCTGGGCAGCAGAAAATCCGCACGCTTTACGTGAAACGCGTTGTCAAGAGGTTTAGCTTCAATGTTTTCGGTATAGTATTAAATGATCAGGTGCGGTACTGTATTTATGAAGACAATTTAAACAGTGATAAGTATTTGGGAATTCTACGAGGGACGGTTTCTGAATTTATAGAAGAAATTCCTATTGGTGAGCTGCAAAATTATTGGTATCAATTAGATGGGGCACCAGCACATAATTCCGCTGCAGTTTATCTCCAATTATCTCGAATTTTTGGCCCTTGGAGATGACATGGCCTGATTTAACACCCTCACAAGTTTAGAACATTTTTTATAACTTTAACTTTTCCGAAACGAAAAAATTTCGTTTCAATCCTCTTCAATTTTCTCTTGTTCATTGGCGATAAATGAGGATGTTTTTCATTAAAAACATGGCACGTTCTCTCCAATATTTTCTAACTTTCTCCGCGAATATAAAATAAATTGAGAATATCAGCTTTTGAGTGTTATTTTTATTTAATTTAAAAGTTTCAAATCAGTTGTCATGTTGAATAGAAAAGCACAACAATTGTTTTTCCATGGCTTACAACGGGAAGGTGTAAGCATTTAGCAAATACATATGATAGTTTAATAAAAACCTGATTATTTCAAAAATGGTTACGAATAGGCATAGGGAACCTTAATACAGTTCGATAGAAAATTAAATTCTACATTTGATAATGCATAAAGTTATAGGGTGTCCCATTTAAAAAAACGGACTTTAGCGGCTTTGAAAATGTGAATGTTTGCCGCTGAATTTAGGACACCCTGTACAAAAATAGACAAATTCAATAAAAAAATAGAAACCTAAGATTATTTACCGATCGTCTGCAAAATATGAAGATTATATCTTCAAAACTTACAAAAATATGAGATTTTAAAATTTGGTACCCCGAAAGCTCATTTTTGGTTCAAGGTCAAGTATCTTAAGAACGCTTGAACCTAGGTATAGGACATGCTACATAAAATAGCATTAAAATTCTCCGTAGAATCCAAAAATATCATAAAATACAGGGTATTCCATTTAAAATAAGCAAGTTGATACCAACTTACGGTTAAACCGGAAGTGACTGGAAGTTGAAAATATTTCAAAAAAGAAGTAATCCTTGACCTTACCTTAATCCGAAAATTTTAAATTTTTATCTAAATGGCATCATCAAAAACTTTTAATGAACGGGTTGCGTGAATAACCCTGTATATACTGCCTTTTCAAAGGGTTTTATTGAGCGCTATTTTGTTTTATCATATTGGATTGCTGGCTTGGCCAGTTTCTACCTACGCCACACTTGATTTTTGGAAATAACTTAAATTAAATTCAATACTTTTTACATTGACATATACCGTCATTTTGTTACGTCATGTTGAATTTGTACCAGTTTATCCTTATATCATATTTATTTATTCAATTCAATTGAATAGGTAGATTTTTTTTACGCTGATTTTTTAAACATTTTATTTCGCCACCATTTTGATTCACAATCTTGAATTCGTAACACAACTTTACCAGTTTATCTCTATATTACATTTAATGCTTGCACAAAATTTGAAATAGTCATTTTTTCAGGCTGAATTTTTAAATAATATATAAGGTCGCCATTTTGTTTTGCTATCTTATACTTATACCAAAATGTTACCAGTTCATTCTAACGTAAGACTTGAATTTTGTACAAAATTTGAGGTAAATTGGATAATTAGTTAAGTCAGTTTTTTAGTAATAATTTTTTTAACGCTTCTCTGGGCCGCCATCTTGTTCCGGCATATTGGATTTTTACCAAAATATTATGAGATCATTCCCATATGATCTTAATTAGTACTTGTAAGTAAGCTATGCCCCGAACTGATAGACATTCAAAGTCAAACATACTTTATTGTTTAAACACAAAATATTTTTTAACAAAGCTGTACTAGTACATACTTACTAATATAATGACAGTGAGAAAAAAACGTTCAATAGAAATGTTCAATAAAATCAAATATAAGATACACTATACTATACATATAACATGAAGAAGCAAAATGTAGTAATATGTAAAATAGCAAACACAAATATATGAACAAAAAAACACTGTTAAAGGAAGCAAACAGGAAAACAAAAATAAATATGTCAGTAGTTAAAATAAAGAATAAAATCAGTACCTACTAAAAGAACGGCATATCATGGGCAAACCTAAATGCGATCGTAAAGATATTCAGACACACTATAATAAGCTTTACTTTTAAGATATACTGAAACAGATTTGTTAAACCTTACATATGAATCAGAATCTTTAATGTTTTGAGGCAAATGATTTAAATATTTTAATACTTTCATATATTAGAAAATTCTTGGTAGAGGCAGTGAGAGGAGGTTAGTATGTCTCGTATTGTATGCACTTACAGCATGGGTACTATTACCATACTTTTTAAATATGAGACAGACAGTCTCCAAAATAAACAAGCAAGGCAGGGTCAATATAGCTCGACTCACAAATAAGAGTTTGCAGTGTTCTCTAGCATTAGCTTTACATATGTAGCGTAAAGCTCTTTTTTGTGGAATAAAAATTGAGGTAAAGAGAATTGGCTACAAAACCCCCAAAAAGCAATCCCATACCTCAATCAGGGAAAATAAACAGATTTCGCCACGGATTCGCCCAGCTCACAGCGAATAATTCTGACTGCGTAACAGCCTCGAGCTAGTTTTTGTTGTAATAAAAATATATTTTCATGAAATTTTAATTTATCCTCAATTGTAATGCCAAAAAACCTACTAAACCGCTTACTTTCAATGTTACCACCTGCCAGATTAACGCAAACGTAACTAAATTTAACGTTCAGCACACTTGTTTTGCTGTCATTAAAACACAAGAGATTAGAATCACACCATCTTTTAATCTGATGCAAATCTTCCGTAATAGTCTTCATTAGTTGATCAGCTCTTCTGTCAGACCATAAAATAGTTGTATCGTCTGCAAAAACCGTGAAGCATCCATGAATTTGGAGAGTGGCAAGGTCGTTGATGTATATTAGGAACAGAATCGGTGCAAGCACAGACCCCTGAGGCACTCCATGTCTGAGCTCATAAATATCCGAATTGATGAAACATTTTTTTTTTGGCATCTAGGGGTGCTAAAACGCCAAGATATGTAAAACCTGGGAGGATGATTCTTTCATATTCCAAAAATCTTATTTGGCCGTCATTTTGAATTAATACTACAGTTTTACTAGTTCCTCTCAATACTACAATTAGTTATGGCACACAATTTGAAGTCAGTTCATTAAGTAGATTTTTCAGGCTGTTTTTTTAAATATTTTATTAAACCGCCCTTTTTTTCAACCATCTTGGATTTGTACCAAAATTTTACCAGTTGACTCCTAAATAATACTTAATTTTGTGCAAAATTTGAAATAAACGGGATAAGCACTTTTTTAATAATAATTTCACTAGGCCGCCATTTTGTTTTGCTATATTTGATTTTTACCAAAATATTACCAGGCCATCCCTATATAACCCTCAATTTTTGACCAAAATTTGTTTGTGTAGTTTTTTAGCTATGCCGCGAACATGTCTTTCGTTATCTAGGGTCCCTGAAACCTAAGGATCTGAAAAAATCTCGGGAGGTAATTTTTTCACGATTACAATAGTTCCCTTTTACAAGGGAAGTAAAACAGTTTATTGGTCACAAATAGTATAATCCTTTTACATATCCCGTATATAATTTTCATATAGTGGTTAAAACTTTTTTTTTTCAGTGTACGAATAGTTGATATTGTCAACGATTTTGCATTGTCACTGTACTTCTCAAGGATACATGGTCTGTCTCAAAATGATTCAGCATTAAATTAAATGCTAAAAAATTTAAAGGGTTTTTAATAATTATTATTAACGTTATGTAAATGGCATATTTTGCATATATTTTGCAAATTCTGTTGTTAATGCATATTTGGGCGATGTATGGTACCATAAAATTGCATAAAGGAAACATTTTCGTTCAAAAATAGTTATTTTCCCCCTCCCTGTATTGGAAGCAACCTATTTTGACAGACGTAAGTGAAAGTTACTCAACAAGATATTGGTTGCCCTTAACGACAGGATGTAAGTCAACTTACATCCCTAGGGAAATAATAATCTAAAATTATTATAAGTAGCTTTAATTTTTGATTTCATCAACATATTACAAAAATCCGGTGATATTAATTGAAATGAATATTAATTGTACAATTATTACAATAAAATTATTCACATCATTAACAAAATTTGGAAACACGTTTTCCCGTTTCTTCTCGATGTGTATTACATTTTCTGACTCCACAGATCCTTCTTTTCTAACCAATGTCTCTGTCACTGTTGAAGCACTGCAAGAGACTTCTGGCTGGGTCTTATTGTATAAAATTCTATTCGCTACTTCCTTTTTATTATTGAGGCTCTCAGCTACGTAACTTTCCGCAATAGTAGCCGATTTTCATCCACCATGTCGCTTGATAGCTAATACATCAACTCCAGTATTTGCTAATAAAGTTGCCGACGTTCTTCTAAAAGAGTTTACAGTATACATTTTGAAGTTCAAAACTTATAAATAACTATTATACTATAAGGGATGTAAGTAACATTTAGCAGTCGAGGACAAGTTTGCGCCCGAGCAATAGTGAGGGCTGGCAAAATAGTTCGAGACTGGTTAATGTACTTACATCCCATATAGTATACAACATTTTTCCCCCTCGCTGTATCGTATGTTTACAAGAAAATGCTGGATATATTTTTGGATGTTCATTATCATTACATTCGATAGCTTTCTCATTAAATTATGAAGGCAGCCGTGATCCCTTGCCAGAGAAACATAAGCAGTTTTTATTTTATAAACAACGTCAAATTGACCATTCATATCGAAATGTTTGGAGAAGTCGAATTGTTTGATTCTGTGTGGACAAAATGGATGTTTCAGACATAGAAGAATCAGCGAATATTGCTTGTTTATCTCTACTACCAGAAAAGTCGAAAAAAAGGTCTGAAGCAGCATAAAAATCCTTTAAGAATTGATACCAAAGCAAGATGACTACTGCAGCCTCAGAAACCTTGTTTTTGTCGTATTTCCACGAAAAAAGTGCTATATTGAAGTCCCCATCAAGCTTATGGTGTGTCTATGGAAAATATAGATATTTCTAAGTATCCAAAACTTCGAGCATTTTTGAAAAGAAAAAATGATGGTTATAGACCCAAAAAATCGAATAAGTTTAACAGGGATGATGTGAATAAGTTCATGCTTGAAGCCCCCGATGATATATTCTTATCGATGAAGGTCGTAATGGTAATGGGAGTTGCTGGAGCGTGCCGTTCTAATGAACTCTGTGAAATGAAAATGGACAATGTTAAAATAAGTCAAGAAGTAATAATTGTGACCTTTCATGACTCCAATTCAGTTTGAGAACTTCAAATTTAATACTGGACACTCTTTTAAAAGAATGTCGGCAACTTTATTAGCAAATACTGGAGTTGATGTATTAGCTATCAAGCGACATGGTGGATGGAAATCCGCTACTATTGCGGAAAGTTACGTAGGATGTAAGTTGACTTATATCCTGTCGTTAAAGGCAACCAATACCTTGTTGAGTAACTTTCCCTTACGTCTGTCAAAGCAGTGCCAAAATAGGTTGCTTACAATACATGGAGGGGGAAAACGATATTTGCCTACCTACCTTGATATAGTACCCAGTGGCGTAATTATACAACGTGGAGCCCTTGTGCCAAATCGTCAAACCGGGCCTCCTCCCCTCTCTATAATAAGTATATATAAATAAAAATATGTAGGAGATTTCATAAATCGCAAAAAATATTGAAATCACAACTAAAACGCTGAATACTCACAAAAGAAAATATAAAATCAGTATCACTGCAATTATACGCCTGTTTTAGTCTAGCACCCATAGAATTGTAAGTTTCTTCTTTCCCATAGAACACAAAAATTAGCACCCAAAGCCATTACCGCATCTACAACTTTTGGGGCCTTAGGCCCGCTTGAGATTACGGGCCCCTATCGGCCTTATCTCCTAAAAGCATTGCAGCCAGTATTGGTTTAATTATTTTCGCCTAAACATATTTACGGGCCCCGAACTATCAGTTCAGAAATTTTGTTCGATTGACCTTTACTGACGTAAAGCGGTTTTTGTCGCCTATCGAAAAAAGTCGCTTAGTTTTGTAAATATAATTTCCTTAGGTAAATGTACGCTTTTATATATCGATAGTTTTTAGTTCTAATATGAAAGGTTCACCGACTCATTAGTCAAATGTTTAAGTAAGACACTCCAGTCAAAATCCTCCTTAATTTCCTCAAAACAATTAGAAAAAACTAATGCTATGTCAATAGCAGGATTTTTGAAAGATGACTTGGCTAGCCGGCCGCTGTTTCTAAGAAGAAGTTATTGTTATTAATAAATTCTGATGCTGGCCCTTATATGATAAAGGCAGGAGTAAATTTGAAAATTATTTGCCTCATAAACAACACATTGTCTGTTTAGCCCATGGCCTTAATAATGGCATCCCTTTATAAATTACTTAATTTCTTGGGTAAGATTTTCTTAAAGCTTCTTTACAGATTCAGTTTTATAATTAGACACTTCTAAATATTTCACTTCCAACTTAACCAGTCTTAACTAGATGGAGAACTTAGGTAGAAGCTGCATTACAGTATTGCAATCGTGAAAAAAATCACCCTCCGAGATTGCAAGTGCGGATCCAAGGGGGAGGTGATGGGGGTGACGTCCTGCCCCCCAAGGGCAAGAAAAAATGCTTATAAATAAAATTCCTTACCTGGCTGTGCTACTGTAACGTTATATGTTTCGAAAACTCCACTGCTAGAAATGGGGGCAAAATTTGCATAATTTATTCGGTATACTTTGACGTTTACCCTTGCTCAGTGTTGCCGCAATGCTACATTTGTTAATTCTGCTTGATACTGGGATAATACATTTTTAAATCATGGCAGTTTTGGTACAATTTGTCTGCACCTACGCTCCACAAAAACTCAACATTAATATTACATTACAATTTTTTAATTACTAACCATATTTAATCCTCCAAATATTTAGAAAACTGAAAGTATCGGACCTCTAGGCTTAATGTTTCCAAATTTAGTCAACGATTTCAATACTTTAGATAGGGAGTTTAGGGAATTAAAATATTCACACTTTGACTTTTATTTGCATGAAACTGAATTTTGGAAATAAGTATGTAATGCCAAAAAGGGTGACAATAGTCTCGTCTTTCCAGAGCTTCCCAATCTTGGAAATATTTTATTTACATTACCGCACAGCAGTGCAAGTGTGGAAAGATTATTTTTTGAAAATTTTACAATGAGATCAATGCCAAACTATGGAAGTGGCATAAATTATTGGTGGGTCACCCTGTAATCCTTTTGCGTACCTAATGAGATTTTATTATTCTGTACATTTCTGAAACAGACTATAGTGATAATGTTTTTTTTTCAGAGGGTTCGACGATTGCCTCATTTGCTTTATATTCCATTGCATACTACCGCTTCTTTTAAGGGTTCATTTACTTATAGCTCTAGTATATACTTTAATAACTAATTATGTAAAATTAATTAAAAATTTTAGGCCCTTCAAGCCAATAATTCATACTCTAATTCATAGCGTCCACAGTTTCATCCTCGAAATATGAATAAACAAATAATATTTCAAAAAAATGTTTTTTATTTCTTTAATGTTACTTTAAGAGTATATGTATCAATTTAGGATAAATAATCAAACTTCTCTTTTTTTTGGCCTATTTATTTAAATAGTAAATATAATTGTAAGTTCTCATGTAAACATTTAGGGATATTACTTATAAAATGCATATACAAATATTTGTAATAATTTTTCAGGTTGGGCTAAAATAGCTTTGGCTGAGCCCCGCCTTAATAAAAAAGTTTTAAATTTAACATTTTGCCAGGTCGTCATTTTGTTCTACCATATTGGATATTCACCAAGTTACCAAGTCATCCCCATAAGACCCTCAATTTTTGACCAAAATTTAAAGTCGGATAAGGAATTTTTTTCGCTGTGCGACAAATTGACAAACAGACAGACCGACGGAATTGAGAAAACATGTTTTTCGGGCGTCTAGAAACCGATTACAAACATTTAATTCGTCCGCCGATTTGTTTCGCCATCTTGAATATGTACCACAATTCTACCAGTTAATCTTTATGTCACACTTAAATCTTGCACAATGAAATCAACCTAATATAAGTAGTTTTTTCATATTGATTTTTTAAATGTTCCATCTTGAATTTGTATCACAATTTTACCAGTTCGTTTCTACGTAATGCTTGATTTTTGTGCAAAATTTCAGGTGAATTCAGTAAGTAGTTTTTTAGTAATAATTTTGTTAATATTTTACCAGGCCGCCATTTTTTTTCCTATTTTGGATTCAAACTAAAATTTTGCCAGATGAGTTCTACGTAATACTCGAGTTTTGTGCAAAATTTCAGGTAAATTGGATAAGTAGTATTTCAGTAATAACTTTTTTAACATTTCACTAGGCCGCCATTTTGTTCCGCCATATTGGATTTTTACAAAAATGGAACCATTTCATCCCCTTATGATCCTTGATTTTTGACCAAAATTTGAGTTCTATAGGATACATAATTTTTGAGCTATGCCACGTACAGGCATACCGACACACCGACGTAATTGAGAACATGTTTTAGGGGACCCCGAAACGTGAAAATCTGTAATCTGTAACAAATCAAACGCGTAGGACATTTCAGATCCGCACTGTATACGTGAAAATTAAACAAAAAGTTCCCTGTCCCTGATATGGAAAACGTATATTTGTTTTGCAATAATAAGAAAAAACGAATATCGTAATTTAGCTAAGATGTAATAATTATAAATATTATAATAGCAAACAAGATTTACGATCTATGTTGAAAAATCGTGTTTAAACTTGACCTTGTATATAATTCACACTATTCTTATCTTTTAGTACCTGATTTTAGTTTTTATGTACTTTCGAAAGTGAGTATACAGAAAAAAATCGCACACGTGCTCGGACATTCGCTTTATAAGAAAAGTTGCAAAAGGAAAGTGCCTCAATTTGAGGGACTAGAAAGTTGATACTTGGTCATTTTATGCTGCTTTCTTTAGTAATGATTCGAGTCTATTTTGGTACCTTTAAGATGACTTTAAACATCCGGTCATTCACTTTATATGAAAAATTATAAGACGGAAGTGGCTCAATCTGAGGGACTAAAAACCTATTAGGGTATTTTATGCTTCTTATTTTAATAATATTTTGATCTTATTTTGGTAGCTCTAGGATTTTTAAACCTGCTGGTCATTATCCTATTATACAAGCTTTGTTGTTCCTTCATATCTATATCTATACATATAAAAGACTTAGTTGACTGACTCACTGACTGATTCAAACCGTTTGAAGTAAAAGGCTGAATTTGGGCGTACAGGTTGATTTTAGGGTGTAGAGGTTCGATAAGAAGGGATTTTTCAAAACTCAAATTCTAAGAAGCTGAAACCACCCCTTAACGGTCAGTTTTTCGAAAAAAACGCTTAAACACCTGTTTTTTAATTAATTTTTTATATATTTTAGGATTTTTAAAAAAATTAATGCAATGTGTCTAAAGGAGTAAATTCATCCCTTAAATATTATAATATATTTTATTTAAAAAACCGTTAGTTATTTGGAAAGCGCTTGAACATAATATGCTTTATATTTTATTTTTTACATATTTTAAAATTTTTTAAATACCGAGACAGGATGACCAAGGGGCTGAAACCACCCCTTTAATATTATATTTTTGATTTAAAAAACAATTAGTTATTCGAAAAAACACTTGAACACGAGCTTTCTATTTTATTTTATTATATATTTTAGGATTTTTTATAAATTCATAGAGGGTTTTTTAAAAAATGGGGTCGTTGATTAATGTTTGCGACCTTTCTGAAAACGTTTGCCGATTTTGATTTTATAAAGGTTCGATAAGAGGGTCTTTTCAGTTTCCAAAAACTACCCCTTAAATGTTTACAGTGAACTCGAAAGTTGTCAAAATAAAACCGCTTCTGGGTTTAAGGAACTAGCTATATTAACTCAAAAAAATAGCATAGCAGATGAAATAATTCTAGCTTTATTGAAAAAAAACTGCTCCATAATCAACATATTACTCAATAGATGTAGTTATAGGAATACCTCCTCACGAGTTAACATTAAAAATGAAGCTTATTCGAAATTTAAAACCCCCAAAATTGTGTAACGGAACTCGGCTATAGGTTAAAATATTACAAAACAATGTAATGGAGTTTACTATTATTTCTGGCTCTGGTTTGGGAGAAACAGTTTTCATACCACGTATCTCTTTAATTCCGTCAGACTATCCTTTTCACTTTAAACGTGTACAGTTTCACACGAGAAATATGTTTTTGTTACAAACTGCAGTAAGCATTACGAAATACTAGCAATTTAATTTGAAAGACTAGAAGGCACAAAGGTCAGTTAGTGCTTCCATTATTCTGAAAAATAAAAACTTTTAGCCGTCGCAATAAAGATTACAAGGTTCACGACACACTAAAAGCAAACAGATAACCTTAACTTTAGAATATAAAAAAACTACTTCTAATATGGATAAAGATAAAAGTCATAATCATATTCCTAGTCATGTTAAAAAAATTAAAGTTTGGGACTTTTAATAATATTTCAGAACTTTTTTAATTCGAGGTAAATTATTCTACACGCATTAGTCACTAGAACTGAACAGATTAATTTAAAACTGCTTATTAAAAAAATCTGAAGTTTTAATATAAATGTTCCTTAATAAAAACATAACCAAAGTTTTAGATGATTGACAGCACGTGCATGTAATTAATAGTCTATAAGCTAATAGGATGTACCAGAATTTTGTGATCGCCATGGGTAGGGTTTATGGGTGAATAGAACGGAATCTTGTGTGGAAGTACGCTAGTCCGTATTCGAGCGTCATCTGATATATTGTAAACAAATACTGGCTAATTGAAGTGTGTCATAGAGAATAGAAAACTGTTTTGAATATAGAATTTTAGGATTACGCTACTCGCCGCGAGATGGCTTTTTGATGTTTTGGCGCACAATTTATATTTTTATTTACTAGGCACAAGAAGTATGGACTACCATTAATTAGTCAGTTATGGATGGCGGGTTCGAAAAGTTATCTAACATGCCGAATTTATTTTAATTAGCTAGATTTTAAGAATAATTTTCAGTATATACTGCATTTCAAATGTGTCAAAATTTTTAGTTTCAACATTTTGTGGTACTTTATGGAGCCTATTTGCAATCCAACCAGACATTAATTTTCTTTGAAGCCAGCGGGTACCTTACACTACTAGATTGTTAATTCTATATATGCATATAAAAAAAAATCTCGAAAAACATTCTACAAGATAGCAAACATTCAAATAAATCTACATTTTAGGCAAGGTAAAAACTCTGATTAAAATATAAATTGTAGTTCATTATTTTTATTAAAATGTATATAAAATGTTTATATCAGTTAATACCTCGGTAACTACTCGAGAAGGTCTATCTGAAATGTATCTAAAAGCTCAAATTTTGGAAACCAGAAAAAATTAGTTTCTTTAGGCAAATATTGAAAGGAAGAAAGGCTCTATAATCTACATCCTAAAAACTATCTCTAGAATATAACAAAAATTAAACCAAAATTCGACATGTTAAGTAAATTTTCAACCCCCGGTATTTGAATAATTACTTACTTTTCTTCTAGTTTAAAATACCTAACCTAACCTAACAAGTGCGGAAAGTGGTACTTTTCCGCGATGACAGTCAAGCCGTCAAAGGCGGAAAAGACACTTTCCGCATGTGGTAGGTACAACATTTTTTCTATGATCGATATAGTAATTAGAAAAATGATTGAGCTTCTTACAAAAAAATTACTTACTTTGTAAGTATTTCACTTTTTTGAGTGTTTTAGATAAGATATTCATTCATTTAACAAATCGCGCGGAAAAGTTACTTCTCAGTGCTAGTAGTCCTAAAAAGTTTTAGTCAAAAATTAAGGGTTATATGAGATAACCTGATAATATTTTGGTAAAAATCCAGCACTCCGGAAAAAGATGGCGGACTAGTGAAACGTTAAAAAACTATTATTAAAAAAATAGTTATCCAATTTCCTCAAATTTTGCCCCAAAATCAAGTGTTAAATAGAAATGAACTGGTTACATTTTGTTATGAATATATGATATCAAAACAAAATGGCGACCTACTAGAATATTTAAAAAATCGGCCTGAAAAAAACTACACTACTTATTAGATTAATTTCAAGTTTTGTGGACGCATTAAGTGTGATATAGAGATAAATTGGTTGCGATACGAATTCAAGATGAGGGAACAAAATGGCGGATAAATAAATTTTACTTTCCTCGTGAGAGGGCAGTATTACAATTGTAATCGTGAAAAAATCACAATCCCAGATTTTATATATATATATTTTTATATTATATATATATATATATATATATATATATATATATATATATATATATTTATATTATATATCTTTACGTTTCAGGGTCCCTAGATGCCGAAAAACATGTTTTCTCAATTTCGCCGGTCTGTCTGTTCGCGACATAGCTAAAAAACTACTCACCCCATTGATTTCAAATTTTGGCCAAAAATTAAGGGTCATATTTTGGTAAAAATCCAATATGGCAAAATGGGGCCTAGTGAATCCAAGATGGCGGAACAAAATGGCGGTTTAATACGATATTTAAAAATTCAGGTTGAGAAAACTACTTAATGGACTGATTTCAAGTTGTGTGTCATAAGTAATCGTGGCATAGAGTTGATCTCTACACCAAAAACTGTGTTACTAATTCAAGATGCCGGAATAAAATGGCGTTCAAATAAATGCATTTGCTAATACATAGCAAATGTAGTTTAGTGAGAACGGAGAAACGAAGTATGTTAAATTTTTATTTATTAGAACTGATTACTTCAGATTAGTTTTGATTACGAATTAGAAGTTTAATAAAAATAGCAGTATATTTTTAAATTATTATTTTATTAAACAATTACGTATTGTTGGTTATAACGTTTATATTAAATGTTCAGTTTGTCGGCTTGTTTACAGTAGTGCAAGCAGGTTTTCAGCATGAGGGGACTCATGATTTTTGATAAACAGAAAATGGCAAAATAATACCTAAAAACCTATTATGCCTCGCAATTATATGCATATATGTTTTGTCCTTGGCCCTGGGGAGCTGCAGCTACGGATTGTTTATATTTAGAGGAGTTGTCAATTCTAAACCCTGTTTATTATAAATTGTACAACTTTCTTTTCAGTAAAAATTTTCTTTGCAATTTGTTTTTTCTTCTCTATTGAGTTTTCCAAATAGCCTTCTGCCACGGTAGTTGATTTCCATCCGCCATGCCTCTTGATATTAGTTATATTTTCTCCTGAATCAGCTAACATTGTGACGGAACGGCGAAAACTGCGACTCGTGTACCTTCCTGGATCGGACAATCCCAGGTATTCGGCAATATTGGATGGCATCTTCCCAAGTGTATTAATCCCCACACATTGTATTGTGCATATTCGCTCTTTGCAGTTTACAAAAAAACGACGATAAGGTGTGTTCGAAGGGCGTAGAGCTACATATTTCCTATAAAGCTGAAGGTGAACTGCATATCCCCACCAATTACAAATGTTCTGAAAATATGAGTTTTTGTATCAGGAATTTTGATGATTAGTAGGGTCACTTTGTCTTCAATGTTATCAATGGTTAATTTAGTAAGACCTTCACGACGACATGCACCTGCCAATCCAAAATGGCCGCAACTTTAATCAACAAATAGACATCATCTGGTGCCTCGGAAAAAATTTTCCAATTTCCGCTTTAGAAAAATCTTTGGATTTTTTTGGACGGTGTCCTACGTTTTTCCGTTTCTTAAATGCTGTTAATTTTGAATATTTACTTATATTCACATCTTTGTTTGTTTTGATGATCAATTTGAGCATTGAAAATATTGACCATAGCGTACAAAATTTGCAGGTTCCAGATTTTCCGCCAAAATAAGCTAGAAATATTTTTTCTTTAAGAAATTTTACCTGTTTCTTCTCGCACCATTATGTAAATACTTTGTATTCTTTTTCATACCAAAATACTTTTTTCTACAACCGTCCTTAAAATCCTATTTTACACACTGATTGCAGTAGCTAAAGCTTGTTTTCAAGCACCGATGCGTGAAATACAATGCTTTCCCTAAAGGATTTACTTCACGCACCGGCTCAATAAGAAATGCATGGGCCGCCATTAATTTTAGGCACCGGGCCCGCACTGGTAATAATTTTATTAGGCGGCCGTGCCTCGCAATTTGTATCGTTGTCATGGTAACGAGTTGTCAAATTGCCAATGCAAACAGTTTAAAATAGACACTTTAAGTTCGAATAGTAATTTGAACAGTTTATTATTTTAAGTTATAATAAGCAATAATTATGGACTCTGATATAGAAATGTGTACTCCACCAGATATTACGGAAGCAGCGAAAACAGCTAGTAATTCTCTGTTACCTCAGAAGTCAAAGGAAATTTATGAAAACACGTACAATAAATTTATGACCTGGCGCAGTAAGAACAATATTAAAACCTTTTCTGAAAATGTTTTACTCGCATATTTATCAGAATTGTC
The DNA here is from genome assembly GCA_030620095.1 of Kuschelorhynchus macadamiae. NCBI lineage: Eukaryota > Metazoa > Arthropoda > Insecta > Coleoptera > Curculionidae > Kuschelorhynchus > Kuschelorhynchus macadamiae. The sequence goes on along the minus strand of JAUTXW010000779.1, from coordinate 405,640 downwards.
AAAAAATGTGAAATCATCAACACTATGGAGTCATTATTCAATGCTAAAAAGTACTATTAGCATTAAAAATAACTTTGACATTGGTAAATATCCAAAAGTTCATGCATTTTTAAAACGGAAGAATGAAGGATATATTCCACAAAAATCTCGAATATTGGAGAAAGAACAAATTTTCAAGTTCATAAATAAGGCTCCTGACGAAGTTTTTTTATTAACCAAAGTGATATTAATATTTGGGATTGCTGGTGCTCTAAGAAGAAGCGAAATTTATAAGCTAAAAATGTGCGATATTCAAGATTTAGGAAGTGTTCTTGTTGTATCCGTCCCTGATACAAAAACCAAAATAACAAGAAAATTTACCATTACCGAGCATTTAGAATTATACAGAAAATATGCCGCCCTTCGTCCCCAAAATTATCAAGAAAACAAATTCTTCATCAAGTATCAAGGAGGAAAATGTACTCGCCAAGTCGTAGGGATAAACAAATTTGGAAAATTGCCTAGTGAAATAGCAAAATTTTTAAAACTACCACATCCAGAAAAATATACAGGCCATTGTTTCAGACGATCATCTGCTTCCTTGCTAGTTGAAACCGGTGCAGATTTACTAATGTTAAAACAACACGGCGGTTGGAAATCTTCAACGGTAGCTGAGGGTTACGTAGAAAATTCCCTTAACAAGAAAAATGATATTTCAAATAGACTTTTGTCAGTTCAAAATCCAAATATGACCTCGATCACAAGCAGCAATATTATTAACAAATCATCATCAAAGGAGGCTACAGAAGTTAAATTTAGTAATCTAACAAATTGCAACATTACTATTAATAATTACAATAATTATAAAGAAGAAAATTAAATAATTTAACTATAATTTCTATTAAAAAGTTACAATTATTATAAAGTAGAAAATTAAATAATTTAACTATAAGTTCTATTAAAAAGTTACAATTATTATAAAACAGAAAATTAAATAAATAGTTCATTAGTTTAATTTGTATTATATAAAGGAGAAAATTAAATAGTTTAATTTTATTTCGTACTTGTATTATTTACGGTTGTAGAAAAAGTATAGTGTGCAATACGTGCGTGAAGACTTTTATACCCTTGTGTATAAAAGTTAACTTCACGCACTTGTTACACAATATACTATTAGGAATTTGTTGTTATTGCTTTATGGTGTCATGGCAACCGAGACTTGTCTATTAACACTATTGTTGAAACAATTGTAACTAAGATTACTTAGCATTGAGCTAACTGGAATGATATGAGATTATAATACGATGTAAGTCAAAATTATAATATAAATAATGAGACGAATTTTTGAATTTTTTAGGATATTGAAGAATAACAAATCTAGATGAGAAACTGCGTCTTTCTGTTAAACGGGTTTTTTAATAATTTTGAAAAAAAAAATATCTAATACTTTCCATACAGCTGACAAAAAAATAATTTGTGTTTTTCAAGCACTAGTTCGGAAACTAAATTACTTTTTGCACTAGTGCGGCAAAAACAAGTTTTCCGCACTAACATGCGTGCGGAAAGTGCTTACTTTCCACACGCTCATAGGAAAAACTAGTTATTGAATTCATTTTAAATTCTCTACATAAATCAAGGATCGCAGAAGTAGAAAATATTAGTAGAAATGGTACCCAATTGATATATTTGAAAAGATAATATATATGTGTTAGTAAATGATGTACTGAACTAAATTTGTACCGAACTAAATCCAACACACTTTACTATTCCTAATAAAGAAAAGATTCACAACGAGGGAAGTTCAGAGTAAAGTAAATTTACCAATTTTTGTTGATAGGACCTTACATAATAAAATTTTCCAGATGAAATAAAATATAATTTTCCACTTTTGGAAGTGCATTTTTTTAACTCAGTACTTTTTTTTATTTTTATTAAAGAAATTAGTTGACGTCCGTGAAACATTTTCCTCCAATGTATCTGGACCTTGAGATCACAGTGGTGGTAAGTTTACTAAAATTACCAAAGGACAAGTCTGGTTTTTAAATGGATTAGTTTTCTTATAAAGCTCCTTTTTTAATGTTGCACAGTATTACCATAGAACTACACACTAATTGACCGTGAACAAAAAACGAATTATTCATTCATCTGATATCGCGACTGCGTCGAAGTCAAAATAAATAGAATAATGAATGGATTTTCCGTGTAAAAACCACATCAAACTGATAATCTCTGACTATTAATAAAATGTGGTTAATTTCTGCAAATATAGGTACATGGCATCGGTTATATCGCTTTCTGAATAAATGAATCCACATAACGACATGCATATTCATGGTTATTTCAATGTTGTTTTCAAGATGACCCCTGAAAATTAAAATAAATAAATGTTGGAATGTTGGGAAGTAATATATTTGTTTACGCTACGCGCTTTTATTTTGTATTAATTATTTGCCCCTATGTGTTACCTAATGGGACACAGTATTATTAATTATTTTTTGAAAACTGAGTTTATTAGGTGGATTGGATAACTATTTTTTATTAGAGTCCCTTTTGCTTTTTTGATTGATTACTGTCCTGATCAATGACACCACAACATATCAGCAAATTAAAAGCGATCCAACTAAGCGATATCAAAAAAAGAATAATGAGCTTGTTGACAAAAGGAATAAATTACATTTCACCTGACACTGCCTCAAAATTAAAAATAAATTACGCTCTCCCATACTTTTCATAAGATGGTACGTAACCACCGAGTTCTAATCGCAAGCATGATGAATATGATCGTCAGTTAGTCGATTGCGATATTTTGATTTAATTATCTTCATTCCAGAAAATGCAGACTCGCACAAGTAAGTTGACCCAAACATTGCTGTCAGTTGAAGGGCGATTTGCCTTAGATTCGGATATTTATCTTCAGATATAAAACACCAGAAATTTGTATCAGATGCTGTAGCTTTGAGATGTATATCTGATATAATCTGCACCAACTCATTTTCAACAGAACATGAGTTCATATTAAACTGACTTGCTATTTCAGTAGCTAATTCCTTAATGTGTTTACATGAAAAAGGATAACTCATAAATGATGCTACATTTGCCAATTTACTACAATCATAAAAACGCATTTCGAATTGTCCCAAAATATTTGATAATTCAACTTCATACGTATCATAATTCAACTGAGGAATCCTTGCTTTCAAAAACGGAAAATGTTTCAGATCCTTTCTTTTCAGTTGATCTATCATAAGTTGCAATTTATTTTTGAATGTGTTTATTGCACTAATCATCTCAATAACAGTTTTTCCTTTACCTTGAAGCTCCAAGTTAATGATGTTTAAGTGCATTGTGATGTCAGTCAAAAATACCAAATCAGTCAGACATTTTTCGTTTTTCAACATCTGAGTGTCATCACCTCTTTCGTCTAGAAAAACTGTTATTTCGGGCAATAATTCTTGAAACCTTTCTAGGAATTTTCCGCTACTCAACCACCTGACGGCCGTGTGAAGAACTAAATCAGTGTGTTCAGCTGACTCCCTATCTTCCAACTGCAACTTAAAGAGCCGCCGTTGCAAGCTACGTGAACGGACGGAATTCACAATTTTTGTTGCAATGCCCATAATTTCCTCCGTGTTTAAAACTTTTGAACCCAAAACTTGTTGATGTATAACGCAATGGACTGAAAAAAATTAAGGGAAATCTTCATTAGCTCGACACAATGCCACAAAATCGTTTTGTTTCCAGTCATTGCTGGTGCTCCATCGGTTGTAATGCACACTAATTTATATATTGGTAGCTTGTAGTTTTTTACAAAATTGAAGAAAACGTCATATATATCTTCGCCACGGGTCTTCCCCTTCAGAGGAATGATTGTCAAAAATTCTTCCTTACCCAACATGTCATTGAATACCATCCGAATAAAAATGCACAGCTGGGCAGTGTCTGTCATATCGGTGGATTCGTCGAACTGTAAAGAAAAGTATGTACATTCCATGATATCATTTTTTAGTTTATCTACCATGTCCTGACTCATAACTTCAATACGCCTTGTGACAGTCGGACGAGATAACTGAAGTTCTCTAATAGCAGACATGATTTCTGCTTTATTTTTAAAATCTCCAAATAAAGTCTCACCCGCTTCAATAAATGCTTCCTTCACAATCGATCCATCTTCGAATGGTTTGTTGTGTTTCGCCAATATATGAGATATTTTAAATGACGCGATCGTAGCAGTTTTTGATTGTTTGGCTGGTCTTGTGAACATGGTTGGTTCTTTTTTCAAACAAAATATCAAATCACGTACTTTTCGTTTTCTTAATTCACTCTGTGGCGGAAAATCCTTTTCATAGTTTTTATGAACCGTTTTATGATGCCTCTCTAAGTTACCACGCTTAGGTATTGCAACTAACGCACGACAAATAAGACAAATGCACTATCCTTCACCATACAAAACAAAAATTCTTCCTTCCAATCGTTATTAAAATGATACGTTTTAGATTTCTTCGCTGCACTCATTTTGTACTATTTAATAATAAACTTTGTATCAACGTAGTATTGCCTTCAAGTTGCGATTCAGAATGACTGCAATTCCTGCAGGCGCAACATTTATATCGGCGTGAACGAAAATCTCGTATGTTCCCGTCAAACGCGCCGCCCGAAATTTCTAGAAAAGCGGCAAGAATAAAAAACGCGGCTTTTCTTTGACAAGTACCGCGCGTTCCTTTGATAAAGCCGCCTTTTGCCGCTAGCAGAGTGTTATTTTATTACGTAATACATTTTTGTAGTTTAGTTAAGTACCTACTTATTAAAAAATTTTTTCTTCTCGGGATCTACTCAAAAAGCACTCGCGATCGATCATTTGTGCACCCCTGTTGTAGAGCGTATAGAATACGTTATTGGTATTTGAGGTAGGATACATGAGTTTCACTTTGTTTTCTGGCTATGCTAAGGACCTAAAATTAAAACGCAGGCAATTTCTGTGGTAAATATGCTGATCATAGTCGTAAAAAAATTACGCGCCTTTAAAATTCATTAATTTTCAATACATTTTGGTTAAATATATTGGCCAATTTAAATCTCAAAAATGTAATTTTTGGACTTTGGTTGAAATAGTAATTATCATTAAATATCTTATTATAAAGATTGATTCTTTTTGTAACGTAATGATTAATTTGTATGCATTTTTAATCTTTATACTCACAAAAACAAACACCATAGCTAAATATTTATAGCAGAGATTAAAATAAACAATGGCGTTCTATGGGACTTTTACTTTTAGTTTGGCTGCATTTCTTTACTGAGAAAATTACTTAACATCAAATGTCTACGACTGCTTGGATTTTTTAAATATGCAACTGTCACTTATACCCAATTACTTTGAAGTCTACTAGTTATCTACAAAGTTCCCATTAATCCCATACTATATATTATTACCAAGAGGTTACGATTTGGGAACATTCCGCCGGTTTTTTAAAATTTAATGCGTTGTGTCGTAGCATGCGGAGAGTTGCCGTACTTGAGTCACTATTATAATTCGGCCATCTATCATAACCATAACCCTTTGTTTCGTTTTTATTTTTTTCTTTCCTTAAAATATAGGTTGTTTTGTTCAGGTATTACATAACCAGGTTGTGATATTTTTAATTTTCTATAAAATGTGGCTAAAGCTACTCTTTTTTCTTATGGTATGTGCAGCCATTGTGAACCATTTTAACTTGTTACTCGTAGACGATAGCACATACACAACTGATTAATAGCTGTAGACCGAATTACAATGACTTTATAAGGACAGTGGCGACAAAAGAAGCCTACCCGCCAAATTGATGCAAAATTTTTAAAGGTTTAAATGGGGGCACCCATATTATGGTTAGTTTTTCGCAAAATATGACTAAATTAATCTATTTTTATTTTGACAACCTCTGTCGGAGCCAGTTGTAAATGTAGGGTTATGTTATTGTTTTGTTGTGAAAGCGAAAAACTAAAGGCACCAATAAATTCCTGTGATATTGTTACCTCGGCAAACTGTGATATAGTATGTCTAAATACTCAAAGTTTTTTTGGCCCAGAAGTCAGAATTAGTTGCAGAAATATTTATTTGTAACCCTCTATTGGTAGTTTTAACTGAAGCAAGAGTAATAGAAGAAGTTGATGATCTAGAGGTTCAGGTAAAGGGGTACTCATGTATACGTTGCAACTCTCATAGCAGACATACAGGAGGGGTGATTCTGTTTGTATGAAATAATGTTAAATTTAGTATTTTTGGGACTTCGTTGAAATTGATAATTATTGGTGTGTTTTTATTAGAATCAATATTCATGGGGTAAACTGGACAGTAGGAGGTTGTTATCACTCACCTAACTCTAGCCATGCTGTGTTTTTAAAGTTAGAAGAGTGGTGTGATGAGTACTTTACAGAAACTGATAACTGTATACTAACAGGTGATATTAACATACATTTTCTGGATAGTACAAGTTATTATAGAATAAGGGAACTAATATATGAAGATCAACTAGGACTGAAGTACGATATAGGTATATGATTGATTAGATCAATAAAATATCTAGTGACTGAGTTTGTGTGAAAATGTGTATGAGGTCATAGTGAACATCATTCTGTAATAAACTCAGAAGTTATGCATAACATCAATACTTATTGAAACGGATTTTAATATTCAATATATGTAAACGTTTTATTTCAAGATATAACTAAATGTAAGCATATAGTTGATATGTTTGCCCCATTGATTGAAGTAAAAAACAAACAAAGAGAACCAGTATGGTATAATACTGATGTTAAACTTAAAGTCGAAGAAAGAGATAGAGCTTATAAAGTTTTTAAGAACTCCATAGCGGATAATGGACGAGAGGTTTTGTGGCAGGGTTACAAACTTAAAATAAATTCAGTAGTCAATATTATAAAAAATAAAAAGAGGGAGTTCTATGAAAGCAGAATAGATGCAAATAAAGGGAATAGTAGGGCTATGTGGAGCACTTTGAAGGATCTAATTAAAAGTAAAAATCAATCCTTAAATTACCTGTCAATTAAATTAATAAATAATGAGTTTGCATCTAGTGAAGTTGAGAGTGCTAATAGATTTAACGATTTTTTTGTTAATAGTGTAATGGATATTGAAAGTTCAATTATTCCTACTGATGAATGGACGGTTGATATATATAATCCAGTTGAGACTGTTTTCTGTGATTTTGAAACAATTACATTGTGTGAACTTAAAAGCATTGTATTTTCACTAAAGAATAAGACTGATCCACATGACATACTTAATGCAGGTTTTTTGAGGGACTCTTTTGAGGTGTTGGGGTATGTTTTGCTTAATTTTGTAAATTCATCTTTGTTAAGAGGATGTTTTCCATATGAACTAAAAACAAGTATTATTTCACCAGTTCCTAAGATTCCCAACCCTTCAAATGTAGATGAGTTTAGACCAATCAACACTCGTCCTACCTCTGAAAAAATTTTGGAAGCAGCCGTCTGTGATCAATTAAAGAAATATTTTGATAAAAATAAAATGTTTAAAGGCCACCAATCAGGATTCAGGAAAAGCCACTCCTGTGAAACAGCTTTGCAACTTACAGTAACTAAATGGAAACAATCCATTAATGAAAACAAGTATATTGTGGCTGTGTTTTTAGATCTTAAAAGAGCTTTTGAAACAGTTGACCAAGATTTACTTTTACAAAATTGAAATATTATGGTATTGGAGGAAGAGTGTTGTCTTGGTTTCAGCAACATCTGGAAGACCGTGCACAAATAACAAAGTGTGGAAGCCCTTTCTCCAATGCAGTGTTGAATAGTATAGCAGTGCCGCAAGGCAGTATATTGGGACCCATCATTTTCATTATCTCTCTCAATGACATAAACTATGCCCATGATTTCGAATTTTTGAACCTCTTGGCTGACGATACACTTGTGGCATGTACCGGAAATGATTTAGAGAGAGTAATGGAAAATATGAATTTGGCTTTGGAAAAGCTGGAGAGTTTTTTTAAAACCAATAAACTTAAACTTAATATTCTTAAAACGAAAGCAATGATATTGAGTAATTCATATAAGGTTTCTGGTATAAACTTTGACAACTTTTCCTTGGAGATAGACGGTGAAGATTGAGTGGGTTGCAGAGATGAAAGATCTCGGTTTTGTTTTGGATAATAGGTTGAGATATGTCAAAGTCATTTATACATTCGTTACAAACACTTTATAATTACAAGCAAAAAACAGGTGAACCAGGCTTAAATACATTTCTCCATATGGCTAATGGCTGAAAACTTCCTGTTTGAATCAATATTCATTTTAATAATCACAAAAACTAATAAAATGAGACACTAAAATAACAAAACTCATAAGAAACCCACGTAGGCGAAAAGTAAACAAAGCGGTTTTAGCAGCAATATAGCCGAACCAATCAAAAATTGGTTACTCTATTGTTGCCACTGTCCTTATAAAATCACCGACCAAATCTCGTACCAGCGCCCCCTATCTCCGGAACCTCAAGCACAAAAGGTAATAGTTTAACTGTAATTCTTACTTCTAAGTTGCAACAGAAAAATAACGACTTGTAATAGCCAGTTTAAAGTAGCAGTAGACGATAACTTTTTCTACTCTACAACGACTCATTTTACTTTATAGTAATACGTTACAGGAGTACATTTCAACGTAATGGAGTAGTCTCTGCAAAGTTCAAGAAGGTACTAATACTTAAAAGTTGTAATTTATTCCTTAAGTAGTTGCTTGGCAGTAGTTATTATATAATTACTTTACATAAAAAATGACTATAAAGTATTATTCGCACTAACAAATACATATATAATACTTAAAAACATGTAACCCAATTTGTTTGTTGGTATATAGTTAGGATTATTTGTAATAAATAAGTGAAAACTCTTAAAGAATAGTAATGGAAACAGTTGAAGCTACTTTAGTGCTAGCTGGGTGGGTTATAGGGATAAAATAATTACACAGTGGTTAGCCTTTTAAAATAAAACTTATTTATTCGCTCTTAGACAGCATCAGGAAGGTGTCAACGACTAACTAACTTTTCTTAAGACAACAACCAAGCTATCCGTCCCATTCACACACAGCACTTTTTAATCTTGATTGCTTTCGTGCTCTTTATATAAACATAAACATTATTCATTCATATTCTATTTTTAATTAGATACCTTCCTCATGCACCTGGGGAAACTTACAATATGGCCCAACATTCGCTGTGAGTTCTACTCAGGATTAATGAAACTTAGGAAAACCTAATCCGACCATAATATTAACCTAAACCTAGTTTAACTCTAAAAAACTCCAGACATTTTAGTGTTGGCAATGGTTTCGTCAACATTTCAGTAAGTTGACTACCTGTGGAAACATGAGTAACTTCATTTAGCTTTTTCTCAACTTGTTCTCTAGAAAAATTATTTTTAAGCGATACTAATACAACCATTATTATCCTTATAAATTACTATTGGTTTAACAATATTTATGTTAATTGCTTGCTAAAGATTTTAACCACACTGCCTCTCTGACAGCTTCAAATAAAGCCATGTATTCGGCTTCTGTCGATGAGACAGCTACTGAATTTTGTCGCCTTCTATTCCAACATATAGTACAATTTTCAAATAACTTAAATAAATACCCTGTTGTACTTTTCCTATCACTACCATCATTACCACCCCAATCAGAATCAACATATCCTACAAGAAATTCTTTATAGTCCGCCCGTGGGTAGTTTAATTTAATATTCATTGAACCCTTTAAATATCGTAGAGTTCTTCGTTATTATTATTCATAAAACTACTTAAAATATTTGCCACTACACTTAAATCGTCATTAGATACATTAGACATCCGATAGCACTTCGGTAAGGAACATCACATGCCTCTTCCAAATTCAACGCTAAGGTCTAATTTACTCTCAAGTGGACTATTGGCAGATTTAGAATCATGCATATTGAACTTATTTAAAATAATTTTTACGTACGCACTTTGATCCAAACAAAAATTTTCTTTTAAATTTCTTTTAAATCTACTATTAAAAACTTTTTCATTAAACACTTTTTCTGTAAAAGCCTTTTCATACTCTTCAAACCAGTACCTAGCTGCTTGCTTTAAACCATATAAGGTTTTATTTAACTTACAGACCTAGTTACTTTTACTACTGATTCCTTCAGGAACCTTCATATAAATTTCCTCCCTTAATTTACCATTTAAAAAAGCGCTTTTAACGTCCATATGGTGAACAATTAAGCCATACTGAGATCTATTAAAAATCTAAAGCTTGAAAACCTAGCTACCGGTGCGAACGTCTCATTATAATAAACAAGATATTGCTGACTAAACCTCTTTGCTACAAGTCTAGCCTTGTATTTAATAGGGTTGCCATATTCATCATTTTCAAATGAAAATACCCACCTACAACCAATGATATTTTTATTTTCTGGTCTCTCTACTAAAGTCCAGGTATCGTTAATCCTAAGAGAATTAATTTCATCTTTTATGGCAAACTCCCATTTTAACTGATCATCCCTTATTTCAATTTCTTGAAAAGAATCCTTGTTAGAATCGATTGAGCATATAAAATATACTCAGGTATAGCATCCTCGTTGTACGAGACAAGGGGTCGACCTTTAATACTCATCTGTATTTGAACTACTAGGTACTACTGATTTTGAATCCATGTCAAAAACATCAGTTTGAACCCCACGCTTAAGTGATTTGACAGCTCCAGATTTACCGCTATCTGGTTTTTCAGGGTCAGGTTTTACAGATTCAGATTTACCACTATATAGTTTTTCACTGTAATGTGAATCATTGATTTTTACATATCAGTATCGCTTTGAGGTTTTTGAACTTGAACCTCTTTAACCTGCCCTACAGGCTTCGATTTTAAATAGCCAGGTTCATCTATAACATCTCTAGCTACGAGAGACTTCTCTGACTCCACATCCCATACTTTATATCCATTTGGTTCATACACTACTAATATGCCCTTCCAAGATCTTTCGTCAAACTTTGCTTTGTTTACTTTATTATGAACGTAACCTGTTGAACCAAAAAACCTTTAAGTAATTAAGCTGTGGGTTTTTACTATGCCACAATTCATATGGCGTTTATTATTAAATAAGTAGCAGTTAACACTGCCTCCCTCCAGAAAATCTTATCTAACTGTGCACCTTTTCCATTGTACAGTCTTTTTCAGTTATAGTACGTACCATACGATCTGACACACCATTTAACTGTGGGGTACATGGAACAATTAAGTGATAACTAATGCCCTTTTCCGTACAGTAGTGTTTCATTTCCGAAGACAAGTATTCCCCGCCATTATCGCAATATAAATGCACTATTTTCAAATAAAATGTGCCTCGATTTTTGCAACATTATCCTTAAATACTGAAAACGTATTTGATTTTTTTCAAACTAACTGTTAATGGCGTTATGGGACCACAAACCTCCGAGTGTACAATAACAGCTTTTTGACATAGTTCTTATCTTTATGTTTATTAAAAGGTAACCGTGCTTGTTTTCCAATTATACAAGCTTCACATAAGTCACTAGAAGGTGTAATATGATTTATCAAAGAAATATCTTCGACCATCTGTTTATTCTTTAAAGCAATAAACTTATCTTTACTTATTTGCCCATGATACCATATTTCATAGTTTGTTTTTATTGAACTGAAAGTATAAGCTATATTGTTTAGTAATTCAATATTTATGATCAACTCTACACAAATCAAACTGTTTGTTGACTTACCCTGCGTGACCATCTTACCGTCTTTACGGATTTCTACAACTCTTTTGTTAAAGGTGGTTGTCATCCCAGCAGTCTGCATTTTTGCCATTGAAAGCAAATTGTAGGAGACATTCGGGCAGTACAGCACATCTTCAAAAGTTTCTTCGATTCCCCAGTTGCTTAAAACATCCAGTGAGCCCTTCTTTGTTGTTGTGATGCATTCGCCATGGATATTTTAATTGATGTCGATAAAGTTGAAAAATGAGCCGTTAAGTCAGGTCGTTTAACAATGTAATCGGAAGCACCAGAATTCAAAATAAACGAAACTTTATTTTTGTCTGCACTGGTGTACTGTTGCCTTCCTTTAGCTGCACATTTTGAACTGTTCTTTATCTTGTGATTTTTAAAATACATACGATCACTTATAAAATGTCCAGGCCTTCCACAGTGATGGCACTTAGCACTGTTTGCCTTTTTTTACTATTACAATACTTCCCTACAGTGACAGAAATAAAAAGGGTAATGGAAAGAAAGAACTTTTTTTTTTAAACTTGGGAACCTGAAGTGAAGACCGAACAATATTTTGTCGCACGTTCTCGTACTATGTAAAATCCTTGACAATTAAACAAGTCAAATTATCTCATTAATACGGTATTATGCGAGGGCGATTAAACAAACACTGTTAGGCTGAGAAAGTTCAATAAAATTTTTTCTGTCTGGTGAAACCGTTTGTGCAAATCGAACAAATTAGTTTTAAAGCCTTATATTATTATTATGCATTTATAATATCGAGTTTTTACTCTGTACATTATATGTAAGCAGTTATGTGAGTGCATAACCAGCAAAGTAACTATTATTGTTGTGATTGGCGGATTTAACTGACCTTAGACATTAACTCTTAGGCAATTACTACCAAAGAAGGGTAAGTTTATGTTTTTAATTATGTTTTAAATGCCTAATTGAGTATGTTAAGAAATACTGCAATAAAATCCCTAATAGCACATTAACTCATAAGTACTTAAAAACATTATGTATTTCAGTATTAGCCTATATTATATATTTCAATATTAGACGTCCTCCTTTCATCCGACATGTCCCCTTTTAAGCAAGTGTCCGCGCCCGGTATATATTTTTGATTTTAACCAAATTGTCCCCTTTTTGAGCAGTTACCTAAAAACTCATCTCAATATCGTTTTTTTTTATAATTTTGAAAACATTTTTATGAAAGTTGTATGACAATAAAAAATCTACAATTTAAAAATATTTCTAATTATACAGGGTATTTCACAAATGTGAGGCAACTAAGAATCAACTTTTTTTAACTAGGACTCCCTATATATTTTTAAATATTTGGATTTCCCAAGAAATTCTCCATATAACACCATATTTGGTTTTGCATTTTATTTCGATATTGCGAAATTATTCAAAAAATATCTAAATTAAAAAAAAATCATGATGCTCCATAATTTGCTATAACTTCTCACCTACAACGATTTCAATAAAGAAAAATTGTACCACATTAATACTAAAAACAAGAAAATTTATGATAAAATATCGACCCCAAGTCGATTTACTTTAAAGGCAACAGGGGCATTTACTTAGATTTTTTGCAAAATCATTTACTTGGGTTATTAGCTCAAATACCAAACGAAACGCTGAATGAAATGTGGTTTCTTCATGATGGTGCCCCAGTCCATTCTACAGGGCCTATCCGAACATCAAACATACCTAGATCGTTGGGTTGGAAAAAGTGGACCGATTTCGTGGTGGGCTAGATCGCCAGATCTAACACAAATGGACTTTAGCATATGGGGGTATGTTAAAGAAAAAGTGTACAAAATACCTCCCACAACAAAGGAAGACATGAAGTTAAGGATTAGAAATTGTTTTACAAATATTAGTGTTGCCATATGTTGAAATTTAAGCAGTGCATTCGAAAGACATGTTGAACTGTGTTCAAGAGAACGGTAGATATTTTGAACACTTAATTAGGTAGTGTGTTGTGTATTAAGGGATTTCTTTTTTTTTTGTTATTTAAGTTGTTTTGTTTTTATAATATAAAACTTGTTACTACATAACATAATTAAAATTTGAAGCTAAGTTATTTTATAAAATTTTAACAACAATAATTTTTACTACTGGCTGATCATTTGAAAGAACAGCAATATTGCTTTGATGTATATTTCTTTTTTTAAAAAACCTTGTCTAACTAAATAACAATTACATCAATATGTTTTAATGCATTTTCAACGACACAATTAATATACCGCAAAAACTATTAGAGGTAGGTATAAGATCATCTTAATAAAAGTGAAAGAGGACTAATAACAGAACACTATAGATAGTTAGATACAGGGTGTGCCATTTAAAAAATCAAAGAAAAATTTGTTTCAATTTTGGCAAGTTGGCATATTTGCAGCAAACGACCTGTATAAAATTATTAGGTATGCGGTTATCTAAACTCTTAGTTAGACATATATTTTCTTTGATACAATTTTTTTTCGCAAAAATAACCCCTCGCATTCAGGTTTATATCACCATTCACTAACAACATTATATACATTTGATTTCAACAATTTTTCAATCTTACACAGGGAAGAAATTCGTATCAAAAGACTAATTTTGGAAACTTTATATATTCACAAGTTTCCAAACAATAGTAATCAAAAAACTGTTTATGATAATATAATTTCATTTTATAAATATCGAATTTAAAAATAATTTAGCATAAAAAGTTCTATTTTCCTCTTAGTTACTCAAAAACAAATAATACATAAAATATATGAAAAATAACTGCTTTTGAGAAACAAAACATTATTCATCTGACATCTCGCGTTGAATTGTTGATACTCAACATAATTATGTTTATATATTTGATTCTAAAAAAGTTTGCAATCAACTAACTATTGTTATTACCTATAAAACACCACAGGTGTCTCACCTGTTCACATATTTAAATGAGTAACCAAATTATGCATTTTTCTAATGTACTGTTCATTGCTAGTGTTAAACTCGACCATGGCAGGAAGTGCTTTTATGTTAATAAACATTAACAATATAAGCCAGCATTAACATATTTAAAAGATAATATGATTTAAAGTAGGGCACACCTCCCAAATTCTTCTAAAATATCCAATCATTTCGTGTCTAATAGTGATGACGTTTTTTATGAACTTTATAAAAAATAATAACGAACGTTTCTTTTTCTGATATATAAGAGCAACATTTTTCTCTTGGTTACCCACTAAACTATAATATTATATAATTGTAGAAATATGTTTTGTTTGTGATAATTTGTTTGTCTAAACAAACATTTGTGGCATTTTAGCCTGATGATGGTAGCAAACATCTGCCGAAACGTAGCGAAATAAAAAAATACTCTATATTTGGCCTATTTTTAAGATAGATAATGTTAACTTTTCCTATATTATTAAACTGGTTCTCAAAATTTGGGTTTTTTGTATTTTTTAATAATGTATAGGCACTTGTTATTTTTAAAAATATAAATTTGTTTAAGATAGCTACGAATAAAACATGGAAGAACCAAAAGAGGAAAACCTGCACATAATCCATGACCTGCGCAACCTGATCCATCCGAATATACCTTGCGATCAATCCAACATTTTGGCTGTAAATTATTCCAGGCTCAAGCACAGGGATAATTACGGAATAACACTGTTGAAGTAAGACATTATTATCATTTAATTTAGCCATAGATAAGTTATTAAATTAATTAGGAAGTCATGGTTCCTTGGATTTAGTTATTATTTCGCTTTATATGTACAAGGCAGTGGCGGCTCGCGGGTGAAAAAGTAAGTGAAATGCAAATGAAGCAAGAAAATATCACAATAGTTTTTTTTATGTGGAAGGGGTCGAATATTTTTTACGACTTACCTAAATTTTGTATACTAAATCAATTCTCCTATCCTTCATAGCAGCAAATTTATTTATAACATCCTTATAAAATGGATGAGTTTTCCTCCAGAAATTCCTTTTGAATTGAAATATTGCCTAGAGAAGTAAGTACTTCTTAAGATATTGTATTTCTTAAATACATTTTTACACCTTTGAGGAAAGAAAAATCTCTTTCCACTGGTTTTGGTTAAAATATCTTTATTTTCATTATTTTTTTTCACTTGCTCTTGCAGCGATATATTCCAATTACTATATATATATTACAAAATAAGACCAAGCTCATTTTTAAGTCGTTGACTTTTTGAAAATATTTTCCCATATAACTGTAACAAATTTTCAAACTGGCCAGTCGGAAAATTTAAACTATATTTGAAAAATTTAGCAGAATCTGCCAAACATAAAAGCGTAAGTTTTTCACAGTCTTGGAAGCTTAGTGTCATTTCCATTAAAATATGGTCCAATATTTCATGAAAAAGGGTTTTATACTTAGGCCAAATTTCTTCAGGTGAAAGCTTAGCAAGCTCACGTTTGTAATGATTTATTTCTGTAACAGAATTGGCTTTATCAAACATGGTATTCGAAAAGTGTTGATTTCTTTTTTTACAGAGCGCCTCACGACAGCGTTTTATATTGGATATGCAAAAATGAATGTCTGAATCGTTTTAAAAAGTCTGAAAGTTTTAAAAAGACATGCCGCCAACGGTCAAGTAAAGTATTTATTCGAGATGTACGGTTTAATTTTTGCCAATTAGGTGAATAAATGAATGTAAAAACTTAAATTTGAAGAGATATATAATAAATATAGTTAGATGTTAGCTTGTTTATTTTTGCTGGTGAAGTAGCACTTCACCTACTTCCCCCGAATAGCCGCCGCTGGTACAAGGGTAGAAGTAACAAAATAATTTAAATGAATTAGATTATTTAAACTGTAATTTATTTTTTACTTTATCGTTAACATATTATTGGCAGTGGTGTAGCTATGCTAGGACGATTTGGTGCAAAGCAAAAAAAATACGAGAATTGAACCCTGAGCCCTTTTGTAAAAATATCTTTCCGTATTTAAACTTACCTAAACGTATCTAAACTCATTTAGTCTCAAAATACTTTTGCTACGACTCCCTACTAGGATAATCTAGTTTCACTATTGCATCAGAGGACTTGCTCTTTCCCCCTTTATTTTTACTGTTATAATACTCTTCTATGAGCCTAATATAAACGTCAAAAAAGGTCACTGTCAAATTTTTTGACTACAAGCAAAATAAGTTCCATATTTTTGGTTGACTGGCATCATAAGATAGGTTATCAAAAACTTAAATAGGAATGTGAAAGTTATTTTACTCTAGGTCCAACCGTTCAGGTGCTCAAAAGCTCAGAAGCAAAAATGTCAATTTTCAAACGTAAGTTGGCGTAAGTCTTTTGTTTCTCACTCAGTTGTTTCTTTATTAGGATTTCCGAATTCTCCGAGCTAAAATACATCGATTGGCTCCTCAATGGAAGACCCTGTACAATACGTGTTACTAAATGATAATGTGCGGAACTATATTGCGCCACACTTCACTATTCTTATGGAAATGGAAAGATTCATAACAAGGAAAGTTCCGGGTAATGGAAATTTAATTTTTTTCTAACCAACTTAAAATTTTTGTATGTTTCTTCAGCGGCTATTTTTCAGGATATGAATTTTTTTAATTATCAAAATATTTATGTCATCAGCGTAAAGAATGACAAAAGTATTTTCTGCAAAGATATTAATAAAAAAAATTAAAAAAAACAAAAACCAGAAAAACGAAAAATGAGAAAAAATGGATTCTGAAAAAAATCCCGATGGCACTTACGTACGACAACGTACCATTTAGGGGTCTCTTATTTTCCATTTGTTAACCGACTTCAAAAAGGAGAAGAATATCAATTCGATCCTATGTATTTTTTTTATGTATGCACATCGATTGTTCCGCGATGGTTTGACCAATTTGGATGACATTTTCAGGGAATGTTCAGGATGTTACCGTCGTGGTCCCGTAGTAACAATATTGAAAAAATTTGAAAAATGGTGGAATGGAGCATTGAATAATATATGCGTTCACCATTCTGTCAGGAAGAAATAGTATGTATGTTACCATTGTATATTGTCAAAGATTCATTATAGCTTACGAAATAGGGGACATCTTGAATCGGTCCGGAGACATCAATGCTCACCAAAACTATATTATTTCGTGCGGTAACCCATGAACGCGAACGGAAACGAGACGCGGCGTTTCCCACCACTAAATCACTGTCCGACAAGATACTTCTAACACAGGCCAGTTCATTATTTTCACAATGGAAATACCCTCCCAATAATAAAAAAATATAAGCCCTAATACCTACCATTTTTTAATAGCCTAATTAGAACCTTTTATATTGGCAGGTAAACAATTTTATTCTAGGGCGGCTAAAATGGGTCCATTTTACAATGGAAAAATTACCTAGACTGGGTTGTTTACAACATTAGACATAAAATAAACCTTAAGCATCACTCTTCTGTGGAGTTTCGAATTGAGTGGTTCTCTGTGTATCGATAAGCAAGTATATGAGAAGTCGAGAATGTCGAGTCAAACGCGCCGAAGTTGCAAAATTTCTGCTGACAAATTTTGTTATATTTGTGGAGAATTTCTGGTAAAATCACAAACCAGGCCATTTTCCGAAAATGTAAAAAAGCCTACTTTAAATATTTTGGTGTGTTTATTGGGGATCAAGATAAGCGGTGGGCTCCCCATGTGTACTGTGTTAGTCGTAGTGTATCATTGGTGCAGTGGATGAAGGGAAAGAGAAAAACTATGCCTTTTGCAGTTCCAATGGTATGGCGAGAACCCACCAATCATTCTGACGATTGTTATTTTTGCCTGACAAAGACTGAAGGTTATTCCAAAAAGGGAAAGCACAATAGAGAATATCAAAATTTGCAATCTGCCATACGACCTGTTCCTCATAATGCAAATTTGCCAGTGCCGATTGCGCCTTTAAATTGACAAGCTATTGATTTGGGAGATAATGGATATAACGCATCATCAGGCAGCTCAGAAGAACAGTGCACCGATCCCACTTTTACCACAGGTCCCAGTTCCGGCGAGCCACATTTGATTGTTCAAAGTGAATTAAATGATTCAGTACGTGATTTGGGGTTATCCAAGCAACAGTCAGAACTTCTGGGTTCCTGCCTTAAGGAATGGAACCTATTGGCCAAAGAAACAAAAATTACGAATTTCGGAAAAAAAATGCAATGATTACTCAATTCTACAGTACGGAAAATTCGTTGTGCGCGTGTACTGATATAGACAGTTTAATGCAGGAGCTTGATATTGAACATTCTCCCCGTGAGTGGCGCTTATTCATAGACTCATATAAATATAGCTTAAAAGCTGTGTTATTACATATTGGAAATTTAAAACCCTCTATACCAGTTGCCCATTCAGTTGCAATGAAATAAAATTATGAAAATATGTATAAATGGCAGATATGTGGGGACTTAAAAGTTATAGCGATTTGAGTGGGACTTCAGGGGGGATTTACAAAATATTGCTGTTTTCTTTGTTCATGGGACAGTCGTATAATAAATCAGCATTATGTAACAAAAATTTGGTCAGAAAGAAGCGAATTTCAACCGGGATCTCAAAATGTTAAATCCCAAAAATGTCCTTTTGCCTCCTCCTCACATTAAACCAGCGCTGATAAAAAACTTTGTGAAGGCTTTGAATAAAGATGGTGATCGATTTAAATACCTAAGACAAGTCTTTCCCCAGTTAAGTGTTGCCAAATTAAAAGAAGGCATTTTTATTGGGCCAAAAATCAGAAAATTGCTGGACGATGTCAATATTACGGAAAAGCTTACCAGGCAGGAACTCAGAGCATGGAATTCATTTCTTAATGTAGTAAGAGGATTTTTAGATAACAATATGGATGGATTAAAAGTATGAACAATTAGTTAATCAACTCTTAGATGCCTATAAAGCGCTTGGTCTTTAAAAATTCACTTCCTCCATTCCCATCTGTCATTTTTTCCTAAAAATTTGGGAGCTGTGAGTGACGAGCAGGGTGAAAGGTTTCACCAAGATATCAGAACAATGGAAATTCGGTACCAAGGTTGATGGAATCCAGCCATGATGGGTGACTACTTTGGTTTTTGAAGAGAGAAGATAGGACACCTCATAAACGGAAAAAGTAAAGTTTAATTAGTCTTTTAAGTTAATATTTTTCTCGTTGGCTTTTCTCTTAAATGTATGGTATGTTTAATTGGCGAAAACTGTGAACAAAGTCAATAAACAGGGTTAAGAATTTTCTGAAATCATTTTTTCTATAGATATTAAGTATCGTAACATTCGATATGGTTCTACAACTCTCAGAAGAAAACCCTACGTGCTACAACTTTCTATTTATCATTTTCGTGTTTGGATAGGTCCATTCTATTATATTATGCTATTCTGATTTGTGTAACAACAAAAAAAAAATTTTTGTCGGCCAGTGAGAAGAGATCTTTTAATTAAAAGAGGAATATTAAATTTGGCTGTTAATCTTTGGGGTTGAAATTTGATACAGGTTAATTTGTAATAATGTTTCTAGAAATAAGCATACGTTTTAATAAAAAACAAACTTATTCCTACAAAAACCTGAATAACTAAATCAAAGAAACAGCGCTAAATATTATTTTAATCAAAAAGCAGTTTTCAACCTATTAAGGAAGAGGAAGATTTTTTGCATTTTGAGATACTTGAATGTACGGGGTGAGTTATTATATTATGACACACACCTACAGGGTTATGTATTAACAAAGATAGAAAAAAATGTGTAAATACAAAAAGTGTAGGGTAAGAAATACGTTTTTTTTTATGGAATATTCTGTATATTGTTCATTTTTATGAAAGGCCATCCTCTACTGTTTTCAAAACAATAATTTGATTATATTGGAGCAAAGCGTTTATTAATTATTTTAGTTTAACTGTAACATTACTTGCCATATAAGTCTAAGGTAATATTATGATTTAATGCAAAACTTGTTACAGTTAAACCAAAATAATTGAAAAACGGGTGACGCCAAAGTAGGCAAACTATATATTTTTGAAATCAGGAAAAAAAGAACATTCACAAAAATTATAAAAATACAGGGTGTTCCATTTAAAAAAACGTATTTCGTTATATTTTTAGGGCATATAGATAGTTTTGTTTTTTCATAACGAATTCTGCGGTCGTTACTCTCATATGGCGGCTTCCTCAACACACTTGGTAACATTGCGCCTTAATTTCTCTTATGATGGCATTTTTTCCATAAATTTAATACAAAATCCACCATCTATCGTGAAAAATGTTTAAAAAAGTGTCGAAACACCTAAAAATATTCTGCCCCAAAAGCGTCTCTGAGCCAGTAGGCAAACAAAATTCGATCACCATTAGAAACTTACGGGAACCAAAATCAGTGCTTTTGTATAAGTGCAACAAAGATATTAAACGAATCGTAGGTATAGAATACAAAGAACCCCATGAGCCGAAATATGTCGTAGTACTGATTATAATCGGCATGCTGCCGAGTCACAGTATGTGTTATTACAGCAATAGTTAATCAGTTTATTTCTTTCTCGTCCTGTTATGTACTTAAATAAATTATAAAAACGTCCTGAAAAATTTTTAGTTGACCGACTGGAAAATTAATTAACATTCTAAACTTAGTCAATAGGAAATGCTTAAATTTTGAGATTAGAAAATGTGTCGTGTATTTTCTTAATTGTTAAAGTCAGCAAATTTAATAACAATAAAATTACAGCCAGTAGTAATCCTGAAAAAAATAAAACCGATTTCAAAAAATGCACTAAGAAGTGAAAAGTAAATTTTATTTCACCCGGAAAATTTTGCTCTGTTAAGTCGCCACGAAACTAACAACGGCGGTAAGATTTTATGCTCGTGGTATTAGACATCAAAACACTCAGTAAATTATTTTAAAAAATTTACTGATAATCATAGTTTTATTTCGCATTGCAATAAATATCGTAGCATCTATAGAAAATTTATTAAATCTGCAAAAAATGCGTACTATAAAAATAGACTCGCTATGGCAAAGAATAAGCAAAGAGAGAGTTGGTCTATAATTAATAACTTTCGTAATATGTCGTCTCAAGGCAACTATGACATTGATCTGGAGCATCTAAATACATTCTATTGTAATATATCGAACGATCTAACAAAAAATGTAACAACTAACTCTGACCCACTATCTCATCTTAAAAGTGTTCCTAACACAGGCTCAGTTTGTTTTTTTCACTCAAAGAGGCATGAACTTAGAGAGGTGATTTCTAAAATAAAAAATAAAGAATCTGGTGGGGACGATCAAATCTCTGCTGAGATACTTTTACGGCTGCCTGATGGAGCCTTGGATGCGCTTTCAATCTCTATCAACGAGTCTTGGTCCCCTTATTCAAGGGAGGTGACTCGGCGGAGTCATCTAACTTCCGCCCAATCTATCTAAGGCTTTTGATTGCGTGGATCACGGAATACTGCTGTCTAAGCTCGAGAGATATGGATTCCGAAGCGTTGCTCACTCCTGGTTTAGATCCTATCTTAGGGTTGTCCTCAGTCTGTGGTGCACTCAGGAACAAGGTCCTATACTTTACAAAATAACTGCGGAGTTCTACAAGGCTCAGTTTTAGGACTGCAGTCTCGTCATCCTCGTTGCACCCTCTACAACTTGGATCCGGAAGAACGTCCAAGGTGTGAAGGTGTTTGTTTACCTTACAGTGTCCTGTTAGCATTCCTACCAGTTTTCTAAGATTTCCTCGAGAGAGTCCAAGGAGGTACTCAGTCCGAGCGACCTCAGGGCCGCGGATTGCAGCACCTGAGTGTCTGAACTCTTGTCTCTCCCATCTCTCTCTTAGAATCCCTATTGTCTGTTCGTTTATCTTTAGATTGATCGCCTTAGAGGATAGCGGCGCGAGGGGTTCAGGACCGTATGGTTTGTTCTTTCCTCCGTTACGCGCCAACCTATCCGCTTTTTCAATTCCTTCGATTACGCCATGTCTCTTAATCCATGACACTGTGACAGTATTCCCCTGGGAAACCGTCGCCAGCATCTGGTGACACTCAAGAATCAGTTTGGATGTAATTTTATTCTTTTTTAGGGTTTGCTAAACTTGTTTGCTGTCTGTGAGAATAATAACTTTTTTACCTGTTATTCTTTCTTTTTCTATTTGTATGGCGCCATGCAGAATTCCGAGTAGTTACGCCTGGAAGACGGACAATCCTTTGCCGAGAGCCATGCTGATTTCCAGGTTGAGTTCTAGTACATATACTCCCAAGCCAGTCCCATATTGGTTCTGAGAGCCGTCCGTGTAGATGTGTATGTCAGCCTCCTTTCCTGGTTCTATTGAACCGCTGATGTCAATTTCGAAGTTTTTATTGAAAATGAAACGGGGGATCAGGGCATCCGCTTGGTGTTCTACAAGAGGTTGTCATATGACTGCCTCTAGGAACACTCGTGCATGTCCCGGACCCCAGTTTTTACCGCACCACAAGTCAACAGCGTGCAGTCTGACAGCCGTTCTCTCTGCCTCGCCTTTTAGAAATACATCTGGAGGCGGCAGGCACAGTAACACCTGCATTGCCATCGTAGATGTGGATCTCATTGCACAGGTAACCATCAGACACGCTAGTCTCTGTAGCTGTTGCATTTTGTTTTGTGCAAGAACTTGCTTGGCTTTGGTCAACCACACAATGGCACCGTAAATGAACATAGGTCGAATGACGGCCGTGTAGAGCCAGAGGACAATCCTGGGGGACAGACCCCCCCAGACTTTCCCGATAGCTCCTCTGCACTGCCAGAAAGCTTTGTTGATCCTCTTTGATTTTTCGCTAAGGTGCTTATTCGAGTTGAGGGTGCTATCCAGGATGATTCCCAGATACGTAACCTCTTTAGATAAACCGAGCTGCTTACAGAAAAGAGGAGGTGGTCTTAGGTTGGCCAGCTTTCTCTTCCTAGTGAAGAGTACCATCTCGGTTTTTGTTGGATTCACAGAGAGTGCGTTATCTACGCACCATCCTTCCACAAGTATTAACGCAACCATTGTTTCACAGAGGAGGTTTTCGAATTTTCCTGTTAGCAGAATAGTGATATCGTCTGCATAACCATTTGTATAGAATCCATTTTCATTAAGATTCTTAATAAGGCTGTTGACTACCGTGTTCCAGAGAATCGGTGATAGCACGCCGCCTTGGAGGCAGCCTTTGCTTACCAGCGCTTAGCTTACCAGGCAGACCAATTTAAGTGACCTGAAAATCATTAGAGTGGTTCAACTCCAATCACCTTTGTCTGAACTTGAATAAAACTTATATTGTTGGGTTCAGGTGTGACGTGGAGGGATTAGTTTTGGATGGGGATCCGCTTCCGAAGATGTCTGTGACTAAATTTCTTGGCATTCTTATTGAGGTGAGGAGTTGCATTTTGGGGAGCACATCTTGACTTTGAGCAGCAAACTCTCATCAGGATGTTTTGCTGTGAGAGCAGTTAAAGAAGAGCTGGGTTTGCAACTGTCACGGACAGTACATTTCGCCTTATTTGAGTCGCATCTGAGATATGATGTACCATTCTAGGATGTGACCAGTCAGAGTCTCCTGAATGTGCTTTTCGTCCTTCAGAAAAAGGCAGTTCGATTTATTGTCGGTATGAGTCAGAGAGAATCTTGTAGACCGCACTTTGTGGCGCAGAGACTTTTAACTCTCACGTCTCTCTTTATCTTGGAGACATCATCCCTGATATTTAAAAGCCGTGTTGGGCTCCACTGTCTCACTCCCCAACATAAGACGCATCATGCTCTCAATTTGCCTCTGCCATTGCCAAAGAGTACACTTGTAAAAAGGTCATTGATTTATGAAGGTCGAAAGATGTTTAATCATTTACAACTACTCTCAAAACGGTTAATTCTCAAACAACTTTTCGTCGTGGACTTAAAGGATTACTTTGCAGTAAAGCATACTATAATCTGGATGAATTCTATCGGGATGCCCCCGAGAATGTTAATTTTTAGTGCTATTTTATTATGATTTTTTTATGCTATGTACATTTTTTATATCCTTTATTTGTTTTATATATCTGTTATTGTATTGTTATTTGTTTGTTCTAATTTTGCAACTCTTGCTGCCATTTGTTTTTTGTCTTTAAATTCAAATGTTATATTGGTAAGGGTGTTGTTTATTAGAATATATATGTACCTACTATATGCTTTGTCAACAAGAATTTTATTTTTTTGATTAACAAAGTACTTTTTGAATTTAAATTTATATAAATATATTTTGTTTTCAAATTTGCAAATTATTTTTCACATTTTAGGGCATTTTTTTGAAATCAGTTTTTTTATACAAATTTTTATTAAATTGTCTGTTCGAAATATTGGTTTTTGCGTATACAAGGTTGGTCAAATCTTAAGGTATTATTTTTATATCCATTATTAAACATTATAGATTGACCATAGAGTTGGTTAATATAACCACAGGAGAAGACTGGACCCTGTCAGCGATAGCTAAGACATTACCGGCATATATTATCCCACGTGACTTAACTTATATCCATGACATATTCCGGAGAGAAGTCGGAATAAACACCGTCACTCGACGGGCAATAGACAGATTTTTAAGAGAAAATGGTAAGTAATAAATAATAAATAACAAGCTCTAACTTCTAACGAACTAATCTTATGAAAAAGTAGTTTTACTAAAATATAATAATAATAATTATTATTATTATTATTATGACTTGTTGTCTCACAATATTCCTGTAGTTGTATTTTATACTGACGGGATTTTGCCAAAAAATAAAAAAAGGAAATGGAAATGGAAAAAAACAACTATTGTGTATTAAGAAATGATCTAACGATGCTACATGTTTTCAAAGTGACCGATTTTTGGATGTTCCTGTGAATGTCTGTATTAATTCCTATTTGAGCTAAATGCGGTGTAAACGTTGTGTGCGTGAGACCTGTTACTGATATGACGAGAGGAACAATGATGACTCTTTCCTGTTTCCACAGCCTTTTTACTTCCATTCCCAAGTCGGTGATCTTCTCACTGTATTTCACTTGGATGTTCTCGTCGTTGGGGACAGCCATGTCAATTAAATAAGTGATTTTCTCTTTTTTGGATTGAAAGGTGACATCGGGTCTGTTTGCGAGGATTGTTTTATCTGTGTGGATGTCAATGTCCCAGTAGACCTTGTAGTGTTCGTTTTCAAGAATGGATGTTGGTGTATAATGGTAGTAAGGGTCTGTGTTCTCCGTTAGTTTGTATGTTGTGACTAATGCTTGATGAACGACCTTCGTTGCTGAGTTGTGTCTCGCGATGTATTCAGTTCCGGCCATTATTCTACATCCACTCATGTGATCGATCGTTTCTCTCTGCTGCACATTGGATCGAAACATAGGAAAATAGGGACATTGACTTATTTCGAAATTAATGTTTGTATTTTGTTGGATTTTATGTATGATTTTAATGAATTCATCAAACATTAAAATTAATATGGCCTATTGTACCAGGTAGTTTACAAAATATACAGTATGTCTTACGAAAAAAGGTAATTTATAAACAAAACGAACAAAAAAAAATTATAACAAAAGAGAAACCGCTTTCTCTGTTAAATCGCTATGAGTCTTATCAAAGCTACGCATATGTGATACATATGGATCGGAAGACAATAAAAGATTAAGCAAAATATCTTCATTTCCAAAAGTTCTATTACACCTTCTTGAATGGCATTTCCTGTATTTCCGAAAATATTTATTTCTAGATTCAGCGGCCTCTTCAGACAGATGCCCTATGGGAAACAAAAAGTTTTCCATGATTTGTGCACCGTGTATCAAAATTTTGTGTAGAGAAGATGGCATGTAATACCATCCGTACAAGTAAACATAACTCTGCAGTCTCTTTTGCAAATTTATCAAACTTCTCCACATTTATTTTTTTCCCTAAAGCCAAAATTTGGAGTAGTGTATATAGACTTTCCAGCAACCGTTCATCGATTCCTGTAATTTGTGATGATTTTTCAAAGTTTCGGAAAAATCGTCTCGCAGTGTTTCCATCGTTACTTGTGCCAAATCCCTGTTTAACGACGTCAACTATCAAACCCATCTCCTCCCTAAATCTAAAATAAAATTGCAAATTAGGCGAAAAACGGCTCGACAAATTGCCGAATTCCAAAACATTAAACCTGACAATAAATTAGTTTTGCTCTCTCCAGAATACCTTTTTTGTATTTCCAGTTTCCTATTCTCTTTTAATGCCTTTTCTTCGGTGCTTCTCGCTGACCACTTTTTAAAGTCCCTGTTATATGCAATGTGGAGCATGCATTCAAATGTCCGTATCCAGGAATGTAGAATGGAGATCCCCAAATCGTATTGCTTTTTATCAGGTTTTCTTTTTCGAATTACCTAATAAATCGAATATTGAAAGCTCTGTAATCTCGTTCAAAAAGCAGTTTTTCTTCTTTAAACTCAAGATAAAAAACACCTTATCTTTGAAACCAATTAACAATTTTTGCCAAACTAGCCAGTTAGATTAACTCTTTAAACGAGCTCTCAATGAAAAAAAACTACTCTCAATAAACTCTGTTCATTGAAGAGCTACACGTGCATAAACAGATACAGACAAAACTTACCTCCAAATTGTTCATGTTAGTAGGCTTAGCACCACAAATATAACATACTGAACTGGAACTAGCTCCTGCTAAAATTGTGCAAATTTTTCCATCTATCATTGTGAGGTACAACTCGTGTCTCACATTACTCCATTTGGAAAAGTCGTTTTTTCAAGCAGATTTTTTTCATCTTTGAGCGACTCCCAGCACTCCAAAATAACGTTTTTTGTTTCCTTGATAAATTGAAAGTTTAAAGGTCTACAGTAATGTGCAGAAAAGGGCACTGGATTTTCCTAAATTATGTTTGTTGGATCGTCAGATTGTACTAATTTTAATGGCACGTAAGCCGTCATAAAAATGCTGGAATCGAAATTGTCATGGTCCGAGATGGTATCAAATTTCTGCTTGTACATGCTTTGACCAGAAGCACCATCAAATCCGCATTTTCCAAACAATGTCAATTCTTTATCGGGCTCTAATGATTTTATTTGCAGAATTCTTGACACCGTATGGTCAAGTAAAGATTGCAGTGATATCTTTGCACAACGATCAGTAATCATGATTGAACTTTTGGGTGGATAACATTCTAATTTTGCCTGTTGCTTTTTATAGTATGAAGGATAAAGATTACACCCTTTATTTTTTGCTGCCTTTCTTATGTTAAGGTATTGCTGTTTAGAAAAGTCAGATGAAATAAATAGAGCTAATGCCTTTTCTTTTGAAATTTCATGATAGTGATATTGCTCCATGTTTTGACAATAATGCAGAATATTTTCTACTTTATTGGGGTTACTTTCTAAAAATTTTTGTATTTTCCAATGTATTGATTACCTACAAAAAAAAATTATATGCTTTTAATTATAAGCCAACCTTAAAAAGTTTAAACAAAAATTGACAAAAACGACGAACAAAACTTTTAAAATTGAAAAACAAGCATTATTAAATATCAAAGTCTAGCCTACCTTCTTTTATTTTTGTTGATAAGGAAAAAGAAAGAATAGCAACACTTTTTTTTCGCATTCCTTCCGTCCTTCTTCTTTTTTGTTTATTTGAGAGCTCTTCAAATGTTTTTATCGGCTTAGGTAGGGATGGTTTTACGTTATTTACCGATTTTGGCCACACAAATTCCTTCTTTAACCAATTTTCATTTGATTTTAAAAACCTTGCTTCTGTCCGTTTGGATTGTTTCCATTTTTTCGCGAGATGAAAGCACAAAATTCTTAGCGATTCCCGCAAGCCTTGGGTTTCATTTTCCGAGAAATCCTTTTTTATATCTATGACACTTTCAAACAAAGCATTATGATCGGTAAATTTAATTTGTCGAGATTTTAATAAGGAATAAAAATCTACATTAAATTTTAAACGCGTTTCCGCCATGTTTGTATCACATTTGACAGCAACAAATAAGTGAAAACCAGCTTGTTTTTTATTCCATGGCAAACTTGATATCTGAGAGACGAAACTGTTAAGTACTTTACACGTATATAAATACATAATGTCATTTCTGTATTGATTAAAAGGCAATAACTAAATTTCGATTACATTTTTGGTATCTTTTGTTTATGTTAACCATAAAAAAATTAATGGTATTAACGTAAACAATTCTGAACCTCATGACCTATCATATGGCTTATGCAATATAATTTAGCCCGGTTCATTCTTGACAAAATATATTTACCTTTATTGGCTAATTACGAGTTATTTGATTGTGCGCTGTACGTGGACCGCAAAAATTTTAGAATTCTTGCATACTTATGCATTTTTTCTTTGCAGTGGCACTTCGGGGCAGCCAATTTCTTTATAATGTGGGTTAGTAAAGCTTGCTTTTACATCGCATGTAATATCTCCACTTACATCCACTTACATTTTTTTGTAAGTCAAAAAATCTTATATTTTAAGATGTTATGACACAAGTAAAAACAAATCAATACTTGACGTCTGTTGTGACTTTTTTTTTAAATTTAACTATCCAGTAGTATAGCCCAAAAACGCCTATATAAGTCGTTATATACAACAAGTGAATAGTTTTTACATCCGTCCTAAAATAGCCATCAAATATAAGACGCCATATATATAATTTGAATAATTTTTCAGTTTGCTTTAAATGATGCTCGCGTGCTCAATAGGTAAATAACAAAGGTATACTGCATATTATGTTTCATGAAACACCAATGTGTCTTTAACACAAATATGGAAAAAAAAGTTTAAATTTGGCACTTTTCAAAAACAGCCAGTGTCCCTATTTTCTTATGCTTCGATCCATTGTGTGCTGGTGACATCTCTTACACATCTCATCTTCAATGGTTGTGTCCTTGTTGACGTGCTTTCGATAGTTTCTGGTTGCTATGACTTTGTCCTGAATAGCAAGCACGAAGCCTTCTGTTTCGGGGAACCCTTCTTGTAACCACGTATATGAAAGCTTTTTATGTATATGGTCTTGCTTTATGTGGTATCTGTGTTTTCCGTGAAGTGTTTTTTCAGACCAGGTGTTCATCTTTTCTAGTCGTGATTGGATGTTACTGTGTGCGTCTGCTGCGTGGCTCGTTTGAGACAAGTCGAGCGGTGTATAAACACTAAGAACCCGTCAAATTACCGACCTATTACGTGCCTTCCAACCCTATACAAGATCATCACCGCCACAAATAGAACAACATCTAGCAAACAAAAACATTCTAACGAAAAAGCAAAAAGGGTGCAATTATAGACAGCGTCATTATGGAACAAACCAGGAAAAATTATAGAAACCTTCATACTAGTTACATCAGACGAGATATATTCCAGGGAGATCCACTCAGCGCTTTGTGGTTCTGCCTCTGTCTGAATCTACTCTCAAACACATTGATTAACACAAATTTCGGGTTCCACATTACACACCAAAAAATAACCTACACAGAATAATCCATCTCTTGTACATGGATGACATGATATTATATGCAAGCACAAAGACACAGCTAAATGAACTGCTTAAAATCAGAGAAACTTTTACCCTGGACGTCAACATGGACTTTGGTATAAGTAAATTCAAGCTACAACAAGGGGCAGTGGAAAGACCACTCTACGATGGAAACAATCAACAATGAAACCAAAGATAACATGCTCAAAGAAGAAACATACAGATACTTAGGCTTCCATCAAAGCACCAAAATTAACCACACTCATATCAATTCAGAGCTCAAAACGGAATTTAAAACCTGACTTACAAAACTACTAAAAACAAAACTGAACTCCAGAAATCCAACGAAAGCTATTAACATCTTCGCCATACCTATTCTTGCGTATTCGTGTGGGATCGTTAAATGGTTACGCACAGAGATAGAAAACATTCACATTCTCATACGCTCTGAATTCACTAAACACAGGAAGTTACACCGCAATGCATGCAAGGAAAGATTCACCATCGAGAGAAAAGAAGGAGGGAAATTATAGATATACAAACGCTAAATAAAAAACAAATTTTCAAACCCAGAAAATTCTTCCACAACAAACAAACTAACCTCCACAAGGCAATAGTGAAGGCAGACAAGAATTATACACCGCTCGACATGTCTCAAACGTGCCACGCAGCAGACGCACACAGTCATATCCAATCACGACTAGAAAAGATGAACACCTGATCTGAAAAAACACTCCACGGAAGACACAGATACCACGTAAAGCAAGACCACATACATAAAAAGCTTTCATATACGTGGTTACAAGAAGGGCAACTGTTCCTCGAAACAGAGGGCTTCCTGCTTGCCATCCAGGACAAAGTCATAGCATCCAGAAACTACCAAAAGCACATCATCAAGGACACAACTATTGAAGACGAGAGGTGTAGGAGATGTCACCAGCAGAGAGAAACGATCGATGACATAACGAGTGGATGTAGAATAATGGCCAGAACTGAATACACCGCGAGACACAACTCGGCGCGAAGGTCGTTCATCAAGCATTAGCCACAACATACAAACTAACGGAGAACACAGACCCTTACTACCATTATACACCAACATCCATTCTTGAAAACGAACACTACAAGCTCTACAGGGACATTGTCATCCACACAAATAAAACAATCCTCGCAAACAGACCCGATATATCACCTTTCAATCCAAAAAAAAAAAGATCACTTATTTAATTTTAATTGACATGGCTGTCCCCAACGACGAGAACATCCAAGAGAAATGCAGAGAGAAGATCGCCAAATACACCGACTTAGCAATGGAAATAAATACGCTGTGGAAACAGGAAAGAGTCATCATTGTTCCTCTCGTCATATCAGTAACAGGTCTCACCCCAACAACGTTTACACCGCATTTGGCTCAATTAGGTCTTAATGCAAACAGAAATATCCAGAAATCGGTCACTTGGAAAACATGTAGCATCGTTAGGTCATTTCTTAATACACAATAGTTGTTTTTTTTTCCTTTTCTTTTTTTCGTTTTTTCTTTTATTTTTTTTGGCATTGACTTGGTATAATCCCGTCAGTATAAAATACAACCACAGGAATACTGTGAGACAAGTAGAAAAATAATAATAATAACTTTATTCCCAACTAACTTATGATAAGTTCATTACAGGGAACTATATAATATAATAAAAAAATAAATAAACAAAACACATTTTTATAAATAGTAAACAATAAGTCAAACAGTACATTAAATAAGTAATATACAAAATGTATATATAAAATCTTTAGTAGCTTTTTAAATTTTGCGAAAAATGTTATTCCTTTTGAAGAAAAATTTGAATTCCACAATGAAGTAAAGATTTTTTGACAAAATTACTTTTTACCGTCAGCATCTGTAAATTATCACAATGTCTGGTACAGTGGCGGCTCTTCACCTACATTTTCCATTTACTTAAAAATAAAAATATTTTTAAAATATTAAACATTTTATAATCTATATTTTTATTATAAAAATGCAGTATTTGTTACATAAGTTCACATTATTTACATAATTATACCATTATTTTCTATCAAAACTAGTGCGTTATATACTCAAAAAATAATATTGACTTAAAAACGTAGCGCGCTGAACACCTTTTCATAAGAGCGACCCGTTGAGGAATCACAATGGTCATTAACAAATTCCGCATCAGACTCCCCTCGCACGCCGGCTTTCGCGCTTAGATATGTTTACGCCAGTTGCTATGGCAACGCAGTGGTAAAGATCCGTAAGCCATATGGAAATGGGAGCGGCATAAATTGCTGCTGCAGGCTGCAGGCGCTTTTTATAAAATTAATGTAAATTTAAGTTTAAGTTTTTTAAGAACAAAAAAATATATTTAAAATCTGATAAATTCATATTATTTCCCCTAAGTATTAAAAAACGCTCCAAAGCTATGGATAATTAACATCATAAAAAGGTTAAAAAACAGCCAAAAGGCACCCCGCTCTTATATCCACGAGCCCCCACTGGTCTGGTATTATGGTCATGTTTTGTTGTAATTTTAGTAAAATTTATATTAGATAGTTTCTTATTAATATTTATAGAATGTATTAACATACATATTTTTAATTTATATAAATTTTTAATATCTAGATATTTATTAGGTTTGTATAAATTAGTAGTGGGTTCCAAAAATGAATTACATTTGATTATTTTATTTTGTAATCTTTTGAGGCGCTTTAAGGTTGTCAGGTTTGCACTTCCCCAGATTGAAGTTAAGTATTGTAATTTTGAATATACTAGAGCAAAATATATATTTTTTAGGTACTTTACTGGACTATCGTCTCTAACTTTATACGTTATTCCTATTATCGATCGTATATTTTGTCTTAAACTTTGAATAGGTTTATTCCAATTAAGAGTTTCATCTATATATAATCCTAAATATTTAGTACATACTATACAGTGTGTATCAGCCAAATGGAATAAATTCGATAATAAATAAATGGGGGCGTGTTCGGAAAAACGCTTGGACCCGTCGATTGGTATTTTTAGTTGCTCATTTTCTCCAATAAAAACTTTTTATACAGGGTGTGTCCTGTAACAGTGGCCAATGCCAACTTTCTTATTTCAAATGCAACACCCCGGATATTATTTAATTTTTGGATTCTTTAGGAGATTCTAAACATATTTTATGTTCAATGTCCTATACCTATCTTCAACTATTTCGGCAATATTAAGTGTTTTCAAATTTTTTTTATTTTATTTATTTCGAATTTATTATTATTCATGAAAGTGGCTTTGGTTACTGAACTATTTATTTGATTACAAAAATTCGCTACAACACACTCAATACTTATTTACCATTTAGGTCTTCATATTAAGAATGTAAGCAAAATTCATTTTAGCGATCCTTTTTATTGATATGGAACAAAAAGAGCCAGTTTTGTTTACTTTTAAGTTTTGTTTACTTTTGTGTAAAATGCCTGGCCTTTCTCTTTGCAAGACAGTAGTTGTCAGTGTCAGTGTCATAGTCTTTTGAATTTCGTTAACTGCATAATACCTAATATCAGAAAAATGGTTCATTTAACAGAAATGCATAAAATAACAATTCTACATGTTAGATAACAATGTTATTCAATTAGAACATGTTTTGTTTTCGGATGAGTGCACCTTTACACTTCACGGTCATGTAAATCGTCAAAATTGCCGCTATTGGTCTAGGGAAAATCCTTACTGGATCAGCGAAGAACATACTCAATATCCTGAAAAGGTTAATGTTTGGGCAGGAATTGTTAGGGATCATATCATAGGCCCCTTTTTCATTGACAGCAATTTGAATGGCGATAATTATTTAGCACTGCTCCAGAATAATGTCGTGCCACCTTGACAAATTTGTATCCGGATCCAGCAAACCCACAAGTTCCAGCGAATATGATATGGTTTCAGCAAGATGGAGCACCGCCCCATTACCAAATTAATGTCCGGCAGTACCTCAACGGAATATTTCCAAATCGAAGGATAGGGAGACGAAGATCGATAGAATGGCCAGCGCGATCCCCTGATCTGACGCCATTAGACTTTTTCTTATGGGGACATATTAAAAATATTGTATACAAAACTAAACCCCTCGACTTAGCTGACTTAAGAAGACGAATAACGCTTGCGATTAGATCGGTCACGCCTGAGATGCTAAATAACGTTAGAAGAAATTTCTATTAAGATTAGGAATTTGCCAAGACGTTCGCGGCGAGCATATTCAACATTTCCTAAATTAACTTTTTACTTTTGTTTATACATTATGAAGAAATAAATAATTTTATTTTTTTAATCTTAATTTTTGCAATAAATTTGAAAACACTTAATATTGCCGAAATAGTTGGAGATAGGTATAGGACACTGAACATAAAATATGTTTAGAATCTCCTAAAGAATCCAAAAATTAAATAATATCCGGGGTGTTGCATTTGAAATAAGAAAGTTGGCATTGACCACTGTTACAGGACACACCCTGTATAAAAAGTTTTTATTGGAGAAAATGAGCAACTAAAAATACCAATCGACGGGTCCAAGCGTTTTTCCGAACACGCCCCCATTTATTTATTATCGAATTTATTCCATTTGGCTGATACACACTGTATATACATTTCTGAAACAGACTATAAACATTAGTTGTCCTACGGGTCCATAAGTCCTGGTTCGAGTAGATTTTTACCTATTTTTGTCACTTGTATATTATGAACATTTAAACAACATTTAAAATAGAGAATGTGTTCTAGGAGTGTCGACTGGAGAAGATTTCTTCCTTCACAGTTTAGGAGGGCGAATAAATCTCAACGGTTCCAACGAAATAGATCACAATGCGGTACTTATTATACAGGATTTAAAATGCTTGGGTAAGGAAATTCTAATAATGCTAGTTAGGGACAGGGTTATGTAGAGTACATTTCACGAAAAATGGTTATGATTCAATGACTGCAATAAAACTACCTAGGTCGATCTCATTATTTAGACAAGAGCGTGGCAACATACAAACATAAATACCTGAAAGAGCCGGAACTTTTTTAGGGGCCCCCCAATGTCATTCTCAAAAAAACTCCCATAAATTATGCCATTGTGATTTTTTTGACAACATACTTAAACACTATTAATTATTACAACTTAATTTAATATTGTAAATGATTAAAATATTACAAAGCAAAAAACATATATAAAAGCCAAATTTAATCTAAATATTAATACAAACAACACAACAACTATTTTGTGTCATAGCAGACCTTGTGAAGCTTTTTATTAGCTTCAGCTTTGAAAAAGTTCTTTCTGGTTGAGCCGATGTAACGGATATTACTAGAAACACCTCAAATGCAATGCAAGTCTCAGGTATTCTACTAATTAATAATTAATTTTTTTCAAAAAAAAATTTGAAAACTCCCTGACACTGTGAATTTTTTTTATCTTTTATAAAGTAAATTTTTAAATTGTGTTAGCTCCAGTGCTAGGTTTTGTGTTAAATTCCTTTTCTTTTTAAAAATTAAAATGGAAATCAAAAAAAATGTCTATAAAAATTACGACTTTGCTTCTTTCAACTAATAATTATGTTTTAAAATGTTTTTAGTTATGTAAGGGATAGGAAAAGTTTTACTCTAGCGAAAATGTTGCAACCCAGAAGGTACAGGGTTTTTTTTTATATATTGCCACCCCCCTTATCTTTTTTATTTGACATTTTAGAAAAATGTGTCCCAAATAAAAGTTTAATGGTTTCAAATGAATTTTCATGAAAACATTTTTTTTCATATACAGGGTGTTACAGAAAGTCTGGGCGTGGTCCAAGTTTCTTATTTCAAATAGGTACCCCATTTGTTTATTGAATTTTCGGATTCTCCTGAGAATTTTACACATTTTTTATAAGGGATATTCTATACTTAAATCTAAAGCCTAAAGAGATATTGTTATTTTTTGAAAACTATTATGTAAAACAGATAAACATTTTTCTGGTCGTAAACTGGTCATTGACGGTGATCTGTCGTTCTGTCAATTCATTGAAAAGATGCATTACACTGACGAAGAAAGATGTGATATTCTTCGCATTTTCTACAAGAATAATAATAATGCTTGCGCGGCAAGAAGAGAATATCAGCGGCTTTTCCCCATGCGAGCTATTCCATCTCGAAAAACTTTCAAAAATATTGAACTTGGCTTTCGAAATCGAATGACTGTTAAAAGAAAAAAACGTACTGCGGTTATTAATGAGGAGGAGGAATTAAATATTTTATTATTTTTTCAAGGTAGGTTAATATAAATTACCCACAGGATATAAAGTAACTTACGCAAATATTATTTATTTTCAGAAAATCCAAATGCAGCCTTAAAAGACGCATCAATTTTTTTTAATAAATCTATTTTCAAAATTTATTCGACATTAAAAAAGCATGGATATTTCCCATACAAAATTTTACCCGTCCAGAAATTAACTGAAGATCAGAAAAACCAACGAACCATATTTTGCCAGGAAATGTTGCTGATGAAAGATGAAGATAACAATATTTTTCAAAAAGTTTTATGGTCAGATGAATGCGCCTTTAGTACTGCCGGGATTCACAACCGGAAAAATGTTAGATTTTGGGCAACGGAAAACCCTCGGGCCATGCGTGAAATTAAAACCCAAGGTCGGAAAACTTTAAATGTGTGGTGCGGGCTCCTTCACAACAAAATTATTGGACCGATTTTCATTGATGGATCTTTAAATGGAGAAAAATATCTAAATTTATTAAATAATGATCTGGAACCTATTTTGGATGACTTACCCCTCCGTCAATACAACCAAATTATTTGGCAACAAGATGGAGCCCCACCACACAATGTTTTTGCGGTCCTAAATTTTTTAAATCAAAATTTTGAAACGTGGATTGGTCGGACTGGACCGATTCGGTGGCCGCCCAATAGTCCCGACTTAACACCTCTTGACTCTTTTCTGTGGGGATTTTTGCAGAATAAAATATATGAAACTCCCACGGAAGATATAGAGGTGTTAAGAAGGAGAATAATTGAAGCCATTGAGGATTTAAACAATAATCATGCACAATTCATTATTAATGCGATTAATAAAATCGAAGCAGATTATACAAATTGTATTGAAATGAATGGTGGACATATTCAGCAATTATAATATTTATATTTCATTTCATTATTGAATTATTTGATAATATGTAGTTTTTTGTAATAAACACAGCGTCAAAAAACTTGGACCCCTTCATAAGACGCAATGCAAAAATGCTCTGTTTCAAGACCTTGTATCTTGAGTAATAAATGATCCAAACATGTGATTAAAAAAAGTGTATGTTAACGAATAGCAGGGCTGCCACTTTTAGCCACATGAAATATTCTATTGTAATTAGAACGCTCTACAGAGTGTTTAAAAGTTTCTCAACACAGGACCTAATGCAAATTAAATGGGAGGTCTGGATAAAAAAAATTAAACTCTCCTTATTAGCTTGCTGATTACAATATCATGGCTCAGTTAACTAAAAGTGGTAGTCCCGCTATTCGTTGACATAATCATTTTTCAATCACTTCGTTGGTTCATTTATTACTGAAGATACGCGGTCTTGAGGAAAGCTTATTTGCATTGCGACTTATGAAGGGGTCCAAGTTTTTTGACGCTGTGTGTAGTTTTTAAAATATTCTTTTCTGTTTTCGTTAATATTATACATATATTTTTTAAAAACATGTGTTGCCTTAATTAGATTCATATGCATATTTCCAAAATTCGATGTTTTTGGAATACCCCGTAGAAGGAAAAAAATCCACGTCTGATATTTCAAAAAATGTTTGTTTAGATGGCGATTCGTTGGAAGATGGTGATTTCTGTTCTGGTTGCCTGTGTATTTTCGTTATTCTCATAAGCTATGCGAAGGTTGTCGGATTTTTCCTCATCGGAAATGTGACATTTTATCCAGAAATTGACAGAAAGTCTACCAAACAGTAAAACAGTCACCGTCAATGACCAGTTTACGACCAGAAAAATGTTTACCTGTTTTACATAATAGTTTGCAAAAAATAACAATATCTCTTTAGGCTTTAGATTTAAGTATAGAATATCCCTTATAAAAAATGTGTAAAATTCTCAGGAGAATCCGAAAATTCAATAAAAAAATGGGGTACCTATTTGAAATAAGAAACTTGGACCACGCCCAGACTTTCTGTAACACCCTGTATATGAAAAAAAATGTTTTCATAAAAATTCATTTGAAACCATTAAACTTTTATTTGGGACACATTTTTCTAAAATGTCAAATAAAAAAGATAAGGGGGTGGCAATATATAAAAAAAAACCCTGTACAACCAAATGTATTTGTTGTTAATTCTATATAGTTCATTTTTCGAAAGTTTAGACTTATATTTTTATTAGATTTTATTCTGGCGACTATTCTGTTTTGTTTAAATAATAAATTTCAATTTGTGTACATTAAAATGTAAGCAGTCTCAAAGGAGCCCAGGAGTATTTGATATATTTTTTCAGGTGTTAAGGGACCTCCAATATGCCGGGGGCCCCCCTCGACGTAGTATCTACGGGGCCGCCTAACACGCGCATGTATGTGGCGTTCAAGTGTGTGATGTAGACCATAACCCGTATCTCTGTTGAAGTTTTTTGTATGTTTAAGATTTTCAATAGATTCTCTAATTTTTCGTTTATAGAACCCCGAGACCGATGCAGGAACTTTGGTTTCTTTTATTTATATTTGTGACATGTCCAGTGGAATGTTGCTGTTCAGATACAGCAGATTGTACAATTTATTTATTTCTAATACATCTTTCATGTTCCTTAAGGCTAGTCGATATGGATCGCCCAGTTTCTCAACTATAAACATCACCACAGGAACAAGGAATTTCATATACTCCTTCCGTTTCTAAAGGAATAATGTCCTTTGTCGATCGCAAATATTGTCCAATTTTCTTGTGTGTGTTAAAGATTTTACCTATATGTTGGATCGACCAAGTGACCTTGCAATCTTGTCTGTGGTTCCGTCTATAAACAGAACTACACTTCCTATCGGCAACTTCTTATCTCATTTCGTAGAGTAGGATTATTATATTTTCTAATTGACCACCTAATATCCTTAGTGCAATATCCAATCCCTCTTAAAGCTTGAGTCAGTTTCTCTGTTTCAGATTGTAAAGAATTTTGGTCACAAATCACGAGAGCTCTGTAAACCAAAGAATCAGTCGGTTATTACTGCTTTTGTGCTGGATGATGATGATAATTTGCATTTAGATATCTGCCCGTATGAATTGGATTTCTATATACAGAGTGTGCTAAGGAACCATCCCCTTTCGTTTTGCACAAGAAAATCTAGAAAGGGAATCGTGCCTTCTGATTAAATTTCCATTGTAAATTTTATGCTAGGCTGTTGATGATTCAGATGATCAAGAAACACAGGGAGTGTGTGTGTTCTCTGGACAATTAAAAAAATGTCCAATACATATCTGAGCCTCGATTTTGGCTTTAATGGAAACGTCTCCAAGGCTTCCTGCTCAAAAGCTGCATTGGTGACAGCGGAGAGCCCATGGTTGCTCCTGAGGTTTCTTCATAAAAAATTCATTAAAAAACAAAATAAGTTGATGTGAGACACGCTTCAACCAGATCTAAAAGTGAGTTATTAATTTTATTATGGAGAAATAAATCTGATATTACGGAAATTCAATCATAATCAGGTATATTCGTATATGGCGATTCTAAATCGAAACTGACCAAGATATATTTTGGATCTAATTGGATTGCGGTTAATTTCTCTACAAAATGCGCAAATTTTCTAATATATGAATGTGTTTTTCCTGTAAAATTATTAAGAATATTTGAAAGATATTTACCGATTTTGTAAGTGAACGATCCTATTGCACCGACGCTAGGTCGAAGTGGTACATAAACCTAGTGTATTTTAGTAGTCCTATAATCATACTGCACCTCAATGACTTTGACACCAAACTAAAAGGAAAAGAAAATGTCATCAACAACCTACTTGACACAATTTTTATTTTTTTATGCGAAAACAGTGCGTCGGACGAAAAAAAATTAAGATATGAAATATGTCGCAAAATAAATGAAGATTTCAAAAATTTTAATTCCGGAAAAAGCAGTGGCGTACCATACTTAAAAAAAAATCTCCAGTCTAAATTCCGTACAGAGGCCACTGGTAAAATTCTCAAAAAATCTTCTACATCAAAAAATGCCTATTGGTGCTTAGTACGTGCGTGCCAAATTTTATGAAAATACTAAGAACAGTATTAAAGTTATGATAAGAAAACGAATTTTTTCTTAAAATTTTAACACCCTGTAGCTCAAGAGTTGAGAGGTTTAGGACGTACGTTCATATGAACTTTTCTTGAATAAGCTAAGAAATCATATCCTGCATTTTCAGCCATCAATTAAATTACACCCTGTATATATATATATATATATATATATATATATATATATATATATATATATATAACAGTTATTATATTTCTGCAACTAGTTCGACATTTCGTTTCTTGTTTGAAGCATTTTATTGCATGTCTAAAAAAAAATATACATACCACATGAATTAGTACTTTTCAACAAACATACGCAAATATTTAACATGTACTATACTTCAGAAAATAAACATTCATAATACCTAACTATTGAACAATTATTTATATATATATATATATATATATATATATATATATATATATATATATATATATATGCATATCGACACCGCATCTGTCGTATTTATAAATTCCATCAAAAATGATTTATATGTGGTCAAATGCTAAATATTTTGTCCTGTTTATGTATTATGTCTTAATTAACTAACTTCCTAGGTGAGTTTTACGAAAATATATATTATGTGCAAGCCTGTATTTAAATTGTATAAATTTAGTTTTATTATAATATAGGAACTTGATTTAGAAAATCACTGATCAAAGCAAAAATAGCCGAAACGTTTGACATCAAACAAAATAAAAATAAAAAAAATTGGTAAGTTAAATTAGTTTCAGGATTTAAATTTTCTAGATTTTGAGGAATATTTGTAAAGTTACAAGGTCGTATATATATATATATATATATATATATATATATATATATATATATATATATATATATATATATATCCTATTTCGGTTTTAATACCGATACCCCCCAAGGAAACTGCCTGATGAGCCTTGCCGGGGCAGATACCACGGTAGCAGATGGCACCTTGGCCCTGAAAACAAACATAGCGTCATGTTTTGGTCGATTCTCGACAAAATCGTGAAGGAGTAATCCTTACCGTTACTGGTTTCGTGTTGTATAACTTTTTACGACCAAGAACCACACAGAAATTGAAATTTCTGTTTCTCTTTTATATATATATATATATATATATATATATATATATATATATATATACAGTGTGTATCAGCCAAATAGAATAAATTCGATAATAAATAAATGGGGGCGTGTTCGGAATAACGCTTGGACCCGTCGATTGGTATTTTTAGTTGCTCATTTTCTCCAATAAAAACTTTTTATACAGGGTGTGTCCTGTAACAGTGGTCAATGCCAACTTTCTTATTTCAAATGCAACACCCCGGATATTATTTAATTTTTGGATTCTTTAGGAGATTCTAAACATATTTTATGTTCAATGTCCTATACCTATCTTCAACTATTTCGGCAATATTAAGTGTTTTCAAATTTATTTTTATTTTATTTATTTCGAATTTATTATTATTCATGAAAGTGACTCTGGTTACTGAACTATTTATTTGATTACAAAAATTCGCTACAACACACTCAATACTTATTTACCATTTAGGTCTTCATATTAAGAATGTAAGCAAAAACCATTTTAGCGTTCCTTTTTATTGATATGAAACAAAAAGAGCCAGTTTTGTTTACTTTTAAGTTTTGTTTACTTTTGTGTAAAATGCCTGGCCTTTCTCTTTGCAAGACAGTAGTTGTCAGTGTCAGTGTCATAGTCTTTTGAATTTCGTTAACTGCATAATACCTAATATCAGAAAAATGGTTCATTTAACAGAAATGCATAAAATAACAATTCTACAAATGATTGGTTATGGAGATAACACACGAACACAAGTGGAAGTTGCTCGCTTATTTCATGAAAAATTTCCAAATTTGCCGCATATATCCCAAGGGACAATTAGTAAAATAGAAAAGCAGTTTCGCGAGCTTGGACATGTGAGGCAGATAAAAAAAGCAGCTGCCAATTCAATAAATGATGATACTAAATTGGATATTATGCTTGAGTTTGAGGAAAACCCACATATTTCTAGTCCACAAGCCGCCGCAATGTTCGATATTAGCCATTCATCGATTATTCGAACATTAAAAGAAAATAAAATGCATCCCTATAAAGTGATATCAACTCAGGAGCTCATGGAAGACGATTATGATAGGAGAACTTATTTTTGTGAACAAATGATGGCTATTTTAGATAACAATGTTATTCAATTAGAACATGTTTTGTTTTCGGATGAGTGCACCTTTACACTTCACGGTCATGTAAATCGTCAAAATTGCCGCTATTGGTCTAGGAAAAATCCTCACTGGATCAGCGAAGAACATACTCAATATCCTGAAAAGGTTAATGTTTGGGCAGGAATTGTTAGGGATCATATCATAGGCCCCTTTTTCATTGACGGCAATTTGAATGGCGATAATTATTTAGCACTGCTCCAAAATAATGTCGTGCCAACTTTGACAAATTTGTATCCGGATCCAGCAAACCCACAAGTTCCAGCGAATATGATATGGTTTCAGCAAGATGGAGCACCGCCCCATTACCAAATTAATGTCCGGCAGTACCTCAACGGAATATTTCCAAATCGGTGGATAGGGAGACGAGGATCGATAGAATGGCCAGCGCGATCCCCTGATCTGACGCCATTAGACTTTTTCTTATGGGGACATATTAAAAATGTTGTATACAAAACTAAACCCCTCGACTTAGCTGACTTAAGAAGACGAATAACGCTTGCGATTAGATCGGTCACGCCTGAGATGCTAAATAACGTTAGAAGAAATTTCTATTTAAGATTAGGAATTTGCCAAGACTTTCGCGGCGAGCATATTCAACAGTTCCTAAATTAACTTTTTACTTTTGTTTATACATTATGAAGAAATAGATAATTTTATTTTTTTAATCTTTATTTTTGCAATAAATTTGAAAACACTTAATATTGCCGAAATAGTTGAAGATAGGTATAGGACATTGAACATAAAATATGTTTAGAAACTCCTAAAGAATCCAAAAATTAAATAATATCCGGGGTGTTGCATTTGAAATAAGAAAGTTGGCATTGACCACTGTTACAAGACACACCCTGTATAAAAAGTTTTTATTGGAGAAAATGAGCAACTAAAAATACCAATCGACGGGTCCAAGCGTTTTTCGGAACACGCCCCCATTTATTTATTATCGAATTTATTCCATTTGGCTGATACACACTGTATATATATATATATATATATATATATATATATATATATATATATATATATATATATATATATATATATATATATATATATATGTATATATATACATATTCATGGGCCAAAAAATAAACATAAAAGTCTATATAAATAAGTGTCCGCAAGGCCTTAGTTCTCGAGATACAGGGTGTTAAAGTTTTTATTTAGTTTTCCTGTTTTTGAAATAAAATCTATGATAATGTAAATAATGGAGTGAAAATTGATATAAGGGGGTTTTTTGCTATGACAAATTCGAATCTAATATTAGTATTGCTCTTACTTGTAGGGGGCGCCACCTACATGTCTTTCTACTTCTTCGAACAATCACAACTTTTTGGCACAGTCTTGTATTACATTTTTGAGCAAAACAAATTATTCCTGTGCCATTTCTACGTCAAAAAGGTATACCTGTTAAAAGTGGATATGAGCAACCGTTTTCGAGATATTTGAAATTGAACAGTTTCGGCTCATGTGATTTTTTTTATCAAATTCACATAAAGTATGCATGTATTGTAAAAAAATAGAAGTGTGCCTTGCCTGACAGAACAACTGCTGGTTGGTGTTCTCATCGTTTTTCCTGTTAGTTAGCAATAGTAATGTCGGTTAATAATAAGATTAAATTTTGTCACTGTCAATTTCTGTTCATAACTTTTATTATCTGACAATAATCATTTAAAAAAATTTAGATCTAAATACGTCATTATGCCTGTGATATTCTCGCATCGTGAATATGCAGATATGATATTCGTCTATGGCTTCTGCAATGGGGTCGCAATTCAGCGTCGTTTTCCAGATAGAAGAGGTTTTCAACAAGTTTTCACTACTGCTGCAGAATCTGGGATGTTTGCAAGTGCGAAAATTGTATCTGAAAGGGAATCGGGACCCAACGTTGAAGTAGAAGAGGCTATCCTCAATGCCGTCGAAAATGATCCAAGCATAAGCACTAGGCGGATTGCAGATACTTATCAAATTACACAATCGTCTGCTTGGAGAAATCTTTACACTAATTGTTTATACCTATTTCATTTACAACGGGTTCAACATTTGCAGGAGGGTGATTTTGAGTTGAGAATGCAATTCTGTAACTGGATTAATGAAAATCGAAGGTTGTATAGGTATGTTTTGTTCACTGATGAAGCACAGTTCACGCGTGATGGTATAAATAATCTTCACAATGAACTCCGGTGGTCCTATAAAAATCCTCACGCTACAGTAGAACATAATTTCCAACATAAATTTAGCATTAATGTGTGGTGTGGAATGTTAAATGGTCATTTAATTG
This sequence comes from Kuschelorhynchus macadamiae, assembly GCA_030620095.1. Lineage (NCBI taxonomy): Eukaryota > Metazoa > Arthropoda > Insecta > Coleoptera > Curculionidae > Kuschelorhynchus > Kuschelorhynchus macadamiae. The sequence continues at coordinate 360,711 of JAUTXW010000779.1, read as the reverse complement.
GTCCATTTATAATCGACGGTAGTCTTACAGGAGAAAAATATTTAAACTTTCTTAAAAATCACTTGCGAAATCTATTACAAGATGTTTCTCTTAATGTAAGACAAAACATGTATTTGCAGCATGATGGAGCCCCTGCACACTACAGTTTACTTGTAAGAGATTTTTTAAAACAAAACTTTCCAAACCGATGGATTGGTCGGGGAGGTCCGTTTAATTGGCCACCTAGATCGCCAGACCTTAATCCTTTGGATTATTGTCTTTGGAGATGGTTTAAATCACTGGTATATTCAACTAAAGTAAATACAAGAAAAGCATTATTGGATCGGATAACAAACGCAGCACAAACACTAAGAAATGCGCCCGAATGTATCCACAGAGCAACCTGAGCTATACACCATAGAGCTGACCTGTGCTTAGAAGCAAATGGTGGAATTTTTAAAAATTATAAAACGGAACCTAGATTTTATTAAAAACAACTTAATAATAACAATTTTAATAAAAATTAAATACCTTTTGTTTAGTTTATTTCTGAGGCATTGAATACACGCCTGAAAAAAATGTGTTAGTCTTTCATTTCAAAGCTTTTGTGCCAAGATGCGTTTAAATTTGGATAAAATAACAAACTTTTAAAATTTTGCGATAAAAAATTACATGCGCCGAAATTGTTTTAAATCCAAATATCTCGAAAACGGTTGCTCGTATCCACTTTTAACAAGTATAACTTTTTGGCGTCGAAATGGCAAGGGAATAATTTTTTTTACTCAAAAATGTAATACAAGACTGTACCAAAAAGTTGTGATTGTTCAAAGGAGTAGAAAGACATGTAGGTGGCGCCCCCTACAAGTAAGAGCAATACTAATATTAGATTCGAATTTGTCATACCAAAAAACCCCCGTATATCAATTTTCACTCCATTATTTACATTATCATAGATTTTATTTAAAAAATAGGAAAATTAAATAAAAACTTTAACACCCTGTATCTCGAGAACTAAGGCCTTGCGGACACTTACTTATATAGACTTTTATGTTAATTTTTTGGTCCTGAATATGTACCTGAAGTATTGACATTTCCTCATGAATCACCCTGTATATATATATATATATATATATATATATATATATATATATATATATATATATATATATATATATATATATATATATATATATATATATATATATATATATATATATATATATATATATATATATATATATATCGACGTAACTAGTTTTATTGCAGTCAGTCAATTAAAACCATTTTCCGTGATATTTACTATATTTACAAAAGACTATCGCATCTTTGTTTTTGTAGAGGAGTATACGGAGAACGAGATAAAGCAAAAATGAATACCATTTTTGCTTTATCTCTAAGCTAAATGTGTTCTAATTTTTTTTCATACAGGTTATAAAACACTATACCGCAAGACCGGCTTCGACCTTGAAACCTCTAAACTCGTACTGGCAGCGTTGGCAAAACTCCATGGAAGCACTCTGGGCCTCAAGGTAAAAAACCGAAAGGAATTCAAAGAAAAGGTTCTGGCCTATCTGGGCAAAAGTGAACCCATGAGAGATTTTAGGAAACCCGCTCGTAGACATTTGATCGATGTGTTGAAAAACGAAAGATTTTCCCCGGGGACAGTTGAACGAGCCGTGACGACCTTTGACACTTTTGACAGGAAGTATCATCCTGGGGATGTCAGGGAGCCTTGGGCCACTCTTACTCACAACGATACATGGGTAAGACTTAGCTAGCCGATATAATTATACAGTGCGACTCTTTAACGCCCCCTCATCCTCTATTTCTTCAACCAATCAAGACAAAAATGTTTAATTTAGCACTTCAATAGCAGACTAAGGGCGCTTTCACACTACAGGATACCCTATCGTTGCCGCTGGACGAATTCACGCGAGCACGCAAAATAATACGTGTATAACGGCAAATATTTGGAACTCCTGTGGTCATCAGTCATAATTTAGCTTCTTTAACGATGCACTACATAGAAAAACTCGCTATATCTTTACTAGATTTCCCTGTTCCATTTATGTTTATTTATGTAGACCACACTCTACTTGTAGTTTTTTGTCTAAAATTAAGAATAAAGTTATGACCTTTTTTTTTGTTGTTGAAAATGTTCGTCATCTCAAACCCCCTCCCCCCTGGAAGCAATTTCTATTACTCTCTAAAGCGTTTTTGTTAGCATAGTATCTACATTGTAATCAAATTTGTTGGTAATTTTAATAGTTGTCAACCCAATATATTAAAATTTACGAATACTCTTTATATGCAAAATTGTCTGTTGTGAAATCAGAAACAATAAGTATATTATTTAGTTAGTTATTTGATATAATTTTTTAAAGGTTGTTTAACATTTTATTGGGTTTGCTCTTTTTGTACTAATGCAATAACATTCCAAACCACTGTGCGGCAGAACGAAGTTGAATTTTTTGGTTATATTGGTAATCTGTGACTTTAACCTACTACAAAAGTATGAACTAAAGGCTGGCTGGTTATTCGAGAAACACGAGTTACAGCATGCGCATTAACGCTCAGGACTTTTCAACGGGATATGTTATGTATCTCACTTTCAATTTTCGTTTCTCTGTCTGACTGGCACATCTGTAGTGGTAATTTGTGAATAAAATTTAATTAAAAAAAGAACATAATTTAGTTTTGTCCTGTATACAAATGAGATACTTTTCTGAAATCTGAATAATGTAAAGTAATTTGAAAATTTTCTGTTCATTTCAATCATCAAATTCGGTCAGAAAATAAAAAAGTTTTTAAATTCTAATGTTTTTTATGCACCTTAATGTAAAAAAATAATTTCTAGATGAAAAATGTTTTGGTGAGATTCGACAAGAACAAACAACCCCAAGATGTGAAGCTAAAAGGATTCCAAGAGAGTGAATATGGCTCTCCAATGAAAGACCTTTTGTTCTTCCTCTTTTCCAGTGTGGAGTTACAGGCCTTAGAACACCTTGATGAGCTCATAAACGTCTATCACCAAAACCTGCTTGACGTGTTGTAGAGTCTTGACGTTGACATTACAGCTTTTTCCAGGCCGTACTTTGATCAAGAATTGAAAGCGACAGCTTCCAAGGGGCAATTCTACAGGATTGTCTGCATGCTGTATTCCATTTTGGGAGGTTGCTTAGAAATCGTAGAGCAAAACATCGTTGAGGTTAATGACTCTTTGCACGCCCACAGGATAGGTTACATTGTGAGGGAGTACGACAAACGTGGTTGGTTGAGTGCGTAATTAGTGTATTAGTGCTAGTTTTTATACTGTAGTGTCCGTATACTATTTAAGATATAGGGTTGTTTTCGTCGGTTCAGGACAACAATCTAAACTATTTATTGGATGTGTTTTGCCATAATATGCATCACTGGTGTATTATTCTTGACATATAATAGATAAATAATAAAGACCAAATAAAAACCGAAACGTCGGAATTTTTTAAATAAAAGGAGTTTTTATTTGTTATCCTGAACCCAAAAAAACAACCACCACGTTAGTTTTTGTTATACACAGCAAGCTAAATAAAGCCAGTATTCCTACATTTATTCATGATAGTGTTGACCTCATTTGTTACTTGTAATAACCTTCTAGGATAATATAAAGTCGGAATCCTTCTTAGTGTGCATTTATTAAATTCTAAGGGGGGGGGGAATATCAATTCAACCCTATATATATTTTTACTTCCCTTGTAAGGGTGAAGTATTGTAATTGTGAAAAAAAATCACCGTCCGAGATTTTTGCTAATCTTTGTGTTTTTCAGGGTCTCTGGACCCCAGTAGCGTGGATACAATATAAGCAAAAAAACATTACGTACCCTATGAAAATGATTGGTTAATCTATTTTTCTTTTGTCACAATGTCAAACGCTGTTTCTTTCTGCAAATTCGAAGACTAATTTGCGCAAAGATTTAACCGTCAACCCATAAAAGCTGTTGTCCAATTCTTTGCAGTAATTAGCTAAGTCCCTTTCTATATCTGGGTTGAAAACTGGTATGAATCGCCCAAGAGAAATGGGTATGGACTCAGCTTTCATCCGCTTCCGAAGAGTTGCTTCATTTACGTTGATAGATTTTGCTACGGATCTTTGACTTTCGCCTTGCGCCACTCTCTTTTTCACAGAGTCCAACAATTCTCTAGTAAACACCAACGTTCGATTACTTTTTCAAACGTATTTTACCATTGTGAACTTGTATATTATCACCTGAAATAAAACGCTACATTTAGCCAAAGGTTGAATCAGGTTTTATGTTTTTTGCCGATGCGAATATGGTTAAGCAAATTAAGCATCTGCCAAATCTGATAACAACTTATAGCCAATGTCGATACTGAATTAACTTCCACAAAACATGTTTATTCTTAAATAATGAATGAATCAACTGATTACTTTTTAATATAACGTTTTCACATAATAAATGTTACCTAAATATAACATCAGAAATTGAAAAATATAATTTTCTTACCTTTTTATGGGAAAGACACCTCCGATAGCCGAGAACTTTTGAGAACACGCGTAAACAACATTAGTTGGTATACTCATATGGGCGGCGTTGCCGGATGACTTTTAGTTCGTGACAGAAATCAAGTGCGTAAGTACTCTTGCCCGACGCGAACTCTTACCCGCCTTTACCTTAAGCATAATCTGGATTCTTTTAATCATTTTATACATTTTTCTTATAAATTGTTTAATAGCTTTATCTTGAGGTAAAGTTGCAGGAATTTTAATAGAATTAAATTGTTTAGGACCTGATAATAAAAGGAATTTATGGAAATGGTACGTTTTAGCAATAGAGGTGTAAAATTAAGGTAACCCCTTACATTTTCATAAATTCGCAAGTTTAGTAAGGCTCTATATTTAAAAACAGAATTATAGCAGTACAGTCTATGTAGAGCTTCTAAGTTCAGAAATTGCAGGCGTTCGAACAGAAGTTTCGATGGGTGCATTCTTTTGGATTTTAAAATCACACGTACAATACATTTTTACATCACAACCAGCAGTTGTTTATTAAAACTTATTGCATAAGTTAGTACAGACTGCACTAGTGCCAGATATATCATTCTTAGTGTACTACTAGATACAACTTCACGATAAAAATAAAATTTTAGTAACAATGTGTTTAGTTTTTCTTTTAAATTTAGGGTATGCGTTTTCCAAGTCATATTATGGTCAAAAGTTAATCCTAAGTATTTTATTGCCTGTTCAATTACATCATACTTGCAATTGGCACTTTTGCATTCTGTATGGTGAAATCGGATAGGGGATTCAAATTTAAAGGCGGATCTGATTGAAAAATTGACAAATTTGGTTTTTCTAACATTGACACATAGTATGTTAATCGAGAACCAGACCGCCAGCAACTTAAAGTCACACAGGCGAGGCTTTATAAAGAATCGCCGTGTCATCCGCAAAAGTAGAGACCATACCCTTCAGTGGGGCACCACACAGGTCGTTAATATATGTATATTATATATATATAACCTATTCTTACTTGTTGTTCACGGTTACTTAAGTAAGACTTGAACCACTGGTAGCTAGTACCTCTAATACCCGCCCTAAACAAATTCTCCAACAAAACACCATGCGATAGAGTGTCGAAAGCCTTAGAGATATCATAAAGCAATCCAGTGACCAGGTTACCATCATCCAGCCCCTTAACAATTTGATTGCTAAAGTTACGCAAGGCTACTTCCGTCCGTCTTTTCTTCAGAAACCCAAACTGACGTTGTGAAAAGAACAGGTTTGTTTTGAAAAAATGTTTTAGTGTTTTCAAACCTATATTTTCGAATAGCTTAGAAAATATGGAAAGCAAAGCAACGGGTCTATAATTTCCCACATCTGTACTCTTCCTGCCTTTGTGTAAAGGTATAACAATAGCCTTTTTCAGGCACTCAGGAGAGATACCTTCGGAAAATGACTGGTTACACAGGCTTGCTAGGATTGGAGCAATTTCATTTTTAACTTCTTTTAACATATCGAATGTTACTAAATCATTAACTAGAACCCTATTACTTTTTAGGGAGTTAATTCCTGTTATAATATCTAGATCAATACAAGGCTTGAAAAATAGTGTAGAGTTGATCCACTTAGAATTATTAGGTATCCCATCTGGAAGTATGCTTCCAACATTTTCCGCTCTGTCCACCGTTTTTTAAATATTCTCAACGAGAAAATCGTTAAGACAATCCGCTATCTCTAGTATTGGGGTTCTCAATTTTATTTGTTATTACTTTTCTAATTTTTGAATTTGTTATGGAATTAATGGTTTGCCATTGCTTTTTAATATTGTGTGCATTTTTTGTTATCTCGTTCTCATAATGGGATCTTTTGGATACAATAATTAATTTTTTTACTAAATTTCTATATAAGAGATACTTTCGCTTCAAGTTTATATCTAATGGCTCTTTCTTGGATTTCCTAAACAACCTATCCCTTTCGCCAATACTCTTTAAAAGCCCCTTTGACATCCAAGGTTTTAATTTATTATTATTAGCACATTAGACACCAAGGTTCTAAAAGCATCCACGAAAATGCCAAATTGACATCTGTGTTTATGTCGTTAATAGAGCCCCCAGTCATAATTTATTATTTTTTGGCGTAATTTATTATAGCTAATTTTTGTTATTTTCTTTGTATCTGAAATATTAGCCGTGTTATTTTTTATTTTTATGGGTATAACTCCTAGAATAAAGTGATCTGATATATCTGACTGCACCAAAGACAGACAGACTGTAACTCATCAGCATCACATTTAATATAAATATGATCAACACATGTACTAGAGCTGTTATTTGGTCGCGTGACCCCGCTTATATAGGAAGTGCAACCTTTGCTACTAAGTAATAACTTATATTCAAGTCAAGTTATAGTCAAGTCAACCGTTCAAGTATTCCAGTTTATATCATCCGTGTAATATGCAACATCACTTTTAACAGTTGTGTCTAATATTGGGTCTAGCTTGGCTGTGTAGTCCAGAATACTGAAATCACACGATCTATACTGCCCTAAGATTGATGCTTCTTTATTGAAGCAAGTGAATTGGACATGCAGTCCTTCTGCTGTATTCATAATCATAACCTCAGCCTCAGCAGAAAAATATCGATCTGGTCCTCAACATAAATAACTATCCCTCCCCTCCAGACTGACCACGCTGTCGTATTGCAAAAAACTACTATAGTTCGGTATACCATACAAAACTTGCTCATATTTCAGTGAGAATAATAACTTTGGGTTTTTGTTTTAAATAATTAATATATACTAGAAATATTATTAAAATTAGCTCTTAAGCTGCGTATATTAAAAGTTAAGCAAATAATTTCATTGCCAAGTTCAGGAAAAATCACATTTCTTTCAAATGGTAATTCTGTAACAGTATTATAAACTTGTGTAGTTTGTAAGTTCAGAAAGTCGGCAATAATATTAGCCACTTTAAAAATAATGTGTTAAACTAATCTGCCATTCCAACAACTAAGAATAAAAAAAAAAACAGTCAAGAAAAAAATCGAAATGGATGTTGTTATCAACTAAAAGTCCATATGTTGCAGTTTGATAAAATCTTCAGTTTTCTTTATCAGTACGGCTCGTCCAAGGGCGTGCAGTCCATGGAAGCAAGGGAAGCAGTGCTTCCCCAAAAAAAATTACAAAACATCTTCTAAAATGTAATTTTTGAAATAGGAAACCATTAATTTAGTATATATTAAAAATGCTAAAATATTATCTTAATTATCAAGCCCATAATAAATGCGGCCTCGACTCCGACCGAGCCACAATAGAAATCGAATAAAACCTATACGGGCCGCTAGCTTCTCTACAGCCAAGTCCTGTATGCTTGATTTCCTGTGAATCGAGCCAGAGGTTATTAAACTTTCCACCGGCTGTTTGCAATTTTTGCATTTCAGTCGCGTACTTTAAGTGGGAGCGGAAGCTATCGTTGGATTAGGTTCTTTGTCTGAACGGCTATCCGTGTGTTGTATGATACGTACGTCGCGTCGTGTATGATGCGACATGGGTGACAATAATACGGAGGTGGATATGCAAATACCGTCAACTTCAGCTGTCGGTAATAGCGTTGAAAATGTTGGAGAATTTTGTAAGAAGAGTGTTTGTGAATGTGTGGTGTGTGTCTTAATAATAATGGGATTTTTAACCTTAAACTTCGCTGATAAGCTTCAAATAATTTCCAAGGGAAGGGCAAAACCGCCTATGAAAAATTTAACCACAAAAATGAAAAACTGTATTAGACATTTTTATCCGGAAAAACAATACGAACAATTTAAATGGCTAACAGGCCATCATAAAAGAACAAGTCTTCGGCAAAACCAGAATTGAACACACCCTTAATAAACAGTTGTAAATTAGTCACCGCCAACACAATGAACTAGTCGATAAAAATAGGCAAATATTAAGAAGACTTATTTATACTTTTCTCGGACAGCACGAATTGGGATTTAGAGGTCATGACGAAACAAGAGTTTCTTCAAATAGAGGAAATTTGCAAGATTTACTTAGTTTAATGGCTAAATATGATGATTGCTTAAAAAATCATTCAGAGCAATCTAGCGTTTTTTTGCGGAACCTCGAATCGAATCCAGAATGATTTAATTTCCGCTGTTGCAACCATTATTCTAAAAAGAATTAAGCAGGAGATTGGCGAGGCGCAGTTCATTGCTATTGTTCTGGACGAAACAACTGATATCACTAATTTTAGCCAATTATCTATAGTAATACGCTACGTTAAAACAGACGGAATTATTCAAGAGCGATTTTTAGGTTTTAAGAATGTGTCCGAAAATCGTACAGCAGATGCATTGTATACCGTAGTTTATAACGTTACTAAAGAAATTAATGGAGAGAAAAAATTAGTTGCTCAAAGCTATGATTGAGCTGCAGTGATGACAGGACAATTAGGGGGTCTGCAAGCTAAAGTTCGAAAATTTTTTCAAGTGCTGTGTTTGTCCATTGTTTTGCTCATAAATTAAATTTAGTTTTATCCCAGTCCGTCAATCACATTAAAGAGTGTAAAGTATTTTTCGTTACTTTAAGGGGCTTTAAGCTTTGGACTCCATTGTCCACAAACGATTGCCCAAAGTAGCTCCTACTAAGTGGAACTATAATGGAAGACTTGTGTTAACAGTATCTGAAAATCGTGAATTACTGATTGAACTATTTGAGAATATAATAGATAATAATGAAACGTGGGACTCAGACGCAATAAATAGTTCGAGGGGGTTTTTGGACTGTTTGAAACGAGATTTTAATTTTAATTATTTGTTGAACATATTTTCAGAAATATTTCCATTCTCGGACAATGTTTTTAATATATTACAAACTAAAACAAATGATATTGCTTTTTGCCTAAAAAAAGTGGATGATTTAAGTCCATGTTAAGCAAAAAAAAATGAATTTGACCTACTTTGGGAGAAAACGATTATGTTAAATTTAGAGCCACAAGCCAAGCGTCTTCGAACAGACAAGGTCGGAGATGTTCAAACATCATACAGACGCCTCTTTTATGAAATAATTGATCAAATTCAGCAACAAATAAACTATAGATTTAACGGTTTAAATGATTTTAAATTCCTCGAGCTCTGCAATTTTGATGCATTTAAAAGAAAAACTTTTCCAGAAGATGCGTTTAAATCTCTTCTTCTTCATTATGGCCAGTTCTTCGACCGAGTATTACTGCGATCTGAACTAAAAGTGATTTACGAAACTGATGGCATTAGCGCAAAAAATAACGCTAAGGAACTAATGCAATTTTTAAAAGACAAGGAGCTGAAAGATGCCTACACCGAAGTGTCGAAATTGTGTGAATTAGTATTGACAGTAATTGACAGTACCTGCCACAAGTTCATCAGTAGAACGCAATTTTTCAACACTTAAACGTATAAAAAATTTCGTGAGAAATTCAACGGGGCAGGAGAGACTTTCGCATACATCGCTGTTGTCCATTGAAAATAAACTTCTCCAAAATATGTCGGAGTATCGACGTTTTTATGACGACGTCATTGACGAATTTGCAAAAAATAATCGAAGTATCGAATTACATTACAAATAAGTAAGTTTCTAAAAATTGTTTCCATTTCTTAAAATTTCACCGCAAGCCCCTGGGCTCGTCCATCCTCAGTTTTCCGCAAGTAGATATTTCCATTCTTTATCCATGCAAATTTATAATTCTCTTCCTCCTTCATTTTTCTAGCCCTTGAAAATAGTTCCTGTTTAGCTTTCGTTAAGTCTTCATTGAAATAAATGACATTTTTTCCTATATACCCGCAGTCCTACATGGTAATTTCACCCACCTTCTTGCGCTTTTTCGGGATGGTATATCTAGTTTGTAGATCTTTTAGTGGCACTAAAATTGGCGATCTCTCTTTGCCTGACAGTCGCTTGGAGTTGAAATCAGTTTTATTTAATTCGACTCCCATATGTTTATTATGCAAATTTAATTACCATTTCTTTAATGTTTTGTTAGCTTGTTTGGTTAGAATATTCTTTTCTCGCTTTTCCTGTTCAATTACTTCAATCCTTTCTTCTAGATCGTCGATTTTGGCATCTGCCTTCTGTAATTCTGTTTTTCTTTCCTCAAGTTTCTTCTTTATTTTTTTATTCTCCTGTGGAATCTCTTCTATGGAGTCCCACAAGAACTGCAAAGTGTTGCAGGGCGGACAAGTCGCCTTTAAAGGACCTTAATTCGGCTTTTAGAAAATTGTGGTTTTTTGTAATCAGTTACGTCAGAGTTTGTGAGGGTTTTTTTAATATCCGATGGCTTATTATCCCCTTTATCATCGACGTCGCTAGACGCCTGTTCATCAGAACTATCATGCACTAGAATAGATTTTCTGGTATTACTTTGACTTTTGCACTTATTTCATGGTATCCATTGCTTATTCTCCTCAGCGAGGTTGCGGATTGCAGACAAATCGAGTTTTGAACATTTCTGGCATATCCACGTTTGACACATGCCAGAACAAAATAGTTGGTATTCGGACTTAACAAACCTCTTTTCGCAAACGCCACAGTTCTTCGCCTCCACAGAAGTTTTGGTTTCATAATCGCCACAGTACTTCGCCTCCACAGATGTTTTTGTTTTCCGTCGAGTCATGATAAGTAGCGATAAAGTTTTTTTATAGCTGTGCGTACCATAAACAATTTTAAAGAGAATTCCGCACTGTTTTTTTTTTCCTTTTTATTTACTAAAAGGATAATTTATGGATTGTTTCATCAGGTTTTCCACCATGTACGTACAGGCTGTCCCATTTTCGTAGGTTTTACGGGGTTTCCAGCTTATGAGTAGAGATAGAGAGATGCGGTTTTCGCGACACCGTGCTACTTTTCGATGAAACTAAAGAGGCCGCAAACAAATTTGCCCTAACCATTTTAGTTTCCGTGCTACAGGGTGATTTTGAAAATTTGTCATTTTCGGACACCCCCTGTAACTCAGCTATCGTAAAATATATTTAAAATGTTTCAACTGGTATTTATAGATTTTTTCACGTAGAATTCAGTGGCGTACTCAGATTTTTGCTGAGAGTCATAGTTTTTGACATATTGGCATAACCTACTATTTTTTAAATGGGACACCCTATATATTATTTTTTCATCTTATTCTTCGTGTCGAGAGCTTTTCAAAAACATACCATAAGTCATATTTATTTTCATAAATAACATGAAAAAATGCATTTTTCTTTAAACGGATTTATGGCATAGCAGATCAATCGAAATAAGAGAAGGTGGCTGTGGTAGCCATGGCAACGCCAACAAAAATATGATCAGGCAGCCATTACTGCTGTCATTTTTGGCATTATTGCGTTTAAATTTTTCTTGACGTCTATTATAATTATTGTTTTTAATATGGCTCAGAATCAAAAATTTGAATATTTTGAGAAATATGATATGAACGCGTGTTTTATATTGTCTAATGAAGATGCAGATCAGGCGGCAGAGCTTTATCTGAACAGGTTAGTTCTTTTTTATCTTCCTGCATTTTGACTTTATTGGTTCGCTTTATTTTATCTTAGATATCCCGAGAGAAGGCAACCAGAAAAAAGAATTTTTCAAAAAATTAAAAATAATCTTTGCCAATATGGATCTTTTAACAAGCCTCGATCGCGAACTTACAATAAAGACAACGAAGAATCTGAGGTCAACGTTTTAGCCCTCGTTCAGACAGCTCCTGAAACATCTTGCAGGAAAATAGACGAAGAGGCGGGTGTACCGAAAACCAAAGTGCAGAAAATTTTGAAAAAGCACAAATTCAAACCCTATAAATACAAACTTGTGCATCATCTGCATCCTGGTGATGCAGAGCGCAGATTGGAGTTCTGCAATTGGTTTATAAATATGAAGGCAGAAGATATCGATTTTGAAAAAAAGATTATTTGGTCAGACGAGGCACATTTTACTAGTTCAGGGATTTTAAATAGACACAACACGCGATTTTGGAGTCAAGAAAACAACCATGTTATTTTTCCTAGGGAGCGTCAGGGCAGATTTGGATTCAATGTCTCCTGTTTTATTTTCAACCGAAAAATAGTTTACCAAATATATGAAGGAAATCTGAATTCGATTGGTTACGTGCGAATCCTAGAAGACGCATTAGGAATTTTGGATGATGTTCCCTTGGCTCAACTAAATAGGATTTATTTCCAGCAAGACGGAGCTCCAGCCCACAATGCCAGAATAAGTCAAAACTGGCTTAACGACCATTTTCCTGGAAGATGGATAGGAACACACGGACCTGTTCGATGGCCACCACGATCCCCTGACCTCTCAGTTTTAGATTTCTTTTTGTGGGGTTATTTAGAAAACAAGGTTTATGTAAGGCGATACGAAAACTTAGAACAACTAAGAATGGCCACCGAAAACGCTTTTGCAGAGTTACAAAGACAGTCATTTACAATAGAAAATGCATTAAAAAGAATTTTTAAAGTTTGTCACACTTGTAGGACACATAATGGTCTACAATTTGAACAATATTTGTAGTTTTAATGAAATTATAATTATTACCTTTTACCTACTTCCTAATTTTTTCTGATGCTGTTACTTTGTTATTTCGTTAATAAATATTTGTTAACTTTTTCCATGGCTCCACAGCCACCTTCTCTTATTTCGATAGATCTGCTATGCCATAAATCCGTTTAAAGTAAAATGCATTTTTTCATGTTATTTATGAAAATAAATATGACTTATGGTATGTTTTTGAAAAGCTCTCGACACGAAGAATAAGATGAAAAAATAATATATAGGGTGTCCCATTTAAAAAATAGTAGGTTATGCCAATATGTCAAAAACTATGACTCTCAGCAAAAATCTGAGTACGCCACTGAATTCTACGTGAAAAAATCTATAAATACCAGTTGAAACATTTTAAATATATTTTACGATAGCTGAGTTACAGGGGGTGTCCGAAAATGACAAATTTTCAAAATCACCCTGTAGCACGGAAACTAAAATGGTTAGGGCAAATCTGTTTGCGGCCTCTTTAGTTTCATCGAAAAGTAGCACGGTGTCGCGAAAACCGCATCTCTCTATCTCTACTCATAAGCTGGAAACCCCGTAAAACCTACGAAAATGGGACACCCTGTACAATTTGCCAACAGATTTATCTGACAGGTTGATAATACTATTTTTTTATGCTGAATTTGACACCAATTATGCAAAATTCCGTTGTGTATCACTTTGTTTACTTAAATCTTTTCAGAGTACACAAAATAATACGTGTTTTAAACACCACATCACCTCTGTTTCTTCTCGATTTATTGTTTATTATCGCAATAACACATTAATTGGGCAGGGAGTTATTTGAAGCACCGTGAAAGTTTGTGTATCATTTCTTTACTAATATCTAAATACAAGGACCACAGTTGCGTTTCGTTTATCTGCTGGAAGAATTGTGATGTCTTTATTTTTTCGAGGGCTAGTTTTTGTTCTGGTGGTTTACAAAGCAGAGGAGATTCGACAAGAAGCGGCAAGAATTTTAAGATCAAGCAAACCACCAGAACAAAACCTAAATGAACCACTGAACAAAGGGCCCTAACAAACCTTTGAAAAAATAAAGATGTCATAATCCTTCCAGCAGATAAAGGAAACGCAACTGGTGGTTATAAATACCCAAGACTACATACAAAAAATGCAGGACATCGTAAGATAATTGTTCTAAGGGACCCGACTACGTACCTAGAAAAAAAACAACTAAAAATAAAACAAAAAGTTCACCAAATTCAACAAAAAATAATACTAATCGGAGCATTGCCTTAAAAATACTTATTTTTCATTCAATGGGCAAATGTATAAACAAAAGGATGGTGCTCCAATGGAGTCCTCGCTATCACCAGTAGTCGCGAATTTATTTATGATATACTTTGAGAAAGAAGCCCTTGAAAAGGCAAGTTTGAAGCCCAAAATATGGATTCGTTATGTGGATGACATATTTATTATATGGCAACATGGTCATACAGAGCTCGTAAATTCAATCTACCCCAGAATACAATTTACTCTAGAGTCAGAGGAAAACAACAAACTTCCATTTTTAGATGTTCTGGTCACAAAATTGCATAACGGACATTTCGAATAAACCGTGTATAGAAAGCCAACACATACAGATAGATATCTAAATGCAAGCTCACATCATTACCCAGCACAAATTCAAGCTGTGGCAAACACCTTAATACCCAGATCCGTGCGATTAACTGAAACACAGACGAGACAAAAATAACTTAATATAATATCTAGTGCTTTAAAGAAAAATGGCTACTCAAATCGCATATTTTGTCATCCCCATGTCATGTTGCCATATTGTGCATAATTTTCTTAAACTTAGGGAAAACCTAGACTTGGCTACATCGCACTCCGGTATGCTATAACAACTTAATATCACACAAGGTAAATCTTATATCTGCTTTGCAATCAATCAAAACTTGTTGATCTTCTCTAGATTTTGGTACGTGATATGACAATTCACAGGTCAGTCTAAGGATTAGATAGAAATTATCGAAATAACACATTAGTTGGGCGGGGAGGTATTTGAGGAACCGTGAAAGTTTGTGTATCATTTCTTTACTAATATCTGAATACAAAATCGAAGACCTGGCTGAAGGGTTGTGGGGCATAGCCAACCCAGTGGCATATATACACTGTATCAAAAGAAATATGCAACAAAAGTTGGTGCTTAAACAAAAATTAATTATGACAGTATTAAACTACAGGATGTTCAAAAAATCTGAAAAAATGGATTTCAAAAACTAAAATTTTCAAAAATAACATTTCTGTGACGCCAGTTTTAAAGAGCATAAACATTCGTAAATAAAGGTTTCGTAAAGTTTTTTCATGTTTGTTATAGTTAAGGAGATACTAAAGGTCAAACACCGAAAAAATATCATTTTTTCGATCCTTTAATCTAAATATCTCCTTAACTACAACTAATCTAAAACAACTTTACTTAACTTTTATTTACGATTTTTTGCAACCTTTAAAACTGCCATCACAAAAATTTAATTTTTTGAAATTTTTAGTTTTTGAAAGCCACTTTTTGGTATTTTTTGAACACCCTATATATCTGACCTAAATTTTAATAGTGTCAAAACTATTTTTTTAAGGATCTACTTTTATCGAGAATAAAATTTTCTGAAAAATGAATAATAATAGTACTTCTTTGGACACATTGTAGACATTGTTTTTGGTGGGGTTCTAATTTTCTTTTGAAAATTGCAACATGAAATTGTTAGATTTGCAATGCAATTATCAGAGATTCAAAGCTATGGGAAAAAATATGATACAAATTTAAAAAGGATATGTGGTATGTATGTATGTAGGGTATTCTTTTTTTTTTAATTCTTTATCGTACTTTTGCCGCTAGATTCGTTAAGTCTCTGATAATTTTAATGCATATCTAATAATATCATGTGCATTTTTCAAGAGAAAATTTAGAAACTCCCCTCCCCCCAGAAGCAATGTCTATATACTCCACAACAGTGGCGACTATTCAGGTGAAGTAGGTGAAGTGCTACTTCACCAGAAAAATAAACAAGCAAACATCTAACTATATTTATTATATATCTTTTAAAATTTAAGTTCTTACATTCATTTATTCACCTAATTGGCAAAAAATAAACTGTACATCTCGAACAAATATTTTACTTGACCGTTGGCGGCATGTCTCTTTAAAACTTTCAATCGAACTTTATTGCAACTATAACAGTGGCGCAAACCGCTTCGACTTTGCTGGAGGTGCTATGTTTAGTTTACGATTTTCCTACTACGTTGCCATCACTACGTAATCGATGACGTCGACCGCATTGAAGATTAATGTTAACCAGCGCTAGCGTTGGGCACTATCGAATGAAATGGACTATCGAATAATTAGTAATCATTCATAATCAACTATCGAATATTTTTATTCGAATAAATTCATTCGTTTATTTTTTATTTTAATTTATAGATTACTCTCTCTAGTAAGCGTTGTGTTGCCAATGTTGCCATATTGCCAGGTTTAGAAATAATAATATACAAAAAGCTTTTCTCGACGAATTTAAACATATTTAATAGTTAAACGTTGCTTCAATGAAATATAATATAATGTAATTGAAAAAAAAATAATTAGACGCAGGTATTTCCCGCCGGTCAAATGCCAGGCCATCAGTCTGCTTTGTTATAGTTTAAGTGAACCGTTACTTTAAAAGCTATGTCAGTTGTTATTCCTGTTGTAAGAGGATTACAGTATTCAACTAAAAAGGCACATGCGGTAACAGCAAGTGGAAATTCATTAAAAGCGTATTTATTGGCAACTGTGCATAAGAGACTTGCTATTTTAGAAACAAATCCTGTATGTGGTAAAGCTACTTTTCTAGATCCGCGGTTCAAGAAAGCAGGCTTCGGACAAGTAGATAATGCTAATTCAGTTGAGTATTTAATTGTTAAAGAACTTGTGCCAATATTAAATTCTAAAAATAATAAAGTTGGAGGTGGAGGGAAAAACGTACCAGAAACTAAAACAGGAGCTGAGGCAGAAATGGTCATTGATGGTGGTGGTAATGACATTGATATTTGGGAATATTTTGACGAAAAAGTATCTAAAATAAAAACTACGGTTACACCAGCAGTAACAGCCCAATTACTTGTGAAGCAGTATTTAGAGATACCACATATCGGACGATTGGAAAATCCAATAACGTTCTGGAACGCCATGAATATTCCATGTCTGAATTATATGGGCTGTATAAAAAATATTGCTGTATACCAGCCACATCAGTGCCTTCGGAGCGGCTTTTTTCCAAAAGCGGTCAACTTACAAACGATCTCAGAAACAGGCTGTTATCAAAAAATTTAGATATGATATTATTTTTGAATAACAACATAACAAAGTTTGAATTTTAAAATAGTTATTTTCGATTTGAAATTTCATTTTTATTATATACAGTTAGTTAGGTGTTCTTTTTTATTTGATAATAATGTTTTAGTTTGACTTATTATTTTGAACAAATAAGTAAATACATTTTATATTTCCTATTATATATTTTTAATTTCTTTGCGATTTTACTAATATACCAATTACTATCTCGTTTAAGGCGTGAACTATGAATGGCAATTTATAAATTCAATTATCAGTATTAGGTAATTGTCATATTTCTTCCGCATAATAACACAAATGAAAAATATTTAAAAACCAAGAAATGTAGATATATATATTTGTTTAGATTTGGCAACAAGGCGAAACACAACTAAAAAATGAATCATTAAGCGGCATCCGAAAGCAAAGCGAATTTTTAGATCAAAATCTACTACTACCTACCCACCCTGTTTTTAAAATAAGGTTGTCCTACCTCCCCTTTGTGTTAAAAATAGATTCGTCCACTTTCAAAGGATCCGTCCGCGACAGTTTACAGAATTACAGGCCGAGCCGGTCGAGCGACCCGCGCTCTACAGTCGCTTAAAATTAAACATCTCTGACCGAATGAACTGGCGACTAAATTTATTCGCTCCGATATGTCTATTCTGTAACAATTTCGATGACAAATCATTCGAATCATTAAAATGTATTCGAATGAAAAATATTTTCATTCATTCGTTTGTTGTTTATTTATTCGTATTATTTGAATGAATAGCTTTCCACTATCGAATAATTCGAATAACCAGCAACTATCGAATAATTCGATAGTTTTTATTCGATAGTGCCCATCACTAACCAGCGCCATACAACACTCTCGGTGAACTGCTAACGCAGTACACTACACCCACGTGTCGTTCAGTTTGGGGTTGTTGTTTACTTTTATTTTCGCGGATTTCGCTGCAACCGGTTAGTTCCTTTGCATTTTACTTGACTGTTTTGTGTTATATTTATTTATAGTGTTGTTACAACTTTATTTGGTGTCGGGTTTATTAATTTACATTATTGATTAATCCGATCATGGATGTGGTTTGCATTTTGTAGGAAACTCCATTTAATCGATGGAAGGAACGAGATCAGAGTTTTAATCGTCATCCTGGTTTTCGGAGTACAAAGGGTTATGTAGTAGTCAAATATTACAAAAATTGTTTTGCTGGCCTTGTCTACTAATTTCCAATAAATATTCAGTGTGGAATAAGGAAGGATTTGCAGGTATGTTAAATATGTGAAGGTCTTTAGATAAACATGAAGACTCGGCGCGGAGCATTTAAAATGCGAATTAATGCTAAAAACATTTGTAAAAAATCGAAGCACTATAGCTATATAAAATACATTTTAACGAAAACGCCCGATTAAATAGACTATTTATGTGCTTGGTAATTGACGCAGTTTTGTACCTTGCAAAACAAAAGTTAGTCTTTCGCGGCCATGATGAGAGCAGCGAGTCAATAAATAGTGGGAATTTTAAAAAGCTTTTAGGTTTATTAATATCGAGAAGTTCCCAAGAACTAAAAGATCATCACAAAAAAATTAAAAATGTTTTTACTGGTGACTCGAAAAATATTCAAAACAAAATAATTAATTATTAATGAAATTTAATTGAATGCATTTCTGATTATTTAAATGATCATGTAAAAAATGGAATAATGAACAGTTTTTTTGTGCAAGTGGATGACACTACTGATTACGCAAACCTCCCAGTGCTCCATAATTTTAAGATACGTTAATTCAGACAGTTTTTTTCTGTGCAAGTGGATGACACCATTGATATTACGTAAACCTCCCAGTTCTCCATAATTTTAAGATACGTTAACTCAGAAAGTTCAGTAGTCGGGAGATTCTTAGGATTTTATAATGTCAGCTCCGACAGAACGTCGGAGAAATTATATTCTCTATTGGATTAAATTCTGGACCAATTTGACTATAAACATAAATTAATAGGGCAATGTTACGATGGCGCAAATGTGATGTCTGGCCATATAAATGGCGTTCAAAAAAAAGGAAAAGCGCCGCAGGCTGTATTTGTCCTGAAGTTTAAATTTATTTCTAAATGTTTTGCAAGCCTTAGCGGTATTCCCTCATTTTTTTCATCACTTAGCCAGACAAACGTATGCTCTTACATCTGCATCTGCGAGGCGTATACCAACAATTACAGAAACTCGTTAATTTTCAAATTCGAAGTTAGTAAATGTGATTGTCCAAGTTGCGTTCTTCAAAAAAAATCGTTTGACATTCATTTGTGCATATCCAATATAAAACGCTGTCGTGAGGCGCTCTGTAAAAATACCATGTTTGATAAAGCAAATTCTATTCCAGAAATAAATCATTACAAACGTGAGCTTGCTAAGCTTTCACCTGAAGAAATTAGGGCTAAGTATAGAACCCTTTTTTATGAAATATTGGACCATATTTTAACGAAAATGACACTAAGCTTTCAAGACTCTGAAAAACTTACCTTTTTATGTTTGGCAGATTCTGCTAAATTTTCCGAATATAGTTTAAATTTTCCGACTGGCCCGTTTGAAAATTTGTTACAGTTATATGAGGAAATATTTTCAAAAAGTGAACGACTTAAAAATGAGCTTGGTCTTATTTTTGCCAATGACAGTAATTGGAATATATCGCTGCAAGAGCAAGTGAAAAAAATTAATGAAAATAAAGATATTTTTAACCAAAGCATATAAAGTGTTTTCCCTTATTTTGACAATACCGTCGACAAGTGCTTCAGTGGAAAGAAGTTTTTCTTGCCTCAAACGTGTAAAAACTTATTTTAGAAATACAATATCTCATCTCATTGGTGCCAATAGGTCTAATAATAATATATAATATGCATAAAAGTGACAGTGAGGCCCTTAAGGATAGAAGACCCCGCCCTGCCGAGTCATTCCAATATATTAATGATGTGTCTATTACAAACTTTTATGACAAGTAGAAGAAGATCCAAAACGGGTAATGAAACTTCTTAAATTATAAAAAACGTAAATGACTGGGAATGTTAGTCAAAGAGTAATGAAGTCTACTGTATTAGATATTTTGTCAGCAAACCACGTATATCAAGGTACGCATTTTGATATTTTGGACAAATTAAAAGAAATACCTATTCCTTTTGTTGGGTGTGATCAACACGAAAAAAATTTACAACTACGATCATTGAGTTGTACCTTGTCAGTAGAATGCGCTTTATTTGTAAAGAGGTTTACCGAATAGATAAATCTAAAAGAAAGAAAATAAGGTGCTTGAAGAAATAATCAAAATTATAATTAACTTTTCACTGTGTTCCTGTAGTCTGTTGTAATAGATTGATGTCCTTCTACAAAGTTAGAAATAAGACCTACAGCGGAAACTTGATTTATGAGGATGTGATTTGCTAACAATTTTTGTTTCTCAAATCATGTTACAGATTTTTGTTTTCAAACTTCATAAAATATCAATGTCTTCATTTGTGGAGGAATTCTAATAAATTATAGTTTAAAAAACTTAAAAACACGCTGTAATAGTAAAATGAATTAAAAAAAACCCTTTGGATGAGAATAAAGTGATTAACAAGAAAATTAATATCATTGTGAAAACAGCATGGGTCTGTTATCAGTTATTATAAATATTTTATCGGTATAATTTATGAAAGTAAAGTCAGTATGAATATATGGCATAAAAGCACCCTACGCTTTTTTACAAAAGTTATTTTGTTTATTGTGTTAATGCGTGTTTTTTAGTTTTTTAAACTATAATTTTTTTGTCTTTTTAGTTCCATTTTCTATTAGAGCGTGTTTTTTAGTTTTGCCAAACTATAATTTATTCTTCTTCGCTACCTCCCCGTGCCGCAAATGGGTAATTTGCGCGCCTGCTACCTTGCTTTTATATGGTAGCTATTTCCCAGGGTCCCTCTCCGAAATGAAATTTTTTTATCCTGTCGATCTTGTTCAGGATAATGGGACAAACTTATCAAATCATCGATTGTAATCTGGCGTTATAAAGTATAAACTAATAAAGGCGTTTTAAAACAAGTAAATTTACTCGAGTATTATTTTAATTACCAGGTATCAGGGAAATTTGGTTTTTCTGACTTTATTTTAGTTATTATGTTTTGTATCATACATAGAATGTAACTGATTAGTTATGTTCCTGTCCTTACTGGAAAAAGTCAACCTAAAATCTCTTATACTTTGATGAAATTTAATCTGAATGAACATTAACCGAATTGAAAAATAAAGATTAATGAATAATCGTTTAACGAAATATAAGTTGCTTTAATAGAGGATGCATAAACCTTTCATAGGTGCTAGTTATTTACTCAAAAAAAGATATTTTTTTAAACAAGTATATTTCTTTTCTCCTAAAAGAAAAACAACAATAATTATATTTAAATTTAATGTATAATAGTAAATAGTTGGTAAATTGGGAAAAGAAAAGTACGATACTTGGGAATAAATGACGATAAGCCTTGATGAAGAGCGAGGAGACTTATGCCCGCACACTACAGTGCATATATTAAAATCTGAAAAAAAAATACATATATCTGAAAATGCGTGCATCCCGTCCATGCTATTGCATCTTTTTAACATAATATGGATCAGATTTTCTTACTAAATGGCGTTTTATTATTTCTTCTATCTATGAAAAAGATAAAGCAAAGTACAAGATTTTATTTTTCATGTCAACCATATTCAAGCCATCCGAACCGACCCAGTCATTATTTTTTAATTTGGACTTTATGCACAGTTAATAAATTTCTTGCAGTTTTACTTAGCTTCATCCTGATCCCTATAATTAAAATATTAATTTCATTCGGAATGAACGCTTCATTTGACATTAAAAGAATATAAAAAAGTGATTGCGCTTATAAGCAGTCGTGTATTAATTACAACGCATTCCGAGATAGAAGTCGGAATTCCGAGTCGGAATTCCGAGATAGAAGTCGGAATTCCGAGATAGAAGTCGGAATTTGTTACAAAAATAAAAATAAAAAAATGTGGCCCATCTACGCTTTCGTAGAAAACAATTCAACTTGGGAAATTTCGTTTTATGTGTAATTACCTATCTAATTCTTACACAAAAGAACCCGGAATTTTTTTATAAAACAAGAATTCTTTTATTTTAATCTTATGTTTGGGTCAATTTTTTAGTTAAAATAAGACAAGAAAAACAAAAAAGGGTTTTTTAGGCGTCTTTATTATTGTTTGTAATCGTTTCATACAGAACCAGTCAATTTCCATAATAACAAAGATGAGAGTAAATAGCTCAAAATCATAATACCAAAAAAAAAAAAGTTTTATTGTTTTATAATAAAAAGTATTTAGCAAGAGAAGTTGTCCGGAACGTAGTTGCAGCTGTTATTTTTCGTCCCGATGACCTGGATATTGCTGAAGGTCCAGTCGAAGCAACCGTCCTCCGCACATAAAATGTAAATCGGAACAGCCGAAGCTTCCACGTAGCCGGTGATGTTTTCCAGGATCAAGTTTATGATTGGGATGTTGTTTTTTGGCTCTGTGGGTTGGGTAGAATTGGGGGGCAGGTTCCTGTAGTTCTCCTGTATGTTGATGCCGTACGAGGTCAGACCTGAACGTAAAATGTACAAATTACATTTGAACTAATTAATAAAAATATACATTAAAAAAAATTATTAACATTACATAAGTCGAGTAAAGCAATATAAAAAATCGGTAAATTTCCTTTATCCGGAAAATACATCGTTATGAATTGAAATATTAGATTCGTACCAATATTTTATCTGCTTCTATGTACGCCAAACTAATTTAAAAAAACTAAATAGTTAGTTTTTACACTAATTTTTTTAAGAAAGCCATTTTGTTCCGTCATATTGAATTCATACCAGTTTATTTCTTAATCTCTATATCACATTTAATTTTTGTGAAAAATTTGTCAATTGAATAAGGGCATTTTTTCGTTGATTTTTTGCCATTTTGTTCCGCCATTCTGAATTTGTACCACAATTTTACTAGTTTATCTGCGTATCATACTTAATACTGGCACAAGTTTTGAAATGAATCTAATAAATAGTTTTTCAGAGTGATTTTTTTAACTATTTTATTAGACCCTACATCTTCGATTCAAACGAAAATGTTACCAGTTGATTTCTAGGCAACATTTGATTTTTATGCCAAATTTCAGGTAATATCGATAACTAGTTTTTTAGTGATAATTTTTTTAACATTTCACCAGCCTGCCATTTTGTTCCACCATATTGCAGTTGCAGTCTGCTCTGGTGCAATCAGATATATCAGATCACTTTATGATTCTAGGAGATATACCCATAAAAATAAAAAATAACACGGCTAATATTTCGGACACAAAGAAAATAACAAAAATTCACTAGAATATATTACGCTAAAAAATAATAAATTATGATTGGGGCTTTATTAACGACGTAAACACAGATGTCAACTCTAAATTTGGCATTTTCGTGGATGCTTAATATTTTTTTCAAGTAATAATAAAAAATTAAAACTTGGGATGTCAAAGGGGCTTTTAAAGAGTATTCGCGAAAGGGATAGGTTGTTCAGGAAGTCTAAGAAAGTACCATTAAATATAAACTTGAAGCAGAAGTATCTCTCACATAGAAATTTAGTAAAGGTATTGATATACCTTTACACAAAGGCGGAAAGAGTACAGATGTGGGAAATTATAGACCCGTGGTTTTGCTTTCCATATTTTCTAAGCTATTCGAAAAAATAGTGTTGAAAACACTAAGACATTTTTCGAAAACAAACCTGTTCTTTTCACAACATCAGTTTGAGTTTCTGGAGAACAGAGGGACGGAACTAAACTTTAGCAATCAAATTGATAAGAGGCTGGATGATGGTAACTGGATTGATTTTGGATATCTCTAAGGCTTTTGACACCCTATCGCATGGTGTTGGAGAAATTGTTTAGGGCGGGTATTAGAGGTACTAGCTAGCAGTAGTTCAAGTTTTACTTAAGTAACCGTAAACACTCGCGGCTAATGACCAGAGACAGCGATTGATCCTGTATAGCCGAACGTGCCCGAGTATCGAATGGCAACGGTTAGGCTGTTTTCTTTGAATGTAGCGCAAGACGTGAAATTATTTTAGAAGTCGCATATCGGTATATTAATCTATGCATATCGGTGCAATTTTCAACTTTTCGCCGATTTGATTCCAAGTATATGTAGGCACCTACAAAAGGCATGTTTGTGTTTTTTATAAAGTTGTATGTTGAAATAGCATAGAACAAGCCAACATTTTTCGTTGTTGATTGATATAAATTTTTAATAAAAATGGTACTCGATTATTTAAAAGTGTATATTTTTTTATTTGAACGCTACTTAGGACTCATTTTTAGATTCAACAATCTGCCTAAGCCAAGACATAAACTTAAAATATCCAAAAAGTAATTTACTTTATATCAAAATGATCACAATAAATAAAACCTTTTTTTAAGGTAATCTCTACTAAATTCTTGACAAATACAGGTAGGTTAGAATATTTTATTTACCTATACCCAGTGTCAATATAAATCAAAATGAGTTTGTGTTAAGATGGTAAAACGTAAGTTAAGTGTTGAACAAGCCAGTCGGGCAGTCGGCTTCCTTTAAAGTGATCGTCCTCAAGAACATGTCGCAGAACTGTTCAATGTGACACAAGTAGACTCAACCATCATTTTAATTAAATTAGAGAAGAGGTCGTCTCAAAAAAACAAATCCAAGGGAAGACCGACTAATTACGTCAAGCGCAAGAAGACCACCATTGCCACCTGCAGACATTTTTCTCAAAATTTTCTTAACGCAACAAGAACCGTTCTACCTATTGATACCATAAGAAGAAGGTAAGGTGATATAAATTTAAAATCAAGGCGTCTTTTGCAACGGTTGGAATGGTCTAGGGCTTAGATGCCTTTGCCAGGGGTACCACGTAATCGGCGTACAGTTCAAAAAGTGTATCCCTACCATGGAGGAGCAATAATGGTTTGGGGAGGCATATGTTTTAACGGCCGTACCAATCTTTATGTATGTGATGGAAATATGAATGGCAAACTGTACACACAATAGGTCATAAACAACATCTTGGCGAATTTTCACGCTGCTTTAGTGGTCGGTTTTTGGTTCTAGACGACAATGCAAGACCTCACAGGGCTGCCATTGTCTTAAATAATCTAGAAGAAAATCGCATACCCCACCTTAAATTGTCACCTCTATGGGCCATATGGTGCAAAGAAAATTGGATGAATACGTGTCAGCTGTACAAACATTCGATGATTTAAGAAGAGTTTTTCCAGAATTATCGAATGCTGTTCCACAGGATTTGATTAATGATTTAACTGACACTCATTAATTATTCACTGACTTATTTTTTGCGCTTTCAAAAATTTTTTGTTTTCAAATTCTTTCTTTTCACCCTTGTATTTGTTTTGGTATGTTCTTGGCTAAGTAGAATGTTGAGTGTAAGGATTAACGTTATAAGTTTGAATAATCGAATACGATTTTGTTAGGACAAAAAATTGAATATCGGTTGCTATCCTGCATTAAAGAGGGATGATATAGGCACTCTAAAACTCCAAGAACCAAGTTCTCGTCACAACAGGCAAAGATCTATATTTTTTAGGTTTTTGCAACACTCTCTTTCACACTCTATATAATTGACATATGCTCGTCCAAATACGTTTCTAACCAGCCACTACAAAGTTAAAAATCTGCCCTTTCTGGCGCTGTCTCGCTTTATCTAATATACAGCTGTGGCTTGTCCATAGGGCCATTTGGTCAATGACCCCCCAAAAATATTTCAGAAAATAAATTATTGGTTTGACCGTCCCTCCGTCCGAATTGCCCTGATTACCTTAAAGCTTGACTAAAGTACCCGAAGATTTCACAGCTACCGAGCGGCAGCCGAACGTGATAGCAAATGGAATATGAAATCGCGATTTGGGTCATCAGCCGATCTCTTCTCATAATTCGATCGATCGGTCGCGTCATCACGTCGGCATGCAAAAGTTCAGTTATTCAGAGGTCGCGCCGTCGATGTTCTAACTCGATATTGTTTCCGACGTTTTTAATCCATAAAAATTTATTATATATTGTATATAATTGTATAATATATTTTTTTTTATTTTTATAATCCATGTGAGTTGGAAATATACAGGAAATAAAATGTTGGTAGTGACTAGTACAAAAAAATAAACAACTTAAAAGTGCTTACGAAATTAATTTTGCAAAAATAACCAATTTCAAGGTGGTCTATGTTTGAGTTGTGAATGTAGATGAAATAAAATGTCGGTAGGGCAAAAAATTAAACAACTAAAGAGTGCTAACGAACTTAATTTTGAGAAAATAATAGAATACAAGGTAAGTGTTCGCAATTTGCCAGAACTTAGTATACGGCAAACTAGTAAAGACAAAAATAAAGAGGTTCATCGAAACTTTCGCAAAAGTATGTAGGATTTAGCTAACTGGATAGGTGGTTGTGAAGTCTCTAACTCATTCTACTGTTATGTTTGTTTGTTAATTTCTAAGGACTCGTCGGACTCATTATAGTGTAAAACCAGTGTTAAAGACTTAAAACACTTAAAAGAAAAAATAAAAAAACATGCGTTTTCTGCAGATCACATGAAATATGCTAGATACAGCTTATAGAAAATCCCTTAGAGAATTTAATGGAAATGTATCCAAAAATCGTTATATTTTAAACAAAATTATAGACTGTGTAAAACTTTTGTGGGGCATTAGAGCTGGCACTACGTGGCCATGATGAAACGGATTTATCTGAAAATCAAGGGGTTTTTCGAGAGCTTATAAATTTTGTTGGGGAGATAGACTACCCGCTTTAACAATGTTAAGTATCGAGAAATCGTTTATAAAAAAAATGTGCGTGCAATTTTAAGGAATGTGTCATTCAGCATTTTTCCAATTCTAAAGAACGAAGAATAGACCTGAACTTAAAGAGAATTTAAAGCTCAATTTAAAGATAAGATATTTATTTTTATTTTAAGTATACCTATTTTTAAATTTGTTATTGGCCTCCCAATATAATTCACCACGAGCCGCCACTGTGTATATTATATATTTTAAAAATTATGACAAGTTAAAAATGAATTATGAATTTTAATATCCCTAACTTTTAAGGAGAAGTTTATTATCTTTTCTTTAACTAAGGAAAATGTTTATACCAAAAATCAATTTAGGTTAAATGTTGGCTTACCTTGGAATATAATGTTGCTGTAAGTGACGTTCTGTATCAACCCCTCGCCCCCGTCAACGTGGGTTTTGATGTGGATGCCGTTTTCACCGCCCTGGAGGATCGAGTTGGTTATCAGCACGTCCCGGAGTGTGTTCTGTACGATGGATTCGTTGCTGAAGCCTACGGAGATGCTCAGTCCGTGACCTCCGTAACAAATAAGATCGTCGAGGAGAATGTTCTCGCCTGAAACAAAACGAATATCGCAGGATGTTGTTAACATAATATTGGAATACAAAAAAAAAATGTAGAATCAAAAATTAACGAATTATTTTCCACTATCCTAAAATTTGCTGTTTTTCACTTTA
Source organism: Kuschelorhynchus macadamiae (assembly GCA_030620095.1). Taxonomy (NCBI): domain Eukaryota; kingdom Metazoa; phylum Arthropoda; class Insecta; order Coleoptera; family Curculionidae; genus Kuschelorhynchus; species Kuschelorhynchus macadamiae. The sequence continues at coordinate 332,799 of JAUTXW010000779.1, read as the reverse complement.
GTTTTTGAAATACAGCAGCGCAAATTATCTCTTTGTTTAATTTTAGTTTATCGGATGAGACAATACAAATTTTTATAAAAAAATAGAACCGAATTCAAAAAAGACTGTTTTTCGGAAACGCCTTAGCCAATTGTTCAAAATTAAAAAGATTCTAAAAGGCCATTATTTGTTTAATCAAGAGCCTGGAGTGGTCTTTGATAAAAATAATTTATTCTGTGTAATACAGGGTATGAAAAAATATAATGTAAAAATGAAAAATTTTAACTCTCTGCACCTCTTGCAATAGTTATTCTAGAACTTTCATAGTAATCACATTTAGATGTTTTGTTCGATATCTCTAGTCATATTTCGAGGTTTTCTATTTTTTTGTTTAGAAAAAAGTTACAGGGTATTTTGAAGATGTCTGTACTTTTTAAATTAAAACATTTAAAATTTCTAGGGGTTGTGTTATTTATTGTGGAAATTCGGGGACTTTATGATCCCAGTTTCTCTATACCCAGAGGTATAGAGGTTTCGCTTTTTTTGTTTAGAAAAAAAAGTTACAGGGTATTTTCACAGTTTGAATTTTTTAAATTAAAAAATTACAAATTTCTACAAGTTTTTACGTTTATTATAAAACTTTCGGGAGTTTATTATATCAGCTTTTCTTTATACAGAAAGGATAACGGTTTTGCAATTTTTTGTTTAGAAAAAAAGTTACAGGGTTTTTGTAAAAAGTCTGTAATTTTCAAACTACAAATTCCTATATGTTCTTTGCATTAAGTGGAATTTTTGGGACTTATTATCCCAGTTCCTTTGTACACAAAAGTATGGTGGTTGCGTATTTTTAGGAAAAAAGTTAGCTACAGAATGATCCACTATAAATGTCTACCCCATTTAATTTTTTTGCTTTACACAAGACTTTAAATTTTAGAAAAAAGTTTACACAAAAAAGTTGTAGGATTTAATAAGTAGTGTATAGCCCGTGTATTTTTATGTATACAGGGTGTCTCAAAAAAGGCTGACGCGCAAAAGTTGCAATTTTTTTTAAATAAAACTCCCCATATTTGCATTGATATTTGGTTCTACTGGAGAAGCTAACAATTTAGATACCACACCATATGATCAATTTTTGCATATGGTGTGTGGCATCAAAATTCTTAGTTTTTCCGGTAGAATCGAAATGTTGAAATATAAATCAAATTTTCAATGTAGAATAGATATTTTATAAAAAAAAGTCGATTGTATTTTTTTAAAAAAATTTTAATTTCATCCTTTTTAGTTCTATCTATACACAGTTTTAAATTTTAAAGCCTCAACTTAAGTTAAAATTTTGGAGATCTCCAATAAAATAAATACGTGGCTACTGGGTCTATTGTATACGAAATTTTGTCAAAATCACCGTATTACTATTATAAAAATTGTCAAAATTTAAAAAGATGAGTAAAATTGAACTTCGTGCCATTAAAAACCCCGAAAGATATATGAAACGCGATATTATTATGACTACTTTTTTTCCTGATGATATGGTGAACGCAATATATGTTGGCTCTGGCGCTCGCGCCCACCTAAATAATTGATAATGGCGTCATTCCGCAATTTTTTACATTTCTTAAATATGCTTGCTATGGGACCTCTCCGATAATACTAAAAATGCCATCCAAATTAGCGGAATAGTCGATGTACACACATAAAAAATACATAGGGTCAAATTAATTTAATAACATGATCAACTTTTTGCATATGGTATGTGGTATCAAAATTTTTAGTTTTTCCGGCAGAATCGAAATATTGAAATATAAACCATATTTTCAATGTAGAATAGATATTTTATAAAAAAAAGTCGATTGTATTTTTTTATAAAAATTTTTATTTCATCCTTTTTGGTTCTATCTATACACAGTTTAAAATTTTAAAGCCTCAACTTAAGTTAACATTTTGGAGATCTCTAATAAAATAAATAAGTAGCTACTGGGTCTATTGTATACGAAATTTTGTCAGAATCGCCGTATTACTATTATAAAAATTGTCAAAATTTAAAAAGATGAGTAAAATTGAACTTCGTGCCATTAAAAACCCCGAAAGATATATGAAACGCGATATTATTATGATTACTTTTTTCATGATGATATGGTGAACGCAATATATATTGGCTGTGGCGCTCGCGCCCACCTAAATAATTGATAATGGCGTCATTCCGCAATTTTTTACATTTCTTAAATATGCTTGCTATAGGACCTCTCCGATAATACTAAAAATGCCATCCAAATTAGCAGAATAGTCGATGTACACACATAAAAAATACATAGGGTCAAATTAATTTAATAACATGATCAACTTTTTGCATATGGTGTGTGGTATCAAAATTTTTAGCTTTTCCGGTAGAATCGAAATATTGAAATATAAATCATATTTTCAATGTACAATAGATATTTTATAAAAAAAAAGTCGATTGTATTTTTTTATAAAAATTTTTATTTCATCCTTTTTAGTTCTATCTATACACAGTTTTAAATTTTAAAGCCTCAACTTAAGTTAAAATTTTGGAGATCTCTAATAAAATAAATAAGTAGCTACTGGGTCTATTGTATATGAAATTTTGTCAGAATCACCGTATTAATATTATAAAAATTGTCAAAATTTAAAAAGATGAGTAAAATTGAACTTCGTGCCATTAAAAACCCCGAAAGATATATAAAACGCGAGATTAACATGATACATTTTTTTCCTGATGATATGGTGAACGCAGTATATATTGGCTCCCGCACTCGCGCCCACCTAAATAATTGATAATGGGATCCTCCGGTAATACTAAAAATTGTATCCAAATTCGTCAAACCATCGCGGAATAATCGATGTACAGGGTGTCCGGATTTGGTTGCAAAAGCAGGGTATCTCGCTTATTTTTAAAGATAGAACCTTGCGGTTTTCACGAACCTGAGCTAATTTTTTGTGAAACTCATGAAGCCGTAAACAAAATTTGCATAGCCTTCTTCGTTTATTAGATACAGGGCGAAATAGAAAATTTTGCATTTTGGGACCCCCTCGTATCTCGGTTATCCTTTGACTTAACGCAAAGGGAAAAATTGCTGCTTATGCAGTTTTTTACGCTGGATCCAGTGGCGTAGTGATATTTTTCATTTGAGTTGTTATTTTTTAGATATGACCCAAAGTTGTGTTTTTTTAAATAGGACACCCTGTATATTTGTCCAGAAATTGATTTGTCCTTTTAAAAGCAAAAAATCAAAAATATATAATAGTATTGGTCTATTTTAATAAACAACAACAAAAATCCTAATTTTTATAATTATCATCCCAAATTTTGCAGTAGACCATGCAAAACGATGCCGTTTTCTTTTGTTTTCTTGGAAGCAAATGACATTTCCCAATTTTGTACGCGTAGATAAAATATAGCGCTATTTTTTTGTATTTATTTATTGTGTAAAAATATATTTGTATTATTATGGAAGAGAACCAAACTTTCGAACATTATGAAAAGTACGATATGTTAGCTTGTTTTATATTAAGTAATGAAAATATTGAAGCGGCTTCTGAGATGTATTTTAACAGGTAAATAGTTAATTTTTAGGTATGTTGAAATACTATTGCTTAATTTTTATTTAGATATCCAGAAAGGAGGCAACCTAATATATCCACTTTTTATAGGATAAAAAAGAATTTACTTAATCACGGATCATTTATCAAACCTCGTACGAAAACATAGAATAAAGAAAATCGGGAGGCTGAGGAAATTACGGTTTAGGCTAATGCAGAAGCTTACCCTACAAACTCTTGTAGGTCCAGTGAAAAGAGCATAGGGATTCCAAAAACTAGAGTTCAAGAAATTCTAAAAAAGCACAAATACAACCCATGCAAATTTAGGCTCGTGCAGCACTTACAGCCAGGGGATGCAGAGCGTCGGGTAGTCTTCTGCAATTGGTTTCGAGAAAGATGCGATATGGTTAGAGATTTTGAAAGGAAGGTTATATGGTCAGGCGAAGCACATTTCAGTAATTCTGGTATACTCAATAGGCACAATAGTAGATTCTGGTCCCAGGAAAATCAACACCAAATATTTCCCAGAAGACAGCAGGGCAGGTTTGGTCTAAATGTGTCCTGCTTCATATTAGGAACACATATAAAATTTTATATATTTGAGGGAAATCTAACAGCCAATCGCTATAAAGAAATTTTAGAGGCAGCTATACCTGAATTACTTGACGATGTTCCTCTAGCGCAAATTAACGAAATTTATTTTCAACAGGACGGTGCTCCTGCACACAATTTTGGAATGACGAGATTATTTCTGGACAATAATTTTACCAATCAATGGATCGGAACAAATGGACCTATAAGATGGCCCCCTAGGTCCCCAGATTTGTCGATTTTAGATTTCTTTCTATGGGGATATCTGGAAAATAGAATTTACAAAGACCACTATGATAATGTCCAAGATTTAGGAAATGCAATAAGAGAAAATTTTCGCTATGTACAAAATCATCCCGTTATTTTGCTTAATTCCCTAAAACGAATACGAAAATTGTGCGAAGCATGCATAGAACAAAATGGAAATCAGTTTGAACAGTTCTTTTGATTTCCTTGGTTACTGTAGTTCTTATATGACAATTGATTTTTGCTGAAAGACTTGTTACATAATAATTTATTACTGTTTTGTTCTTGTGTTACATAAATCTAGGTAGGTGGTACTTTTTTGGTGCGAAATTATCAATACATATTTTGATAAATAGATTTAATTACATATTTATTTTGATTTATTGTTAGGATGTAGATATTGTTAATGACTTTAAATAAAAGGCAGCATTGTTTTGCATGGCCTACTGCAAAATTTGGGATGATAATTATAAAAATTAAGATTTTTGTTATTGTTTATTAAAAGAGACCCATACTGTTATATATTTTTGAGAAGCTTTTAAAAGGACAAATCTATTTCTGGACAAATATACAGGGTGTCCTATTTAAAAAAACAAAACTTTGGGTCATATCTAAAAAATAACAACTCAAATGAAAAATATGACTACGCCACTGGATCCAGCGTAAAAAACTGCATAAGCAGCAATTTTTCCCTTTGCGTTAAGTTAAAGGATAACCGAGATACGAGGGTCCCAAAATGCAAAATTTTCTATTTCGCCCTGGATCTCATAAACGAAGAAGGCTATGAAAATTTTGTCTACGGCTTCATGAACTTAACAAAAAATTAGCTCAGGTTCATAAAAACCGCAAGGTTTTATCTTTAAAAATAAGCGAGATACCCTGCTTTTGCAACCAAATCCGGACACCCTGTACACACAAAAAAAATACATAGGGTCAAATTAATAAACTCCTCATTTTCTGAAGTCGGTTAAAAAATTACCAGAAAACTGAATATCGTTACCTTATACAACACGTGGATACCAAACTTCACAATTTTTTTGCCGACTTGTGCACAATTCATTTTTCTTTTCTTTTTAGGAATTCAACCGCACAATCACCTCTCTCTGTTGATTCATCACCTTGTGCTTGGATGTCACAGCAGGTGGCTAAGGTCACCTCCGTAGAGACGTCAGAGATTGATCCTAAATTTTGGGATTTTCTGGCCGAATTTACAAATGTGAGGCTGGCTCCTATCAGTGAATCCACGTTTGCTTTATATAATTTTCAACAAGTTTCTTACATTTTTTAACTTTGTTATACTGGTCTGCTGATGAAGGCTGATAAGACTGAAAAACTTGTAGCGCGGTTACCTAACTTCGCACTATTTTTAGCGGACATGTCCCCGATTTATTTTCGTTTTCTATGCATAGGATGATATCTTATTTGAGATCTACCTGGATACAAGCCTGTTTGATGAGGGTAAAGGCACAGAAAATCGATCGCAGGAGGGTTATCCTGTGAAACAATCGAAAACAATACCAAAGCATATGACCACCATGGTCAGGCGCAAAAGGTATATGCAATAAGACATTTCTAAGGTGCGTTTCAGTGAACGCATTTTGGTTTTAACTAATGAATACTAGAATATTTAATAAAAAAAAGATTGATATAATATTCTCAAAATTTGGTATTATCTAATATATAGTAATTTATTTTGACTTACCACATCTGATTGCTACACAGTCGTCCTGGTTGTGCACAATGGTGTTTTTAATGGCTATGTTGGTTCCGTTCCAGATGTCAAATCCATCAGTATTATGGCCTGCTTTAGCTGAACCAGCTACATTCTTTAAAAAATGCCTTTTTATTAATTAATCTTAAAAAATTTAATGATATTTTTTCATAAAATGCATAATTATACTACGTATATATACATATATCGACATCTTAACAAGAATGATGACACAATGATTCTTTTTGGTCAAAAGGCGATCGCGGATTCGTGTGAACCTAAGGCAGAAAATGGAATCACAGAACCGACTCCTCCACTATTAGCTTTTGTTGCAAGCAATAATGTTTTTTTATTATAATATATTTGTATTCCTCGTACACCAATGCCTGGAACATGTTCTGCACCACCGCAGACACAAAGGGTTCATAGGATCCTTGTTATGACGTTGGGGTACATGGATTATAAATATATCAACATTATTGCTACCAACGTGATATTAACAGTCGCGAGTTGCCAAAAAAGCCCAAAAGTAAACTATTAACTAAACAGTAAAACGTAATAAAACTTACACAGAACTTTTAAAAATTTAATTTTTTTCTTAAAACCTTGAGGTTTTATTTTAAGCGGAATAATGCCTCATGCCTGGACTTTTAAGAAAATATTTAAATTTTTAAAAGCTGTACTTATGTAAGTCATTATTTTTTACTTTTTAGTTTAATAGTTTGTAAATTGTAGTCTTTAAAAAGATTTTTTTACGTTTATCTTATTTTCTACTTTTTAGCATTATTTTTTACACATCCTGTATAAGGTATGCACCATTTCTTTACCCCAATCTTAGTTTTGGAGCGAGAAAAAGTTTTTATGAAGAATAACTATTTCTGCTAGAACGAATAATAAAAGTTTCCCAACATTTCAAATTTTATACGCACCCTGTATAGCATATTCACGATGTTTTTACTCCATGGTGCGATATTATCGTTGTTGTTACATAGGTACAGTGGCGGCTATTTAGGTGGAGTAGGTGAAGTGCTACTACACCAGGAAAAATAAACAAGCAAATATCTAACTATATTTATTATATATCTCTTAAAATTTAGGTTTTTACATTCATTTATTCACCGAATTGGCAAAAAATAAACTGTACATCTCGAATAAATATTGTACTTGACCGTTGGCGGCATGTCTTTTTAAACTTTCAGTCGAACTTTATTATAACAACTATAACAGTGGCGCAAACCGATTGAACTTAGCTGGTTGCTATGTTTAGTTTACGATTTTCCTACTACGTTGCTATGACAACGCGTACTCGATGACGTCGAGCGCATAGAAGAATAATGTTAACCAGTGCCATACAACGCTCTCGGTGAATTGCTAACGCAGTACACTACACCCACCCACGTGTCGTTCAGTTTGGGGTGGTTGTTTACTTTTATTTTCGCGGATTTCGCTGCAACCGGTTAGTTCATTTGGAGTTTGCTTGACTGGTTTGTCTTATATTTATTTATGATTTTGTTACAATTTTATTTGGTGTCGGGTTTATTAATTTACATTATTGATGAATTCGATCACGGATGTGGTTTGCATTTTGTTGGAAACTCCATTTAATCAATGGAAGGAACAAGGTCAGAGTTTTAATCGTCATCCCGGTTTTCGGCGTTCAAATGGTTATATAGTAGTCAAATATTACAAAAATTGTTTTGCTGGCCTTGTTTACTAGTTTCCAATAAATATTCAGTGTGGAATAAGGAAGGATTTGCAGGTATGTTAAATATATGAAGGTCTTTACATAAACATGAACACTCGGCGGAGCATTTAAAATGCGAATTAATGCTAAAAACATTTGTAAAAAATCAAAGCACTATAGCTGACACTTTAAAAGAAAATGCTAAACTATATAAAATACATTTTAACGAAAACGTCCGATTAAATAGACTATTTATGTGCTTGATAAGAGTTAGTATTTCGCGGCAATGATGAGAGCAGCGAGTCAATAAATAGGGGGAATTTTAAAAAGCTTTTAGGTCTATTTATATTGAGAAGTTTTCAAGAACTAAACGATCATCACGAAAAAATTAAAAATGTATTTACTAGTGACTCGAAAACTATTCAAAACGAAATAATTGCATGCATTTCTGATTATTTAAAAAATTAAATAATGAACACACAGTTTTTTTCTGTGCAAGTGGATGACACAACTGCTATTACGCAAACCTCCCAGTGCTCCATAATTTTAAGATACGTCAATTCAGAAGGGTCAGTAGTCGAGGGATTCTTAGGATTTTATAATGTCAGCTCTGATAGAACGTCGGAGAATTTATATTCTCTATTTGGATCAAATTTTGGACCAATTTGACTATAAACATAAATTAATAGGGCAATGTTACGATAGTGCAAGTATCCTGGCCCTCTAAATTGCCTTCAAAAAAAAAAGAAAAAGCGCCGCAGGCTGTATTTGTGCATTGTCTTGCTGCTATGAAGGATAGGAGAATTGATTTAGTATACAAAATTTAAGTCGTAAAAAATATTCTACCCCTTCCACATATAAAAAAGTTCTGGAAAAAAATTATTGCGATATTTTCTTGCTTCATTTGCACTTCACTTACTTTTTCACCCCGCGGGCCGCCACTGCATAGGTATGCCAAATTTTAGCTCGATGGGATGTCAGCAAGTGCTTGAAAATGGATTGCAAATTTTGAAAAGACAGACATACGAAGAAAGCGAGTTAAATAAAAGCTTGTATTAACTTCTTTTAGAAATCTTAGAAATAACAAAGACCTAGGGCAAAAGAAACCTTTTTTTGACAATTTAAGAACGAAATATATTTTGAAAAATTTCGGTACTTTGTCTAAGAAAAACTCCATCACCAGAGACCAGCATGGGAAGTCATGGTAAGCCGACTTAGACATCTCTAGATGTCGTACAGATTTGTTTTTAAACACAGGTCGTCTATCAATACTACACAAACTAATTTTCCTCATATGGCAACACAAAACTTTACCTGTGGAATGGCTTAAAATAGCAACTAAGCTTGTAAACTAACAAAACTGACGTCAGATCATGCGTAAGAATTCAGGGACAAGATTCTACATTATTTGACATTAAAAACGGACTAAGACAAAGAGGCGGGTTGGCGTGCCTTCTATTTAATATTGCCTTAAAAACGGCAGTCAGAAATACCGGCATCAGAGCAAATGGGTCAATATACAGGGTGTTAACTAATGTCGTGGACATATTTCAGGTGGAAATAGTACTCGACAAAATAGTAAAAAAATGCCAATATATAAATGGCCAAAAACGCACCATTTTCGTTATACAGGGTGTCAAAGGTTCAATTTTTTTCTCGTTTTTTTGCGTTTTTTCCAGTTCCTTCTGAGACAATTAGTGACAATGAGACAGATTTAGAACATGTATTATTTTTAAGAAGCTCTACGATAAAATATTAAAATCGTGGATCGTAGTATCCAGGGCGTTGCATTTTTTTGCACCACCTACAAGTTTATCTTGCGGAACTTTTTTTTGCAGAACCCTGTATGAATTCTGATATAAAATTAAAACTCTTTGTTCATTTCTTTATATTTATATATATATATATCACAGTTTTCGACTTATTTGCAATAATTGCCATAGATGCAATTTAAGTGTAGGCTAAATAATGAAACTGGAAAAAAGGTAGTAGGCTGAGGCATGTCATTTATTATTGTAGTTGTTCAGTTCCTTCTGAGACAATTAGTGACAATGAGGCACATTTAGAACATGTATTATTTTTAAGATGCTCTACGATAAAATATTAAAATCGTGGATCGTAGTATACGGGGCGTTGCATTTTTTTGCACCACCTACAAGTTTATCTTGCGGAACTTTTTTTTGCAGAACCCTGTATGAATTCTGATATAAAATTAAAACTCTTTGTTCATTTCTTTAGCTCTTTCATATTTTGCGTTATTCTCGTATCTATCACAGTTTTCGACTTATTTGCAATAATTGCCATAGATGCAATTTAAGTGTAGGCTAAATAATGAAACTGAAAAAAAGGTAGTAGGCTGAGGCATGTCATTTATTATTGTAGTTGTTTCGAGTTGTTTAATGATGGTTGAATTCACAAATCAAGAATATTCAGAAATTCATTTCATTTATGGACTTGTCAACGGCAATTGTTATAAAGCCAGACGACTCTAATAATCGGCAATGGAAAATGGATCATTCAAGAAATCCACTCATTTAGCAGGAGCAAATAGAACAGTTAGGACTCCTGAATTCGAGGAAGCAGTCCTGAATGCAGTAGAAAATGATCCTGCTACCAGTACCAGGAAAATTGCAGCAACACTTAACATTTCAGTTATGCTTCTATCGAAAATTTTATTAGACAACTTAATGTATCCTTACCACGTCCAAAGGGTTCAAACTCTTCTCTCACGTGACTTTCCATTCCGTTTAAATTTTTGCCAGTAGTTCTTACAAATGCGAGCCCAAAATCCATTATTTGGAAATACGATTTTATTTAGCGATGAGGCAAATTTTTCTAGGAATGCCATACGTTCTTTTCATAACAATCATTTTTGGGCAAAAGAGAATCTGCATTCGATACATCAAAATAGTTTCCAGCAACAATTTTCAGTAAATGTGTGGGCTGGCATTATTGGAGATTATTTGATAGGTCCATTTTTCCCACCAGCAATCTAAACGGACGATATTATCGTCAATGTCTCGAAGACAAACTCCCGGTATTGCCAGAAGACGTGCCAATTCTTCTTAGAAATCAAATGTGGTTCATGCACGATGGTGCACCAGCACATTTCAGCATAAAGGTGAGGGAGTTCCTAAATAATAATTTTAAAAACCGTTAAATAGGGCGAGGGGGACCTCAGCCATGGCCCCCTAGACCTCCAGATCTGAATAGCCTGGATTTCTTTTTCTGGGGACACCTGAAAACATTGGTGTATCAGACCCCAATCCAGACAGAAGAAGATTTAAGAAACAGAATAATAGCTTCATGCGACATCATTCGCAATACTCCTGGAATATTTGACAGAGTCCGTCAGTCCATGAGGCGAACCCTGAATTAATTCTGATATAAAATTTAAACTCTCTATTTTCAACAACTTTTATAATTTTGTTTTATTTTTAACTTAACTGTAATAATTTTATCGGATTATTCATTATCATGTCGGTTGATTTAAAATAAAACCTGTCTCTTAATTGTTTGCTTAATTTCGCCTACATGCCATCGATGCAATGCATCGATTATTGCAAATAAGTCGAAAACTCTGAGAGATACCAGAATAATGCAAAATACGAAGGAGCTAAAGAAATGAACAAAGAGTTTAAATTTTATATCAGAATTCATCCAGTGTGCTCCAAAAAAAACTTCCTCAAGAAAATTTGTAGGTGGTGCAAAAATGTAACACCCTGTATACTATCATCCACGATTTTGATATTTTATCGTAGAGGTTCTTAAAAGTAATAGATGTTCTAAATTTGAACCAATTGTCTCAGAAGGAACTTGGAAAAAACGCAAAATACGAGAAAAAAATTGAAACTTTGACACCCTGTATAACGAAAATGCTGCGTTTTTGACCATGTATATATTGGCATTTTTTTCCTACTTTGTCGAGTACTATCACCCCCTGAAATATGTCTACGACATTAATTAACGCCCTGTATAGTACAAATCCTTGGATACGCAGATGTCCCGAACATTGTAGGTCGAAGCAAGCATGATGTAGAGCGCTGCTTTACGACTCTTACGGAAGCAGCTAAAACAATTGCTTGGGAGGAGGAGGGGAATACCAAACACATGCTGGTAACCAAAAACGCGGTGCGGGTTGCTCAGCCAGGCCTCCCATTGGAGAACTATATCTTTGAGCAGCCCGATCGGTTCACGTACTTTGGCTCCTTGATAAGCACAACAAGCACAAGTACCGTTGAAATCCAAAGAAGAATCAACATCGCCAACCGCACTCTTTATGGTCTCCGAAAACACATTCGCAACAAAAACAAATGCGAAAAATAAAACTAAAAATTTACAAGATACTGATAAGGCCGGTCCTCAGATATGGAGCAGAAACATATACAGCGTTCTTAGGAAAATCTTTGGAGCGATAAATGAACAAGGATTGTGGTGTGGAAGATATGATTTTGAACCATATAGAATTTACAAGGACCCAGACATCGTCACATTAATAAAGATTTAAAGACTAAGATAAGCGGGTCATCTAGCCAGAAAGCCAGATGGCAACATTACAAAGCGACTCACTATGAGTAACCCAGAGGGTAGAAGAAGTAGAGGTCGACCACGTGCAAGATGAATGGATGGAGTCGCAGGAGACCTTACAATCCTAAAGGTTAGAAGATGGAGGGAAGCAGCCAGTATGAGCAGAATGGAGACTGGAGAGAATCTTAGAGCAGGCCAAGATCCACTCAGGATTGTCGAGCCAAAGATGATGATGCTCATAACAATGAAAATTTTAGAAGGTGATTTATGTCATAAACATAAGGAATAAAAAGTAAAATAAACAGAGTTTCGAAAATGCTTAAATATTACACAAAAATCTATATCAATCAAATAAGTTGGTAAACTTTTTAGTGCACAAATACTATACGGCAAAACAATATATGACAATTTATTTTTTACAGACTTTGTATAAAAATAAATAATAATAATAATAAATAATTTAAGAACTCAAATTAAATTATATTAAATTTATATAAAGTAAAGAATTTACTGATTTTTTTTTGATATAACTAGTATATTTCCAAAGATTTAACTTTGGTAAACGTTATACTATGGTTAACATCATTAAAGCAATTAAATATTTTTTTAAAGTATATTGTCATTTTCCCCCTTTTTAATCCTCTCAAACAACGTCCCTGACCATTTTTATAACAGAGTGACATTCCTCATTCAGTTTCTTAACTATTTTGAGTTTTAGGTTTTTTCGATATTTTCTACTGTTTAGGAGTCATTTGGCAAGATCCGTCCATGTATAGCTAATGGGTATGGCACTAGTTAATATGGAATATACGAAATATGGTAAAATTGCAATATTCATACATTATGACCTTCAAATTACAGTGGCCTAGCCAGGTTTAAGAGGAGTAGGGGGTAATCATAACAGGGTAGAAAGAAAAATTTATTTTTTCTTGCGGACACGGAAAGTACAAAATAACCACTAAGAAAACGAAAAAAAAGTCATTACGCTACAAGTATGCCAAAGCATGGGCGCTCGGAGGAGAGGGCAAGGGAGGGACTTTGCCCCCCTTCTAGAATATGCAAATATTGTATATTACATATATTATATTATGGTAAAAAATTGGTTTCCTCCCCTTTGGACAAAATTTAATCATCTTTTTCTGACCTCTTTTGAGATTACATTAATATACCAAGTGGATTATTGATGAACATTTTTTTTAGTCCACATTGTTGCCCTCCTGGAAATGGTTCTGCAGGCGCCCATGTTTAGAGGAAGGGGCTGCCACTTGGAGAGTGCGTCTGTAGCCTCCTTAGCTATACCACAAGCTATATGAATAATGATTTTTACCCTAGCTCTTTTTTTATCTACGAGTAGATCACGAAGGCTAGGTATCGTGGTTGTTTTAAGTGAGAGGAGGAAAATTTATTGCTGTGGGATTTAAAGACTTCTAGATTGGACAAAGAGAGGAAGGCCTTTGTCTGTACTTTTCTTCTGGCATCCTTTTTACCCCTTACACTTCGCAAATCAGACGCTGCTTGTATTGCTCGCACATATGGGAGCAGCCTTTCCTTCAATCATTAATATCCTTGACTTTGTCCAAAGAAGAGCTATTCCTCTATAGCATCGTCGAATTGTGGGCGATCTGTCTCTCTTTACAGATACTACCACGGATTCTGTTTTGATGAAATATTATCCATTAATCCCCCTTAAGCATTCCTGCCAGGGAGACACGAACATCGATCCACATGCTTGCCTTCACCGTCCAACTGCAAAGACCAAGGAACTCCCACTTTGTTGGCTCCTTTATTCCCAGAGTGTCCCGATGTCTTTCCTTCTTCTCCTAATCTGCAAGTCTTTAAATGCCGCATCAATAAATATTCCCTGTCTTTATTTAAAGCAACTACGGTACCTAGTACTTAGGCCTTCGGCGTTCGTGGGCTGCTCATAGATAAAAAAAAACTTTTACTTATATTAATGTAATCCTCTAAACCAGCCATATCAAACTCAAAGTCACTGGTGGGCCAAAAGCATGAATACCATCGACTAGGTGGGCCGCAAAACCTTATCTTAAAGAAGACAAACTACTGAAATCTTGAGAAAAAGTACTATTATAGGACAAGTTTATTAAATTTCCAATAAAAAGGACATTACCAAAAACTACAAACATTAAATTCTTTTGCCAGATATTTGACATCTTTTGTGTTTAATTAAGTTGTCTATTTGTGGCGCGAATTTATCGGCGGAAATAACTTTTAAAACTGCGTCCAAGTGTGCGTCCGTCAATCGGGATCTTGCGGGAAATTTGTTTCCTTTCATCAAAGAAAATAGTTGTTCACACTTATAGGTATAGTTGGCGCATTACCTTTCTGGAATGACGTCATTTTTGGTTATTTTTGTTTGATTTATGTTAACTGACAGTGACAAAAACATTTTGAAAAAACTCATTGTCGTTTCTTTACAGCAGTCAATGCCGGTTTTGGTTATGTGTCTTTCAGAATATATTCGTCAAAATTGACATTGATTTGTTGTGATTCTTTTTAAACTTTTGCAAGATGCCGCGAAGATATAATCAGCAATCACAGCTAATAGTTTTGAATATCTTGGCTTTTTTTCAATTGGAAAAAGAGCAAGCTAAAAATGGAATCCTTCCGCAAACTGATAATATAATTGAACGAGCTTCAAATGCAACAAAACTTAGCCATACAACAATCATAAATATTAAGAAAAGAGGAATAACGAGCGATGAATCCTTTACCTCCAGAATGTCTCAAAAGCAAAAAGAGGTAAAAACAAAAATTACAGATTACTTAAAGAACAAAATAAAAGATACGATCTACTGCATGTATGCGAAAAATGAATATGTTACAATGCAGACTTTGCTTAAAAAACTAAAAGAGATAAATGAATATTTTAATTTTTCCATCACCTCGCTAAGAAAATACGTAAAAAGTATTGGTTTTAAGTGGAAGAAATCAAATAATAGAAAATACCTGATGGATTTGCCCCACATCGTCCACAAGAGAATCAATTTCTTGAGGGAATATGTCAAAAATCAAAATCTAGGACAAGATGCTTATACCACCGTATTTATTGATGAGACTTGGATTTTTAGTAAAGGTTCGTTTAGAAACAGCTGGCAGGATAACACTATGTCTACAAGTTCTAAAAAAGCTAGTGAAGGTCATCGATATATTGTAGTTCACGCTGGATCAAAGGAAGGATTTATTAAGGGGGCCAGTTTAATATTTAAAAGTGGACTAAAAAGCGGAGATTATCATGACAATATGAACAAGCAAAATTTTGAAAATTGGTTTAAAAATCAGCTGGTACCAAATCTTCCTCCAAAAAGTTTGATAGTGATGGACAACGCAAGCTATCATTCCGGCCTTTTAGAGGATATTCCAAGAAAATCATGGACAAAGCAGGGATTGATTGGATGGTTAAAAGAAAAGAACATTGACTTCCCAGAGAGGGCCATGAAGGATGAAATATGGAGCATTGTAGAAAAAAATTGTAACATTGAAAAAACATTCTACCTTGACGAATATGTGAAACCTTTGGGCCACAAAATACTAAGACTTCCTCCATACCATTGTCAATTTAATGCTATTGAAATGGTATGGTCTGAGTGTAAGAGGAAATACGACCAATACATTGCTAGTCTGAAGGGGACACCATCGGAAGTTTTGGCCATGTGGGAAAAAGCGATAAATGAAGTATCTTCAGAGCATTGGAAAAATTATGTCAGCCACACAGAAAGGGTAATCCAAGAAGCTTGGAAGACAATACAGATATGTGATGCTTCAGACATTGCGCCACTTGTAATTAGTACCGACGAAGACAGCAGTGACGATGAAGAATTTAGTTCTGATTCTGAAGACAGTGAAGGGGAGTAGTTTTTATTTTTAAAGTTAGTTAGTTATACATTAATTTCTCTCTTTTAGTTTTTAAAGCAAAGTCTGCATTGTAACATATTCATTTTTAGCATACACGCAATAGATCATATCTCTTATTTTGTTCTTTAAGTAATCTGTGATTTTTGTTTTTACCTCTTTTTGTTTTTGAAACATTCTGGAGGTAAAGGATTCATCGTTCGTTATTCCCCTTTTCTTAATATTTTTTCAGTATTGTCTGTAATTGAGAATTAAAATAATTTTGATGAAAATGGGTAACTGGCGTCAATTTATTACATTGCAAACAAAGAATAAGACTAAGATGAAAGAATTTATATTAGTAAAGTTTTATTTGCAAAATAATTTTAGTTTTTGAAGTTATAATAGTTATTTTTGTATTAAGTGTGCAAAATGAGGGTTTTTTTTATGGCAATGAGAGTGTTAATTTTTTGCCAGCCATTTTCGACAAGTTGCAGCGCTTTCTGTACAGAAAATGCCAATTTTAAATTCGCTTTAGCCAGTGCTGAACGCACCCCTCCTATCTACATCACTGCATACGTTTAGGTTAGGAATCATCGCTGAAATATAAATAATATAAGAAATATATTTATTTGAAACCAGCGTGACGTCATTCCAGAAAGGTAATGCGCCAACTATACTTTCAAACATTGACAGGATTTCACAGGCAACTTTTCTCATTTCTTGGTATTGAACAGGCAAGTATTTAAAAAACACTATCAAATTTTTTTTAAATAGGTCTGACAGTGAATCTCAATTACTTCCATTTGCAAGTGAGGGGGAACTTTATCAATATCGATAGTGAAAAGACCAGTAAATAGAGAAAAATTGTTTTCTTGGGTCTTAAAATCCTAAAGGCTTCTCATTTTCTCTGAATATATTTTGTATGATATTAGGACACTTGTGCTTTCCTGATATGCCTTACAAATCAGAAAATGTGACAGATTATCCTCTGCTAACTGTTTTTCCCACAGCATCATCTTACACTTGAAAGCTTTCACATGATCATGCATATCTGTAATAACTTGACGTGGTCAAAGGAAAAGTGGAAAAGGTGCATCGCATAATAAGCTGACATCTTCTCCTTTTATTTCCATGAAAACGCGTATTTCTTCTTTGAGTTTCCAAAACCGGTTGAGTACCATAGGTCACGAAAGCCATCGCACCTCTGCATAATATGTAAAACCAGTGTACTCACTTTCTAAATCACGTAAAAATGCAGAAAACTGTCGCTGATTAAGGCCTCGTGACCTTATGAAGTTTATAATTTTTTTTACTGACTTTAAAACACTTTCCAACCTGATCACTTTTGAGCAGAAAAGTTCTTGGTGGATTATACAATGAATATGATGAAAATCTGGTTTGTCACTGCCCGTTTCTCTGGTCTTTGTCTGTAATATTTTAACGAAGCAATTTTTTACTCCAGTCATTGAAGGAGCTCCGTCTGTTGCAACGGAACACAGTTTTGACAAATCTAAATTGCATTTTTGCAGAAGTCCATAAACAGCATTGAAAATATCCTTCCGAGTTGTTGTATCATGCAATGGTACTAATTCCAGTAATTCTTCATACACATTGATATCTATATCAATCGCACGAAGAAAAACAGCGAGTTGCGCCTCACCACACACATCGGTACTTTCGTCACAGGCAATAGAAAATGCAATGAAAGAGTCTGATTTTGTTTTTATCTGATCACTTATATTGGCAGCCAACCCAGTAACTCTTTCAGCGACAGTATTCCGGGACAAGGATATATTTTGAAATGCCTTCACGCTCCCGGGACTTACAATTTCCGCGGCCTTTACAAGACACTCTTTTATAAATTCACCTTCAACAAATGGTTTTGAGTGTTTTGCGATCAACTCCGACAGTACGTAGCTCGCTTGAAGGGCAGGGTCATTGTTTTGCTTTGGACGTGTAAATATAAGCTGCTGATCTTTCAACCGTGATTTTAACTTATTTAACTTTTCGTTTCTGACTATGCCTGTATACTTCTCAAGTTTGTAGTTTTATGAATATCATAGTGACGTTTTATATGATGTAATTTTGGGACACCAACTGTACTATTACAAATCAGACAAATAATTTTTTCTTTCACTTCACAGCAAAAAAACACTAATTCTCACTTTTCTTGAAAGATACGATGCTCATCTACAAGTTTCCACTTGGTTTTGAAAGAGACATGCTAAAAACTGTATCCGAAATAAATTATAATAAGTACTGTTAAGTGTTGTAACAATAAATGCGCAACTCAACTCGAAACTCTATCGCAACTGACTCATAACTGACTAAACACTAAACGACTGAACTCGATCGAACACGGCTTATATACGGATTGTGATTTCTCGAGTTCTTTCCAGAATGTTCAGATAGCGTCATCTGTGTTTTCGCGCGATAGAATTTCATGAAACAAGCCAGATAACGTTTGGCTTTAGGTTTTAGGTTGAGTATGTGTAGTTCATCCTCCTAAACATAGATGGCACTATGTACAATTATACACTTTATTATACCAATCGTTGTTGCAGCTGCGCGCGTTTTCAAAAACGATTTTCAACTTGTTCGCGGGCCGCATTATCTGGCTGTTTTCAAAACTGATTTGGGCCGTAGAAAAATGTTTGACATGGCTGCTCTAAATAGTGTACCATATAAATCTTTAAACTTACCACGTCTCCAGCTTCGTTGTCAATGGTCCATTCAGACAGGACAACATCAGTAGAGTCTGCTAATAACACACAATGTACAGGAGAATTTTGAACGTAGATATTCTTCATCGTCGAGTTGTGGAGCTGTATCGTGAAGAATGTCGGCTTTGTGGATCCCCACTCGCCTAAACCGTCCCAGTAGAGCTCGCCTTGTCCATTTAGAACGGAACCTTAAATAATTTCATATACAGGGTCTCACATAAGTCTCAATTTTGTAAACTATCTGTAGTGATGCCGCCAAGACGAAACGAAATGTGTGCTCTCGTCTCGACCTAATCTCGTCCCGTCTCGATCCTCAAAACGAGACGATACAACTCGACTTTTACTAATAGAAACCCTCACCTCATAGATGCAAATACATACGTCTTTCTAATTCTGTCAAAGGATATTATTGCATCAATAAAATTCTTCAGAATTGTTTTACTAAAAAGTTGCATTGAAAAAATTTACCAAATTTTGGATTGTTTCTAAAACATCAGCGTGTTTTGGAAAATGAAATGACTTTCTTATATTCTTTAGTTCACTGGCTGACAAGATTTTTCTTCATTTTTCAACACAGGCCAGCTCATTATTTTCACATCGGAAATACCTAGCCTAATTAGAACCTTTACCTACCTTAAATTTTTTGGTGTGTTAATTGGGAATCAAGATAAGCGGTGGGCTCCCCATGTGTGCTGTGTTAGTTGTAGTGTATCATTGGTGCAGTGGATAAAGGGAAAGAGAAAAAGTATGCCTTCTGCAGTTCCAATGGTATGGAGAGAACCCACCAATCATTCTGACGATTGTTATTTTTGCCTGACAAAGACTAAAGGTTATTCCAAAAAGGGAAAGCACAATATAGAATATCCAAATTTGCAATCTGCCATACGACCTGTTCCTCATAATGCAAATTTGCCAGTGCCGATTGCGCCTTTAAATTGGTAAGCTATTGATTTGGTAGATAACGCATCATCAAGCAGCTCAGAAGAACAGTGCACCGATCCCACTTTTATCACAGGTCCCAGTTCCGACGAGCCACATTTTATTGTTCAAAGTGAATTAAGTACGTGATTTGGGGTTATCCAAGCAACAGTCAGAACTTCTGGGTCCCCGTCTTAAGGAATGGAACCTATTGGCCAAAGAAACACAAATTACGAATTTCAGAAAAAGAAATGCTATGTTTTCTGAATTCTACAGTATTCAAAATTCGTTGTGCGCGTGTACTGATAAAGGCAGTTTAATGCAGGAACTTGATATTGAACATTCTCCCCGTGAGTGGCGCTTATTCACAGACTCATCTAAATATAGCTTAAACGCTGTGTTATTGCATAGTGGAAATTTAAAACTCTCTATACCAGTTGCCCATTCAGTTTTAATGAAAGAAAATTATAAAAATATGCGCACGATTTTGGATAAAACAAACTACATTAGGTATAAATGGCAGATATGTGGGGATTTAAAAGTTATAGCGATTTTAGTGGGACTTCAGGGGAGATTTACAAAATATTGCTGTTTTCGTTGTTTATGGGACAGTCGTGCAATAAATCAGGATTATGTAACAAAAATTTGGCCAAAAAGAAGCGAATTTCAACATATTGATCCCAAAAATGTCCTTTTGCCTCCTCTTCACATTAAACTTGGGCTGATGAAAAACTTTGTGAAGGCCTTGAATAACGAAGGTGATGGATTTAAATATCTAAGACAAGTCTTTCCCCAGTTAAGTGATGCCAAATTAAAAGAAGGCATTTTTATTGGGCCACAAATCAGAAAATTGCTAGACGATGTCAATTTTACGGAAAAGCTTACCATGCAGGAACTCAGAGCATGGAATTCATTTGTTAATGTAGTAAGAAGATTTTTAGGCAACAATATGGATAGAAATTATGAACAATTAGTTAATGAACTCTTAGACGCCTATAAAGCGCTTGATGCCAGAATATCATTAAAAACTCAGTTCCTCCATTCCCATCTGTCATTTTTTCCTAAAAATTTGGGAGCTGTTAGTGATCAGCAGGGTGAAAGGTTTCATCAAGATATCAGAACAATGGAAATTCGGTACCAAGGACGATGGGATCCAGTCATGATGGGTGACTACTATTGGTTTTTGAAGAGAGAAGATAGAACACCTCATAAACGGAAAAAAAATAAAGTTTAATTCGTGTTTTAAGTTAATATTTTTCTCGTTTGCTTTTCTCTTAGATGTATGGTATGTTTAATAGGCGGAAACTGTAAACATAGTCAATAAACAGGGTTAAGAATTTTCTGAAATAATTTTTTTTATTGATATTAAGTATCGTAACATTCGAGATGGTTCTACAACTCTAACAAGAAAACCCTAAGTGCTACAACTTTCAGTTTGTCATTTTCGTATTTGGGTAGGTCTATTCTATTAGATTATGCTATCCTGATTGTGTTACAACAAAAAAAAATTTTGTCGGTTAGTGAATTATTAGACCATGGTTTTGTGCCTTTAAATATATTTAAATATTAATAATAAGCCGAATAATAGCAATTTATTAACTACATGATCTACAGGCACACGAAAAATAATTATCACTTAATTTTTGGCTCATTTATGTTACTGTGTATAGGATGTCTCAAAATAACATAAAGAACAAAAATAAATATATAAATGGAATTGCTTGAATATTTTTGAATTATCCTTAAAGGATAATTCAAAAATGAAATAATTTTTTTTTGAAAATTGCATATTTTGGAGAACTCAACGTTCTGATCAAATGTCTTCATAGCCGTAACGCAATCTAATGGATGGTTTTGGAAATACAGGGTATTTAAAGTTATGAATTTGCCAATTTTTATTTTTACATCTTTTCAACCTTCACACGTTTTTTTCTACTTTTATAATTTATCTAGTAAAAGGTTTTAGCAATTTTAACAGCTCTATAGCCATCCCTTAAAGCGAACCAGAAATCCTTTCTATAGAGTGGTCATAAAAACCGTGGTTTAAGGACAATTTTGAATAACCTACAAAATACTTTTTTTTTATATTATTTCGTAGTCATTTTATATATTTTGTAAACAAACGGTCGGACTTTAATATAATTTTAATATGTTATATTTGATAAAGACAAATAAAAAAAGAACTTTTTGCTCGATACAAAACAAAAGGAATTATTTTTAGCTATATTATGAATGGCTCTTTACAATCTAGAAAGAATAAAAAATGAGACGACATCATGTGACTAAAGAGAGTTCAGGTCGGCCATATTGCAGTGGCGGCTATTCAGGTGAATTAGGTGAAGTGCTACTTCTCCAGGAAAAATAAACAAGCAAACATTTAACTATATTTATAATATATCTCTTAAAATTTAAGTGTTTACATTCACCTAATTGGCAAAAAATAAACTGTACACTGTGTCCCAGATTGCTTGTAATCACAGGGTTTCTCGGAAACCAGCAGAGATATAACTTTGCGGTTTTCGCGACCCTATGTCACTTTTTCGAGAAACTTTGAATGCCGCAAACAGAATTGTGCCACATCGTTTCGTTCCCGAGATACAGGGTGAAATAGAGATTTTTTGCTTTTGGGGTGGTATCATATTTCGGACACCCTATCAGATAGAGAAAAGGTAAAAACTGCTATGGATAGATATTTTTACGTAGAATCCAGTGTTGTAGTCGCACAAATTTTTAGACAATCCGTTTTTGAGATATAGCCCAAACTTAGTATTTTTTAAATGGGACACCCTGTATTTTTTTATTCCAAAAAATTCGCCTTTTTTTCTCTTTAAAATGATGTATCAGACTATGCACTTTTGACGTAAACTAAACCTTATAAACGCTATATTAAAAGAAAAACGTAAATTGCCCATGGAAATATGGGTAGATATTAAAAGTGTCCAGAAGCAAAATTAAACAACATAAAAAATTAATAACCATTTTTTTACTATGAAATAAATAAACTTAATAATCTTGATAAACTTAATCACAATACTAAACAAATTCTACATAACTAGAAAAACTGTTCAAAATGGCCGCCCCCCTCACCAACACATAATTGGCACACAGTGCGAATTCTCCTTAGAGCATTCATCATTATTATAGGTCTATCTTCCAATGATCTAAATGCCTGAATGGTTGCATTTTGCAGCTGCTCCATCGTATTGACTAGATTCAGGTAAATTTTGTTTTTTAAGTAAGACAAAACGAAAAAATCTAATATTGAGAGGTCTGGCGACCTAGCAGCCGACCTTACTGGTCCATTTGTACCAATCCAGCGATCGTGAAAATTTTCAAATAGAAATGGCCTTATAATTTGCGCATTGTGGGCAGGAGCACCGTCCTGCTGATAGTAAATATTGTGCAGATTTGCTAGAGGCAAGTTATCCAATAAATCCAGTAGTATTTGATTTAAAATTGCTAGATATCTATCTGCTGTTAAATTATTATTGTAAATATGGAATGTAATCTTTGTTCCCAATATAAAGCAAGCGACGCTAAACCAAAACCTTCCTTGCTGCTGACGTTCTCTTGTTCAAAATTGGTTTTCCGTATACCAGTGCCTATTATTATGCCTGTTAAAAATACCACTACAACTTATATAGGCTTCGTCGGGCCATATAACCTTACTACCGAAGTCAGGCTCATTTTGGGTTTTTTGAAGATACCAGTTACAAAAATTTAGACGCCTTTCTGCATCTCCAGGATGCAATTGTTGTACTACATTTACTTTATAAGGCTTATATTTATGTTTTCTTAATATCCTTTGCCTTTGTGATTTTCATACCCCCACTGTTTCCTGAATATGCCTACATGAATTCGCGTGATAGGCCTGAATACTTGCTAATACAACAATCTCATTGTTCTCGTGATTTCGTTTATTATATCTTTTAGCCCTGTGCTTTGAAAATGATCCATCATTAATTAAATTTAATTTAATTCGGCGAAAAATTGCCTTGTGTGGCTGAGGCCTTTCTGGATATCTACGATATAAAAAAAGCTTTTGGAAATAGTCCATAACTCAAAGCGGAATTGAAAAAAAAATTTAAAAGGAGGTTCATAATAATTTAAGCGCTTGGTGCTTACCTGTTAAAATATAAATCAGATGCTTGATCACTGTTTTCATGACATTTAATAAAACAAACCATCATATCATACTTATGACTATTTTCAAAATTATTCATTTCTTCTTAATATCTATTAATTTACCTCTTGGAATTATTGGTAACTCGTATGATAAGAGGATAAACACGGCAATATTTGATATATTTAAGAAACAAATAGTTTTGATTTTTGTTTCCATGGCCAACTTACGTTTTTCTTTTAATATTGCGTTTATAAGGCTTAGTTTACGTCAAAAGTGCATAGTGTGATACATCATTTTAAAGAGAAAAAAAAGGCAAATTTTTTGGAACCAAAAAATACAGGGTGTCCAATTTAAAAAATACTAAGTTTGGACTATATCTCAAAAACGGTTTGTCTAAAAAGAATTTCGACTACAGCACTGGACTCTACGTAAAAATATCTATCCATAGCAGTTTTTACCTTTTCTTTATCTGACAGGATGTCCGAAATATGATACCACCCCCAAAAGCGCAAAATTTCTATTTCACTCTGTATCTCGGGAACGAAACAATCTGGCACAATTCTGTTTGCGGCGTTCAAAGTTTCTCGAAAAATTGACACAGAGTCGCGAAAACCGCAAAGTTCTATCTCTGCTGGTTACCGAGAAACCCTGTGATTACAAGCAATCTGGGACACAGTGTACATCTCGAATAAATATTTTACTTGACCGTTGGCGACATGTCTTTTTAAAACTTTCAGTCGAACTTTACTATAACAACTATAACAGTGGAGCCAACCGCTTCGACTTTGCTGGAGGTGCTATGTTTAGTTTACGATTTTCCTACTACGTTGCCATGACATGGAAGAATAATGTTAACCAGCGCCATACAACGCTCTCGGTGAATGCTAACGCAGTACACTACACCCACCCATGTGTCGTTCAGTTTGGGGTGGTTGTTTACTTTTATTTTCGCGGATTTCGCTGCAACCGGTTAGTTCCTTTGCAGTTTCCTTGACTGTTTTGTGTTATATTTATTTATGGTGTTGTTACAACTTTATTTGGTGTCGGGTTTATTAATTTACATTATTGGTGAATCCGATCACGGATGTGGTTTGCATTTTGTTGGAAACTCCATCTAATCGATGGAAGGAACAAGATCAGAGTTTTAATCGTCGTCCTGGTTTCCGGCGTACAAATGGTTATGTAGTAATCAAATATTACAAAAATTGTTTTGCTGGCCTTATTTACTAGTCTCCAATAAATATTCAGTGTGGAATAAGGAAAGATTTGCAGGTATGTTAGCAGCGGAGCATTTAAAATGCGAATTAATGCTAAAAACATCTGTAAAAAAGCAAAGCACTATAGCTGACACTTTAAAAGAAAATGCTAAACTATATAAAGTACATTTTAACGAAAACGTCTGATTAAATAGACTATTTATGTGCTTGGTAATTGACGCAGTTTTGTACCTTGCAAAACAAGAGTTAGTCTTTCGCGGCCATGATGAGAGCAGCGAGTCAATAAATAGAAGGAATTTTAAAAAGCTTTTAGGTTTATTAATATCGAGAAGTTCCCAAGAAATAAAAGATCATCATGAAAAAATTAAAAATGTTTTTACTGGTGACTCGAAAACTATTCAAAACGAAATAATTGAATTGAATGCATTTCTGATTATTTAAATAATCATGTAAAAAATGAAATAATGAACACACAGTTTCTTTCTGTGCAAGTGGATGACACCACTGATATTACGCAAACCTCCCAGTGCTCCATAATTTTAAGATACGTTAATTCAGAAGGTTCAGTAGTCGGGAGATTCTTAGGATTTTATAATGTCAGCTCCGATAGAACGTCGGAGAATTTATATTTTCTATTGGATCAAATTTTGGACCAATTTGACTATAAACATAAATTAATAGGGCAATATTACGATGACGCAAGTGTGATGTCTGGCCATCTAAATGGCCTTCAAAAAAAAAAAGAAAAAGCGCCGCAGGCTGTATTTCTCCATTGTCTTGCGCATCGTCTTAACCTTATGACGCAGCAAAGTTTAAAAATATGTCTAAATGTCGAATTTCTTTTGCAAGTCTTAGTGGTATTCCCTCATTTTTTCATCACTCAGCCAAACGAACGTATGCTCTTACATCTACATCTACGAGGCGTATACCAACAATTACAGAAACTCGTTGGTCTTCAAATTCGAAGTTAGTAAATGTGATTGTTTCAGACTGGAATAAATTAAAAGACGTCTTTGAATTTATTACAAACTGTGACAAATCTGATGAAAAAACAATCCGGCTTGTGAGAGGATTTTTAGGTGAGATGAACGATTTTGAATTCACGTTTCTGGCAT
Source organism: Kuschelorhynchus macadamiae (assembly GCA_030620095.1). Classification (NCBI taxonomy): domain Eukaryota; kingdom Metazoa; phylum Arthropoda; class Insecta; order Coleoptera; family Curculionidae; genus Kuschelorhynchus; species Kuschelorhynchus macadamiae. Next base: position 306,552 of record JAUTXW010000779.1, on the reverse strand, counting down.
TAGTGTTTAATGACATTTTTTCAATCACTGACATACTATTTGCGTTCTTAAAAAAAATCGCTTGACATTCATTTTTCCATATCCAATTTAAAGTCGTGAGGCGCTCTGTAAAGAAAGAAATGAACATTTTTTTTTAATGCCATGTTTGATAAAGCAAATTCTATAACAGAAATAAATCATTACAAACGTGAGCTTGCTAAGCTTTCACCTGAAGAAATTAAGGCTAAGTATAGAGCCCTTTTTTTTTATGAAATATTGGACCGTATTTTAATGGAAATGACATTAAGCTTTCAAGACTGTGAAAAACTTACATTTTTATGTTTGGCAGATTCTGCTAAATTTTCCGAATGTAGTTTAAATTTTCCGACTGGCCCGTTTGGAAATTTGTTACAGTTATATGGGGAAATATTTTCAAAAAGTCAACGACTTAAAAATGAGCTTGGTCTTATTTTTGCCAAGGACAGTATCGCTGCAAGAGCAAGTGAAAAAAATTAATGAAAATAAAGATATTTTAACCAAAGCATATAATTCTCTTATGTTGACAATACCGTTCGACAAGTGCTTCAGCGGAAAGAAGTTTTTCTTGCCTCAAACGTGTAAAAACTTATTTAAGACATACAATTTCTCAAGAAAGACTTACTTCTCTAGGCAATATTTCAATTCAAAAGGAATTTCTGAAGGAGATTAGGGCAACTCATCCATTTTATGAGGATGTTATAAATAAATTTGCTGCTATGAAGGATAAGAAAATTGATTTAGTATACAAAATTTAGGTAAGTCGTAAAAAAAATAATCTACCCCTTCCACATATAAAAAAAATTCTGGAAAAAAAATTATTGCGATATTTTCTTGCTTCATTTGCACTTCACTTACTTTTTCACCCGCGCGCCGCCACTGCCATATTGATACGACACTTGTCTCATTTCAGGTGTCAATTGCGTGTTTATTGTGTCTTCAAGTGATTTTAGACTATTTTACGTGTTTTAGGCTATTTATAACAATTTTTGTGGCGTGTTTTTTTTTAAACAAGTATACTGTTTTGTGCTGTCCGTTGTTGTAGCTGAGACGGTGTGGATAACAAGAAATCTACGGGAATAACTTCATAGGTTAGTATAAGGAATGAACAGGATCGGGTCTATAACATTTGTGATAGCATAGTTTTGGTGATAATATTGGTTACTTTTTTTCAAACTGCAGATTTCCCAAAGATCCAGCACGTCGAAAAGTTTGGTTAAAATGTCTGAGCAATATTTTGGCCGAACCTCAAAACGTTATGTACCAAAAGTAAAATAAATGAAGGAGCTAGCATAAGACACCAAAGCAACAAAATTGTGTTATTTAAAGGTCAATAAATTTTTTGCGCTGAACAATACTTATTTTTTGGAAGTTTGAAAAAGTAAGGTAATTGTTTTCTACATAAATGAAAATTTAATTCTAAGTGACAAAACTATATACTCCAATTTTCGAGGAAATCAGATAAAAATAACAATTCGACTCTGTCCAAGCCGCCACTTAGCTCCATCTAGTGGAAACTTTATTTTTGTACGTAATAAACTACAATGATATCTCCTGTTTTATTCTTTCACGATGATTTGTACAAATACCCAGGTATATATTGTTTTATGGAGAATTTTTTAAACTTAACCCTAGTAACCAATTTGTTAATTGTAATTGTCACTAGTAAAGCTTTTTCTTATAATTAAAACTTTAATTTCAAAGACTTCTACTTAACATGGCACTTCGTCTTTGTGATCGTATCCAGTGTTTTACGTGTAATAAAATGTTGGCCGGCGGCAATAACGAAGAAAAATTAGAGATTGCTAGAGGGAGAGTTGCGAAGAGCAGAGTTTTCAAGGAGAGGAGATTGGGTCGAATACTAGAAAGTGCGAGAACTTAAGGCAGTTGCGCCAGTTTTATTTGATACATGGGGTACGCGAAACATGTAAAAGACATTAAATATTCATCCACAACCTTTCTAGAGATAATATTAGATGTAGGGAACAGAAACAATTATAATTAAACATTCAGTTAAAAAAAATAGTATTTTTTAGATAACTTTTCTTTTTCGTTGTGTATTTTTGCATTCAGTTTCAAGTGGCGTAAATTAAAAAATAACTAGTTCTCTTAGATTTACTAAGTTTGTTTTAAAATGTTCATATTTGTATAATGAGGGTTATTTTCTATTTGCTGTACTTCATTTGTAAGTGACCTACTGAAATTGAGGCAAATTCTAGTAGTCGACCAAACTCCTCCTAAATATGAATGCCTAAATCCGAACTATATAATTTGTTAAACTGTTTACGTAACGATATTACTATATAATATGAATTAGTTGCAACCCCGCTACCCCTTTTTGGTCATTTCATTTTAAAACAGCTGTGAAAGATATATATATATATATATATATATATATATATATATATATATATATATTTTCGGTCCAGAGTATACGTTACACCTTGTATATATTAATTTGTATTCACAACGGTTTTAATATCAAAAGGTTTTTATATAGTATATATATATATATATATATATATATATATATATATATATTTTCGTCTCTCTAAAACAATATATACCTGGGATGTAAACAATAAGAGCCATTAAAAGTATAGCTAGAAAAAAATCCGTTTGCTTTGTATTGAGCAAAATGTCCTTTTTTTATTTATCTTTATTAAATGTCATAAGATATTAAAATTATATTAAAATACGACCATTTGTTTAAAAAATATATAAAACGACTACGAAATAATATTTAAAAAAAAAGTCTTTTATGGTTTATCCAAAATTGTTATGCTACCACAGATTTTATGAAGACTATATAGGAATGATTTCTGGTTAGCTTTGAAAGATGACTATAGAGCTGCCAAAATTGGTAAAACCTCTTACCAGAGATTAAAGATGTAAGAAAATAAAAATTGGCAAATTCATAACTTTAACATCCTGTACGTCCGAAACAATCTAGTGGATTGCGTTGGGGCTATGAAGACATTTGATCAGAACGTTGAGTTCTTCGGCATATGACATTTTTAAAAAAATTAATCGAAAGCCATTTTCCATAAGCGTTGTGAGGGGTCCTTTAGAGCTGGTGAAATTTGAAATTCCAATAATACTCCACCAAATGTTAATAGTTTTTCAGAGCTCGTTTTTGATACCCATTCTATACACTTAATAATCTAAAATTACCTTGGTAAGTTATAGACTTATTTGTTTTTAATTTTTTTCTCTTGAAGCAAATAAAGTTGATTTTAAACATTACCATAACTATTTTGTCTAAATAAGATAAATTTTATAATTAAAACTTTTAAAAAATAATATTTTAAGCAATTTTAAGAAATTTAGTTATTTACATATTTAAAATATTAACAATATTTTTGAATAAAATTTTTAAAAAATCTAGCACTAATCGAAAACATTTCAGATGGTCGCCAATATTAATTTCCATTTTATTTTTATTAACCATTCTGATAACAGTAATTTATGTAATAAGTGCACTAAGAAGTTGAGTTGCCTGTAATACTTTGTCTACAATCATGTTGCTTTGTATGTATAATAACTTGGGATACATTTTATCCGGGAACATGACAATAAATCAGAAGCATCAAAAATACCCTGGATACTTCGTAGTTTTTCAATACTGTTGTCTACGAACGCATTTATTTTGTAACAAGTTCGCCAGATAAGCAAAATTTTAGATACAGTTTGAAATTTATATTTAGGTGTATATTTAATATAAAATATTTCCGCAAAACCTATTACATATTAACATTGTATGGATTAAAATGTATGATTTAGTAAAATAATAATTTGATACAATCTAATCACATGTCCAGAGTCATGATATTTACACGATGCAGTCTAGTGGATATTGGTTTTTAAGCATACATTAATTTAACTAATAATCTATAGGGTTTTACGTCTAAGGGTACCGGTAAATTTTATTGTAGCCAAGAAATCAACGAATAATTCTGAAATAGACTTTATAGGGCCGATTGATCGATACAAATTACTTTTTTATTTTACAAGAACTTACCTTCTTCCCCTTCAATAACAACATTGGTCCCATTGATAACCACTAGAGGTCCCTTCCACTCAGCATAGCCAAACGTGGTGTTTCCCCTGAAGTATAATGATGTCCCATCTCTCAGGGGTAGCCTCAGAGTCTCACCTCCGGGAATACCCAAATTATCCAGGACAATGATGTCGCATATTTCAATTACATACGGGACGCTGTAAAAATCGGTAACAATGCATGCTAGAAATTAGAAAAAGTTAGTTAAAATAAAATTACACCCACGAATTTTTTTTCTGTACAGCTTTTTAAAAAGGATTGCTCATATAATACTTTGAAAAACTGTTTCCGCGAATTCCTATATTTCTTTCATACGTTGCAGATGCAGCCCCCAACTTATAGTTTAGTTTTTTTGCAAAAAAAATGGGGGGTTCGTTGGTTAGTGTCGACGCTATGGCAGTCCATATAAGGATAGCATTAAGTAACAAATTGTTCCAAATGCAGTTTTTTTCGTCATTTTTAGGAGACTTTATCTCAAAAACGCCTTAGCAGATTTTCAAAAATAAAAAAGATTATGAAAGGCCATTATTTGTTCAATCAATAGCCTGGAGTGGCCTTTGAAACAAATCATTTTTTTGTGTTATACAGGGTGTGACAAAATATAATGTAAAAATGAAAAATGTAAACTCTCTGCACCTCCTGCAATAGTTATTCTAGAACTTTCATTGTACTCACATTCAGAAGCTTTGTTCGATATCTCGGACCGTATTTGGCGGTTTCTTATTCTTTTGTTTAGAAAAAACATTACAGGGTATTTTCAAAAAATCTATATTTTTTAAATTAAAAAATTTAAACATTCTAGACTTTCTTTTATTTATTGTGAAAATTCCGGGACTTTATTGTTCCAGTTTCTCTATACCCAGAGGTATTGAGGTTTTGCATTTTTTTGTTTAGAAAAAAAGTTACAGGGTTATTTCAAAAATTCTGTGTTTTTTAAATTAAAAAAGTACAAATTCTTACATTTAATTTAAAACTTTCGGGACTTTATTATCCTTTTCTATACACAGAAGTATAGCGGTTTTGCACTTTTTGGTTAGAAAAAAGTTTCAGGGTATTCTCAAAAAATCTGTATTTTTGAAATTATAAAAATTACAGTTTTTTATGTGCTCTTTTTATTAATGTGGAACTTTATTATCCCAGTTCCTCTGTACATAAAAATATGATGATTTCGTATTTTTTGGTTTAGGAAACAAAGCTAAGTACACAGTGATTCACTATAAGTGTCTACCCCATTTAACTTTGTTGCTTTACACAAAACTTTACATTTTAGAAAAAAAATTAAATACAAAAGTTAGAGGATTTAATAACATCTTCACATTGCTGCCCCCCCCCCCGGATTTTTTTAAAGGCGTTGTCCCCCCTGGAAACATTTTTAAGGGCATCTATGATCGGTATAAAGAAAATATGTTCAAAATATACAGAATCAATAGAAAATATTTTTATGAGAATAGTTTATTACTATGATTACATACCTGAATCTGTATTCGGTATAGACAGCACTCCCTGAAGGAAAACAAACACAAGACACAAGGTTAGTTCACAAGTTTTCATTTTTTCAAGCTAGCAAACTGTAGAGACTTGTACATACACAATGCAATATGATAATCTAAGTGTTACTGTTATATAAATATGTTTTCAAATAATGAATTGGTTGAATAATATTGATTAATATCTTGTGATAAGGTCTTGAGTGGTCTTGGATACTTGAAATTGCAATTGTTTCAGGCGCCACGGATATTTTCGTTTTAACAAGCTCTAGCCTGATCGGAATGAACTTGCGAAGCACAGATTAACAGGAAGTATAACTCGCGTCTAGTAACCAGAGGCAACAACTGATCCTGTTTAGCCGAACGTGCCCGAGTATCTGATGGCAACGGCTGTTTTGTTTGAATATAGCGCGAGACGTAAAATAATATGAGAGTTTTAGTGAGTGGCATATCGGTATATTAATCTACGCATATCGGTAAAATTTTCAACTTTCCGCCGATTTGCTTCCAAGTATATACAAAAGGCATTTTCTATTTCTGTAAACATGTTTGTCTTTTTCATAAAGCTGTATGTCGAAATAGGATAGAACTAGCAACCATTTTTTGTTGTTTATTTACATCTTAAACAATGCAAAAAATTCAAAATTAATTCTTTACGTGTAAAAGTGCATCTCTGGTTGGTACCTACCCATTTTTGAGGAAAGTTATTATCAAGAAATTCCCTAAAAAGCCTAAAGAGTTGTGACTTGAGGCACCATCTTGCTATAGGTAAACAGCATTATATTGGGCTAATCGAATATTTTCGAGCAGTTCTGGAATAATTTCCTCAAGGATTTCTAGGTATCTACGGGCTGTAAGATCTCCTTCAAAAATCCTATAAAATATATGTCCAAAATAAAACATTGTCCGAGAATCGAAATATTTCTGAAAATATGTTCAACAAATAATTAAAATTAAAATCTCGTTTCAAACAGTCCAATTTATTGCTTCTGAGTCCCACGTTTCATTATTTTCTATTATATTCTCAAATAGTTCAATCAGTGATTCACGATTTTTAGATACTGTTAGCACAAGTCTTCCATTATAGTTCCACCTAGTAGGAGCTACTTTGGGCAATCGTTTGTGGACAATGGAGTCCAAAGCTTGTGTACGTTTTGTTTGACTTGGAAAAAAAAGCAGCCATGCCACTTAAAGTAACGAAAAATACTTTACACTCTTTAATGTGATTGATGGACTGGGATAAAACTAAATTTATTTTATAAGCAAAACAATGGACAAACCCATCACTTGGGAATGTTTCTCGAACTTTAGCTTGCAGACCCCCTAATTGTCCTGCCATCACTGCAGCTCCATCATAGCTTTGAGCAACTAATTTCTTCTCTCCATTAATTTCTTTAGTAAAGTTATAAACTACGGTATATAATGCATCTTCTGTACGATTTTCGGACACATTCTTAAAACCTAAAAATCGCTCTTGAATACTTCCGTCTGTTTTAACGTAGCGTATTACTATAGATAATTGGCTAAAATTAGTGATATCAGTTGTTTCGTCCAGTCGATTGGACGTTCCGCGAAAAACGCTAGACTGCTCTAAATGATCTTTTAAGCAATCATCATATTTAGCCATTAAACTAAGTAAATCTTGAAAATTTTCTCTATTTGAAAAAACCCCTGTTTCGTTATGACCTCTAAATCCCAATTCGTGCTGTTCGAGAAAACAAACAACATCGATAAGTCTTCTTAATTTTTGCCTATTTTTATCGACTAGTTCATTGTGTTGGCGGTGACTAATTTCCAATTGTTTATTAAGGGCGTGTTCAATTCTGGTTTTGCCGAAGACTTTTTCTTTTATGACGGCCTGCAAATGCGATTTGGACATAATGTGTCTTTTTACAGCTTTATGGAAATTGTTTAAATCGGAAAGACCAGTTTTATTCCAGAGACCATTTTCATTTTCAAAAAGTAAACATGGCCAACAAAATAATTTACTTATATTTTCACACCCTGTTAGCCATTTAAATTGTTCATATTGTTTTTCCGGATAAAAATGTCTAATGCAGTCAGTGGCGCAACTAGGAGGGGGCTAGGGGGAGCTTAGAAAAATCATGGAAGTCGTTGATGTAGATACCTAATCTTTCTCAACTATACATATTTAAAATAAAATTGAGGTGATATTCCAAAAAACGGCGAAACTTCTGTTATTTAATTTTTTGTTTCAAAACCATGTTCGTCTCCCAAGTAGCACAAATTAGCTGATGAGCTTTTTTGCCTAACAGTTATCCATAAAAAACACATAAAAACCAGAGATTTGTCAAATTTTGGCAAATGATTCTTGGTTTGTTTTATAGCCATGAAAGCTCGCTTCAAATTAGATTTTTTGGCTCCAAAAGTAGCAGTTTTAATGTAGATAGGCTATAGCATAATTACTTGGTCAAAAAATATCTTAACTTTTTTCTTTGTAATATTGGATGGACAAAAAGTAGAAATACCTGTCAATTATGTTGCCACAATGTAACCAGATATATTCTAGTAAGTATTGAAGTTAAATTATAGTAAGCATAGCTGTTTAAAATGCTAGAATATGGGATTTTTAATCTATAGAAATCGAGGTAGAATATAATCAATAAGTAGGCATTTTTCCCAAATGCCAACCAAACATATTTCAGCAAGTATTTAAGTTTAATTATAATAATAATAGGTATATAAGAACGCCAGATTATGACATTTTAACACAACAAAAATTGAGAGGAAAAAAATATGGCTTTTATTATCATATTTTTGTTTCAAAAATTAAATTAAAATTGGGTAGTTTTATTTCGCTTATTTTTGCTTTAATATTGCCAAAAAATGCCACATTTTCAAATCTACGTTTATAACCTATCAAACTATACTTAACCAAACTGAAGATTTATTTAAAAAAACGAAATATAAATTATTTAAATATTTCACCACATATTATGGAAAAACGCCGACTTGGGGTAATCGTGGTTTAATTTTTTTACGCTGGCTCCTGTGTCTTAAATTAGCCATTTTTTAGCGAGTACTAAAGGCAAACCAAGTAGGCATTTTTATTGGCATAATTTTAATAAATGTTGCTACATTTGAAAATTATGCCCATTTGATAAATATTTGCGTACAAGGTGGCCAATTTCAAGGAATATTTGCTTAAAAAATAACTGAACTTAAAAATGTTTGAAATTAAAATTAAATTAATTTCCTAGCAGCCATTACTTGACCACTTTAAACATGTTCTTTCTACCAATAAAAACTTATTTTTATGCATGTTTTTTACGTTAGGGACTCTTTAATGAGTTTTCTAAGTAAATTACATCTCAAAAAAAAAGAAATTGTAGAAAACGAAATGTTTAGTTTCAAGAAGGGGCGAGTGTTCTACATGCCTATCTTAGATTATTTTAACAGTAAAAATTCCTACGCAAGTGTTTCTTGTTCCCGCCAACCTTCAAATGAATATTTTACACAATAAGTCAGAGTGTACATACGTATTTCTACGAAACCATGATTTGTTATGTTTGCATTTCCTCTTGGCTCATAAATTCTTACACTGATTGGCTCTCCTAATAGTATTTCTACATAATTTGAAACAATAATTGATGATTTATCATATAAATGAAGAAAAGGCAAAAAATGAGAAAATATTTAGGTAAATTTCGGAAAAAATGTTACTCAAATTTCGGTTAAAAAACAAATCAGAATTTAGCTAAAAAATCTCGATTTTAAAGTTAAAAAGTAGCTAATAAACCCAACCATAAAATAAAAAGAGTTGGTCGTATAATTGCCAATTGGCTATTTTTACCCCATTATGGCCGAATTTCCCCACTTTAGTCATATTTCCGTCTTTATAGTGTAATCCAACTGTTATTTTGGCTAGCAATTTTAGCTAATTAGCCAGAGATATTATATGATTACATGTGCTACTTGGAATGGTATACAGGGTAGACCAAAAAGGAGGAGGCACTTTGGCAAGTTTCCTGTTAACAGGTCGAGAAAATATATTATGTTATACAGGAGAAGTGATAACTTTGAACTCCCTAAAATTTTTGTATACGAGTTTCATCGTTCCATGTAACTTTGAGTGTCGTAATTTATTTAAAAAAATATATATTTTTTGACAGCTGTCATAAATATTAATCAAATCGTATATAGCCGAAACATAAAAACTAATAAAAATTGGTTTTATTATCTTATAAGTGTCAGGGCTTGAGCCCTCCCAAAAGTCGATGTCTAGTTGCGCCACTGAATACAGTTTTTCGTTTTTGTGGTTAAATTTTTCATAGACGGTTTTGCCCTTCCTTTGCAAATTATTTGAACCTTATCAGCGAAGTTTAATGTTGAAAATCCTTTTATTATTAAGACACACACCACACACATCCACTCACACTCTTACTAAATTCTCCAATATTTTCAACTTTATTATCGACAGCCGAAGTTGACGGTATTTGCATATCCACGTACGTATTACTTTCTTCCATATCGCACCATGAACGACGCGACGTACGTATCACACAACACACGGATTGCCGTTCAAACAAAGAACCTACTCAAACGATAGCTTCCGCCACCACTTAAAGCACGCGACTGAAATGCAAAAATTGCAAACAGCTGGTGGAAAGTTCACAGGAAATCAAGCATACAGAACTTGGCTGCAGAGAAGCTAGCGGCCCGCATAGGTTCTATTCGATATTCTATTTTGGCTGGGTCGGAGTCAAGGCCGCATTTATTATGGGCTTGATAATTAAGATAATATTTTAGCATTTTTAATATAAACTAAATTAATGGTTGCCTATTTCAAAAATAACATTTTAGAAGATGTTTTGTAATTTTTTTTGGAGAAGCACTGCTTCCCTTGTTTCCATGGATTTCACGCCCCTGTTGCAAATACCACTGGCAAATCAGTGCCCGGCGCTCAGCATCGCCAGGATGCAAATGTTGCACTATATTAAATTTGTATGGATGATACTTATATTCTTTCAAGATCCTCTGACTGTCAATTTTTGGCATACCAATTTCTTTCTCAATTTCTTTACATGAAGACGAAGGTTTTGCTTCTATATATCCTAGAACATCTATCTCTTTTTTTTCCTGTTCTCTTTGTTATATGTTTTACGACGCGGGTGAACAAACGATCCGTGCTGAACTAAATTAAAAACTAACAAGCATACAGTGATTCAGGTAGATGGCGCGCGGCGAGTAAAAGGCGTTCGCATTAGCTCTGCACTTTTTTTAATTAAATTATAAATAATTTTGCACATCACTTAAAAATTTGTGTCACAGGTTTTAGTAAAGTGATATTATAATCGATCGTTCTATTTTTTTCTTCACCAAGGAACCATGGTCTTATCAAACAGTGATATTGAGAAGATCAAAGGCATATTTACCGACCAATTCTTGGAATCTTTGGCTGAGAAGGTTGCGAAGATCGTTGTTTCGAGGAGAGGCTTAAGGCCCAAGAAAACACTATCAAAGAGCTGCAAAACGAAATAATCCAATTGAAGATGTCTCAAGAAAAAGTGAGGTTACAACTGACGGCCAAGAACAAGCACTGCGTAGCCTGAACGTGCGAATATTTGGAATTCCCGTCGAAGAGAATGAAAATGTCCGGACAAAGGTGCTAAATTTATTTAAGGATAAATTAAAGTGTTCTGTTAAGGATGCACACAATCAAAAATGTCATCGTATCAGCGCTAAAGATCCCGGCGATAAGCCACCGGCAATTTTGGTGAAATTTTGCAGTGACACCGAGCGGTCCTTGGTCTTAAAAAACCGTAAACATTTAAAAAACCATCAGTCTTAAAAAACCGTAAACATTTAAAGCATCTCTCTCTCTCTCTCTCTCTCTCTCTCTCTCTCTCTCTCTCTCTCTCTCTCTCTCTCTCTCTCTCTCTCTCTCTCTCTCTCTCTCTCTCTCTCTCCTCTCTCTCTCTCTCTCTCTTAGTATCCTTGAAATTATACTGAGCACATTTAACATGAAACAATTAATTTCTGAGCCAACAAGAATATCAAATCAAACTTTTTCACTCTTAAACCCTATTCTCTGCAACTTTGACAGTGTGGTTGATTGTGGCACAATTGATCCACACATATCGGATCACTCTTTAGTGTACTTTAAGTTTAAAATAGGCGGGGTGTCCGAACCTTCATTAAAACAGTTTAAATATCGATCTTTAAATAAAATTAATCTTAACTATTTTCAGGCAGACTTGGAGTGGTTACCTTGGAGGGTTGTTTATGATATTCCTAATATTGATAACAAAATTTCGTACGTTTGCGATCTAATTCTACTTGTATTTGATACACATGCACCTGTAAAAACATTTCTCCAAAAGAAAAAATTTAAATATAACCCCTGGCTGACAGATAACCTCAAATTAATGCAAAAGTTGCGTAATAATGCATTGAAAAGATACAAATCGAGTAAGCTTCCGACTCACTACGATATCTATAAACAACTTCGTAATTATACTACTGCTGCAACTCGTGCTGAGAAAAAAGCATACTTACGACAAAAAATGTCGAATTCAAACACACAAGAAAAGTGGCGGGAGTTAAAGAAATTTTCTATACTTCCTAATAAGCAAAAACAAATTCCGGAGGCTTGTGTGATGTAAATCAAACAAACAATTTTTTTGTTAATTCCACTGTTAATCTAAATAAACCACCTGATAATCTTCTTAACTACTATAATAATAATATTAATAATAATATCACAGGAATTTTTGAGTTTTCGCAAGTATCTGAGAATGATGTATTAAGAGCAATTATGAGCATAAAATCCAGAGCCATCGGATCCGATAACGTAAACATAGTATTAATTCAAATGTGTATGCCATTCTTGTTACCATTTTTCACTCATATTATAAATAAATGTATCGAGGAGGCATACTATCCATCAGTTTGGAAACACGCCTTTGTAATCCCCCTTCCTAAAATAAGACAACCCACTGAGTATGGTCATTTAAGATCAATCAGTATTTTGCCAGCTTTTTCAAAAATCTTGGAGAAAATAATTGAAGTCCAAATCAGATCTTTTGTGGAAATCAACAATATTTTACCCAAAAAGCAGTCTGGATTTCAATCAATGCATAGCTGTGCCACTGCTCTTGCTGACATAAAGGATGACATTCTACGTGGACATGATAACAACAGAATAAGCGATCTGGTCCTTTTAGACTTCACCAAAGCTTTCGATATGCTCAACCATAAATTACTTGTTTCTCTTATTAACTATCTCGGCTTTGGACACGGTGCTCGAAAATTTGTCTCGTCGTATTTAGGCGGCAGGTCACAAGTGGTTTTGAATGGTAAATTTTCCGAAAGGCAAGTGCTAACGTCTGGTGTTCCACAGCGAAGTATACTTGGTCCTTTGTTCTATACTTTATATACCTCACAATTTCACAAAAATATCAAACCCTGCCATTATCATCTTTATGCTGATGACACCCAAATTTACTTGTCTTTCGATTCAGGTCATAGTAACGTAGCGAATCGCCACATAAATAGTGATCTTAATGCCTTATTTAAGACCGCAACCGATCACATGCTAAAAATTAACCCTAGTAAATCCACCGTAATTCTATTCGGCAACCGAACATATTGCAATTTGGCCAAAGACACCCTAGATATTCAAATGGACAATGCTTTTATTCCTTTTGTTGACACCTGCAAAAGTCTGGAACTACAGCTTGACTGCAACTTGCGTTTTAAGCAGCATGTAACTAATAAGCTGAAGGTAGCCTATTCAACACTAAAATTACTTTTTTCGCATCGCCACTACCTTACACTAGAGACAAAAAAACTCCTTTGTGATTATCTGGTGTTATCAGTCTTTAATCACTGTGACTGCGTCTACGGGCCTTGCCTTGACAATATTGAAGTTAGGCGTATCCAAAAAGTATGCATAATAGGCGAAAACTGCATATGGCTATGTTATCATATAAAACAATGAAATATAAAAACCTCAGTATCTTTATAACAAGCTCAAATTTCGTAGTGACGTTCACGATCGAAATTAAAGGAACAATCATATTGTTACAATTCCGCAACATCGCAAGGAGCTGTTTCAGAGGTCGATTTCTTATAATTTGTGTACTACCATAAACTCGATGCATTTTCTGAATACAGATCTGTCCTGCCTATCTATTAAACATATTATAAAGAAAACATTATTCATGAATCAGTAAATTTTCTTGGCTATTACCTATTATTATTGTGTTTTAAAAAAACTACCGATGTTCTTTGAAACCTCTTTTGTTCCAAATTTCTGTGATATAGCCTATCATTTCCCCCCCCCTCTCTTTACCTCCTCTTCTTTCTATTCTTCTCCTTTTGTGTCTTTTCTATATTCCTTTTCTTTTCTTTCTTTTATGTCCTTAAAACTACATATTAAATATATTTCGTAATCTGTAAATTTTGCAACTTAACGGAAAACACGTCATATACCTATTTGATTTTCTATGCATAAGTTTTTAACGAGCTTTATCAGTACCCGGACTTGTCTGGGTGGCTGCAACCATTTCATGGCCCTTTGTCTAACCGTCTAGGATAAAAACTGGAATACAATAAATTATTTGTTTAATATTGTACGGTTGAACAATAAATGTATTATTATTATTATTAGTTATAATGATAATACAGATTTTCATAGCCATAAGAGCATACTTACCTTTGGAAATATAATTCCGAGGCTTCTTCAGAATTGTCATTACTCTGTATAAAACATACCAGCATTTCATATTTTTCATACGCTGCCATTATTTTTAAGAAATTGATAAATATCAATTAAATAAAAATACCAAATGAACGTTTATAAACTGCTTTTAACCCGGTTCATAGATTGAAAACGTTTGCGTCTTGCATCGCCATTTGCGCTGTACCTGAAGTTTCCTTAACCTTTCTTTCTTTCTCAAAATGGAGATGGCTGCCACTTTTTTGCTTTCAGCGCCATTCTCCAGCCCAATAGGTAGGATGTCCGGATGGCGAGCTCTTAGCTCCCGAACACTCCGAATTTTTCAAATAACTCTTGATTTTTTCCACTTTTAAATTCTGAAATGCATCTTGGCTTCCACTAGGTGCCCCTTGAGAGTACTACTGATATCACGAGATGACCCTTTCTTTCAAGCTATCCCCTTACCCCTCCCACTCCCGCCACGTAGCGGCCATTACGCTAATATTCTATGTAGAACTGCGGCCGACGAACGGGATAGAATGCAGGAACAACTAGGCCTCACACCTTCACAGCGTCTGCTCCCTTTCTAGCGGGGTCGTTAGTTTCCACACTGAGCGGTTGAGTCTCCCGTTTCCCCCCGAAATAAAGCAGCAAAACCGAACACGTGGCACCACTTATGCTAACAACACAGAGGTCTGCATTCGAGGAGACGAACCGGAAGACTCTTCCTTAACATAAAGCAATGGGTATGGTTATATTTTTGCCGCCATCGATTTGAGTTTCCGCTAGCCGTCGAAAAGATGGCGATCTTTAAGTTAGACGGAAGCGGCTAGCGTAAATCGAAAAAACAATTTGAACATTTGTAAAGACATTTTTGTTAATTGTAATTTTTTAAGATTTGTGTGTTATCGTTATTGTTCTTTTATGTTGTTAGTGATTTACTTAATGGGTTTTCGGTTTTGTTATTGTTACGGCCCGTTGGCTTTTAAACACGCTTCAAATTTTTGATAATAAATAAATATGGACCAGTACCAAGCCTGGATAAAGTGTGAGGTAAAGCCAACACTATTGTAATAAGGATTATTTGCTTTCAAGTTGTAATAAAGAATACTTTGTCACAGAATAAGAACATTTAATTATGATTAACAGCTAATATTTTTTTTTTAACAGTGGAAAACAGGTTATTTCCAAATAACTAAAAAATGAATAAATATATTAAAACGCGGTTTTCGCCAGAATTTAGGCAATTTTTTCCTCTTTAAAATCACACTGTTAAAAGCATACCGTTCCATTTGATTTTTTCGAGAAAATCTCTAAAAATTGAGTTTTGTTTAAACAACGCCCTCTAGTTAGTGTACCAAGAATTATCGAGCGCCAAAAAGTAGTAGTTAAAAGAGCTTTAAATGCTCTTTCAAACAAGTACCCACTTGGATAACATTAAATAAAAAATGTAGGAGACAAAACGCTTTGAAAGTTGATTTATTTATCACCTTCCCCCACCCTTATTATTGAAAATATGACAAAACGCCTTTTATTTACCATTGCAGGTACGTCATCTTGCGGTAGTTCTACAAACTTGAAAATATTTTCCAACAATTTCTCTTAGCCACTTTAGTCATGAAATTTTTTTTCGCGAAGCTGTAGCTCTCATAGTTTCTGAGAAAAGCTACCCGGCCGCCCTTAGTGGGACACCCTGTATATAGCAGATCTAGGCTGGAGTATAAATTGAATAAATAAGAAAAAAAATGTTAGTAAAACGCTCTAGTCGGTCAGTTTAATTTTTTGATATTTTAATGTATCTTGCCTCAAGAGGAAAATAAAATAGATGCCAAAGTGAAAGCTACATACACAACCAAAAAAGTATATTTTCCAGCAAGAATCACGATGCGGCCGGCCGCCTTAAATATAATAAATAAATTGCAAATGATGTTTTAAAATATTCACTTCACATTTCGTCACAACATTTAAACATGTAACATGGAGTGAAAAATACTAATATAATATATTAACCATCATTAGTCATGACTAATGTAAAGAACTAACAAATTAATTTAAAGATAAGTAGTATCATTTTATAATAATTACAATTAATACTTGTGAAATGGTGGTATTCAATTGAGAAAAATTCCGGGGATACGGCCACATCGAGACAGGCCGGTGTTGGGTGATATAAGCTACGACGAACGTTATAGCCGAGGTTATAGCATGGGGATGTATGCGAACGTACTACGTACCGCGTGAATTAGTAGATAAAATCTAGCATGTGAGATGATGGCATCGGCTGGCCGAGTCACCGTCTATAATAAATATATTAGAATATCAACGAACGGTGGCCCGCGGACTGCTGTTAATGACGTTATTGTATGTTAGTTAAAAGCAACGATAATAGGGATACCTACCTATTTTCCTATGTGCCCAGAAAATAATAAATACATTTTGGTTTTGTGCGTTTTTAGGATGTTTGCAAAATTATTTTTGAAAAATATTATTTTTTTAAAGAGAATTTTCCCTGTATTTTCTGGTACGTCCCGGCCGACCCTGAAGAGCCGTCACTACCTTAGTTCTTAGTGTTTAGCAATAGGTTTTTTTAGTCTAGTTATAAGTTAGCTTGCTCGATCGCAATGTACAAAATATAATGTAAATCTGTGCTATCCTGTTAGAGGGCACATCAAAATGCTGTTGGATTGCCTAATCTTATAAATAAAATAAATAAATAAAAAACTAACTAGACTTTTTTAAATCTAATTGTACAAAGACAGATGAAAATAAAATTCAGTTCAAATTCAAAAAATATTTATTGTGTAAATTTTAGGAAAGAAAGCACAAAAATACACAAAGGACAAGGTATACTGTGTATCCAGTGGTCTCAATAACCTAGCCTTAATTTCAAAGTCACTAACCATAAAAAAAAATATATATATATATATATATATATATATTTTCATTCCGGGTGTTCAAACGTATGCCCATTTTGTCCAATGAATATTTCCAACCTTTTCTCAATATTTTCAAGGACGCCTTGAAGAGTTTGGCGTAATTTCTACAAATGCATTCCTTATTCGATCCTTCATATCTTCTTGGTCAATCGGAGGAACTTTGTAGACCTTCTCCTTGACATCCCCATAGGAAAAAATCGCACGGTGTGAGATCCGGCGATCTTGCTGGCCACTGAATTTGACCTCCTCTTCTTATCCACTTATTGGGATATAACTGGTCCAAATACTGACGAACATTGAGTGAAAAATGAGGCGGAGCAAAAAAATGAGGTCCAATAATTCGGTTTCCGAGAATCCCACCCCAGACATTAAGAGACCATACTCTTTGATTGTCAATTGTTCTCATCCAATGGGGATTTGTGGCACTATAATAGTGCATATTATGTCTATTAACTACACCATTGCTCTTAAATGAAGCCTCGTCGGTGAACAAAACATTTTTTAAAAATAACGCATCTTCATTAATATGCATCTGAAGGATCCTGCAAAAGTGTACCCTATTTTCGAAATCATCATCATAAAGTTCTTGCGTCAAAGATAAATGGTAGGGATGGTATTTGTGTTTTCGTGATGTTCTGGAAACGGTACTTTGACTTATATCTAATTCACTGGCCAAAGTTCGTGAACTTACTTGAGGATTTTCTTCCAAACTTAACAAAACCTTTAATTCATTGTCTTCGTTTATTATGAATTCTTTTTTTCTCTTTTTAGGATAAGCAACACTTCCTGTTTGTCTAAACCAATGTAGTTTTTTTTAGAACTTCACGGCTTGGCTGTCTTCTACCTAGAAATTTTTCTTGGTATAGACGTTTAGCAGTTTTTATCTTACGCTGACATTCACCAATTAGTAAAATCATGACACTTAATTCGTTGATGGGGAACTTTTGATTAAACGCCATAAAAATTTATACTTTAAAATGTAAAATTTTTAATACTGACAAAACCTCAAATGACATTTGCATCAACTGGTGTTTTTCCTACGAAAGTACAAGTAACGTCGCCCAAGAAACTAAACAATAAAATAACAAATCTTATGTTATGCCGCAGGTATAATTTACAATTTTTAAACATTAATATCTTATAAACCGTTAAATCTAGCTATATCACTTCAATATAATTTTTTTTCTAGAATTTTATGAAGAATCCGAAAATGAATAAAAAAATGTAAGTTCTTATTTAAAAAATTGCATTTAGACCACGCCCAGCATTTTTGACCGACCCTGTATAATAAAAGTTACCGTAAAAATATATACTGTTGAAATTCGAAACACTTTTGTATTTAATTTTTTCAGCTAATCCTAATAGTTTAAGAAATAAATGGGGGGTGCCACTTGGTTGACTCACCCTGTATATGTATATATACTGGGTGATTCACGACCCACTCTACATACTTATGTGGTGTATAGGGTATCCCTAGGGTATATCGAAATGGATATTTAAATTGATTAATTCGGCTTTATTACCAAGATACAGGGTGATTTTCGTATTTTGGTAAAAATTTGTTCACCCTGTATCTCCTAAACTGCTTAATAGATTTTTTTTAAATTTTGTACACAAACACTCTTAGTATATCATAACTTTTTAACGTTTGAAAAGTAGCAAAGTTCCAGGGCCGTATCCAGCCAATTCACACAGGGGAGGGGGGTTAGTTTTGAGACACCCTGTACATCGGAATTCGGTATTTTTGAATTTTTGTCTTAAACTACATTCATTTGTGAACAAAAATATGCCACCATCTTGAATGGCACACTAAAGGTTATGTACGAAATTTAAATCTTTAGATAGTACATACACCTTTTTTTAGCGGTATCTGTATTAAAGCTTTTAACTAAGTATAAAATTATTTCAATGATTGAATTTTAAAAAAAATTAAACTATCTCTACTAATAAAACACAGCCTTGTCGAATTAATTTTTATTTTCAGTAGCCCAAAAAAAACTAAAATCTACCCTAACACAATAACGTCTTAAAAGCTACAAAATCTTTTCAAAATGCATATCACCGGTGACTCTACATTTTTGTACACGCTTTTGTAGGTTTGCAATTGAGCGGTGAATCATTTGAGGGTTTTGTCTAACCTCGTCGCAATAAAAATGTATCCTATTTATTAATTGATCCCTAGTTTTGATTGGAACACTGTAAACTTTTTGTTTTAGATGCCCCCACAAAAAGTAGTCGGCTGGATTAAAGTCTGGCGACCTAGCTGGCCAAGGATGTGGTCCTCCGCGTCCAATCCACCGATCAGCAACTTGTTGATTGAGATAATTTCGAACATCAATTCCAAAATGTGCAGGTGCCCCATCGTGTTGAAACCATATGCCTCTTAAATTTACATTTTCTAATAAGCCCGGTAAAATGTTTTGTAGAAAGTCCAAATACACAACAGCCGTTAGTCGTTGAGGGAAAATATGTGGTCCAATTAAATGATTATTTATTAAGCCGCACCAAACATTCACTGAAAACTTTCGTTGAGAATTGGCCAATCGCAACGAATGAGGGTTTTCATTTGCCCATACATGAGAGTTTCTTGAATTAAAGACTCCGTCCCTTGTAAATTGGGCTTCATCAGTGAATAGTGCTCTAAAAATAGTTCTTCGATGATTTATTACCCACCTAGCAAATGCCAATCTAGGCAAGTAGTCGCCTTCTTCTAATCTTTGTACCTCTTGTACATGGAAAGGGTATAAGTTTTCATTTTTTTAAAGTTCTCCATACTCTTGTCTGCGGTATCGCTAATTGGGCGGAAATTCGCCTAGTGCTTGTGGTTGGATCTTCCCTCACAAGGTTGAGAATATTCTCTTCTTGGACCACGTTATTAGCACAACATGAAGATCGGTATACATATACATATATATATATATATATATATATATATATATATATATATATATATATATATATATATATGTTTTCATTCCGGGTGTACATCCGTTCACTACTGTCGTTCTGAAAAGAACAATTTTGCTGACGTTTCGCCAAAATCACATTTGGCATTTTCGAAGCTTTCTGTCTCGCGTCCAAATAGAGACTCTATAATATATCTCTCGCATGCGAGTTAAATTAAAAAATTAACTACTAAAAATTTATTTCAATCAAAATCTTCAAGTTGCTGGTCATTTATCCGAAAACCAATGAATCATTTTAACATGAAACCGTAGAAATATTGGAATCACCTGATTTTTGCAACGACTTTAAAATCAACGTTTTAGAAAAATTCGATTTTTGGGCACTCTGTTCAAAGAAATAAGTGGAGAAATAAGAGTTAACTCAGAAATCATAAAACATATCAACAAATCTTTAAAATCGGTTAAAAAATAGGAAAATAATAAAGCCTAACAAAGGTTCCAATTTAATTTGGACCACAGTGTACATTTTTTTTCTAAAATGTAAAGCCTTGTGTAATTAATTGAATGCCGATATTGAAGGACATCGGTGCCATACAATTCCATAGTGGTTTCTATTTCGCAACGAATGACTTTTCAAATTACGATGGTGACCAATGCTGTGTCAATTTAGTTTCGATTCCTGAGTCGTTTTATATGAACATTCTGTACATTGGTGCCATACAATTTCACTGGTTTTTATGACGCAAAGAATGTCTTTTTAGATATTTCTTTGAGTAGGTTTTATAGACACACTTGTGACAGTGGAACCACTGAACGTCATCACTTTCCCTTTGGTGAACGATTATATGTGCCTTTAGATGTTCTTTCCGATATGTTTTATATGAACAGTCTGTACAGTGGTGCCACACAATCTGGTCTGGCTTTTTATGAATGAGCAAATGATATCTTAGAGAATCTTTTCGGTGGGTTTTGAATGGACACTCATGACAGTAGAACCACTGAATGTCGGTTTTCCTATGGTGAACAATGGTATGGTTCTTTAGATCTTCTTTCCGATTTGTTTTATATGGACAGTCTGGGCACTGGTGCCAAACTATTTCGTAGGGGTTTTTATGTCCCATCAAATGACTTTTCAGATTACGATGGTGAACAATGGCGTGTCGACTTAGTTTCGATTTCTGAATTGTTTTATATGAACATTCTGGACATTGGTGCCATACAATTTCATCTGGCTTTTTATGTCGCAAAGAATGATTTTTTAGGTATCGCTTTAAATGGGTTTTAAATGGACAGTCGTGACAGTGGAACCACTGAATATCAGTTTCATTATGGTGAACAGTGGTATGTTCCTTTATACTCTTTTTCCGAACTGTTTTATATGGACAGTCTGGACATTGGTGCCATACAATTTCATCTGGTTTTCTATGTTTGAAAGAATGACTTTTTAGGTATCGCTTGGAGTGGGTTTTATAGGAACATTCTTGACATTGGAACCACTGAATGACAGTTTCCTTAAGATGATTAATTGTATGGTCCTTTAAATTTCCTTTCCGATTTGTTTTATATGGGCAGTCTGGACACTGATGCCATACAATTTCATTTGGCTTTTTATGAATGAACGAATGATATTTCAGAGAATGTTTTAGGTGGGTTTTAAACGGACACTCGGGACAGTGGAACTTCTGAACCGCAGTTTCCTTACAATGAACAATGGCGTGTCTAATTAGGTTTCTTTTCCATTTTGTTTTAAATGAACAGTCTGGACAATGGTGCCATATAATTTCATCTGGCTTTTTATGTCGCAACAAATGAGTTTTTAGGTAACCCTTGGAGTGGGTTTTAAATGGACACTCATAACACTGGAACCACTGAATGTCAATTTCCATACAATGAACAAGAGCATGTGATTGTACTTCGGTTTTCGATTTATGTAAATCCTTTACTTCTATAACGATCCTACAAAAATAATATAAGCTATTATATATATATATATATATATATATATATATATATATATATATATATATATACAGTGTTCAAAATTAAAATTTTTGTTATTAAAGTTTTGAATTTTTTCCCCCTGATTACGATAGTTAAAGTAAAAAACATTCGCGAAACAATTCAATAATTTATCTATTTTTAAACGTACATTTTTAATTCATTCGATTCGCCGTCAAAAATGTAATAAAATGGCTTGTCATTTTTTTTGCCTTAAGTGCAACATAACGGAGATAATCGCAATTTTTTATTTTAAACTAGGTACCTATGACAGAGAAAACAAATGCTTATAAGTACGTTTTGTAAATGAGTATTATTTCAAATTGCCACCCAATCTCACCCTTTGATAGGGGTTGCAAGCCCTTCAAAGCCAAGAAACGGTAAGATGGAGAGAAGGAATGGAATCCTAGGCTAGCGGCAGTTCACCAGTGGTTGTGCGGTCAAAAAGATGGTAGACAGTAACAGGGCGCCAGTAACCATAACAAAAAACCCAATTCCGTATAGTAACTTGATACCAGGTTACAGGGCACCAAAACATATTGCCAGTGGGAGGATGCCAAAAAAAAAGGAAACTATAGAAATTTTTAAAATTTTCACCCTTTATTATATATGTATATATACATATATATATATATATATATATATATATATATATATATATATATATATATATATATATATATATATATATATATATATATATATATATATATATATATATATATATATATATATATATATATATATATTTTATGATTTTCGATTCTTTGACCTTTTTCGTAATAGATATATTTTAGTTTTATTTTTCTTGGTTTACGGTCAGTGGTTTACTTGAAAATAATTGGAAAATTTCTTCTTTTTTTAAAACATACATATATTATAGTCTGATGACGTTTCAACCAGTTTTGGTCTTTTTCAAATCCAAAATTATATGAAAAATTGTTGGTACGACAATAATAAAATACGTCAAAAAACAATAATCTTACCCTAGAACGTAATGATAACAGTATACAACACATAACGAAGTAACAGCTATGACGATCACATGTATTAAAATTTTATTTTCTCAATTAAGAAAATGTTAACAGGACACAACATTTTGCACATTGTTACAAAGGACTAACACAACGAACTGTGGAGTATCAATTATTGCAGTATAGATGTATATATTTTGCTAAGATTGTTTACATCTTTTTTGTCATTCACACAGTTTTTGTTTTTGTGGATTAAAGCCATTTCGTAAAATTCCCTTTTTTTTAACTGACACTCGGTTTTTAAGATTTTAGTTTCAGAATAATTAAAACTGTGGTTTTTCGACTTTTCATGGTTGGTTAATGCCGTTGAGTTTTTTTTTGTCGTATTTATGGCTTTTTATACGGTTTTCCAAATATTGACTTGTTTGACCGATGTAAACCCCTTCACAATTACAACAAGGAATTTCATAAACTCCTTTTGTTTTTTGGAGTCTTCGCCTTTAGTTTACTAAAATTATTAGATAGTAGATTAACGGTTTTATGACAAATTTGGATGTTATATTTTTTAAGGAATGTTTGAAATTGTTGGGATAATCCATTTATAAAGGGGAGGGAAATGTACTTTGTACGTGCTGAAGTAGGTTTTTTAGTGCAAATTAAAGAGTTATAATGCTTATGAATTCTGCTTTTAAATATTTTATTAATTAATTCTAATGGATATTGGTTTAAGATCAATGCTTCTTTTGCCTTTTTAATAGCATTTTCTCTGTATTCAGCATCTGAAAGCTGAATTGCTCTGTCCGCCAATCCTATTATTACAGACCTTTTTTGCGATGTTGGGTGATTAGACTTGAAATTTATGTATCTAGAAGACCATGTCGGCTTCGTATACCATTCTGCTTTTATATTTTCTCCTATATGGTGTAGTGTTAGGTCGAGAAATTAGAAATTAACACTGAATTCCACATATTTTCTGTACGAAAAACAATTATATAAACAAATAGAGGGTTGCGCTATGGGATCGTCAATTTCGAGTGTAGTTGCACAGATCGTTATGGAGGATCTAGAGGAGGATGTGTTAAGCAGAGTAGGATTCGAAATTCCATTCTTTTTTCGTTACGTCGACGATTGTATCACGGCCATTCCATCAGACCAATCTAACAATATCCTAAAATATTTCAACCAATACCACCAAAGTTTACAATTTACAATCGAAACAGAACAAAAAAACCAAATTAATTTTCTCGACCTAACACTACACCATATAGGAGAAAATATAAAAGCAGAATGGTATACGAAGCCGACATGGTCTTCTAGATACATAAATTTCAAGTCTAATCACCCAACATCGCAAAAAAGGTCTGTAATAATAGGATTGGCTTTCCGATTAATTAATTAAGTTGAAATATATTTGACTTTAACCACTAATATCTTTTTTATCATTCATAAACATGAACATACAACAAAACACGAGTTTAACTTTAACGCAACCGAGATTTTAGCCCAAGATAGAAATTATTATAAATTAACAGTTAAGGAAATGATCGCAATAAAAAAGGAGAGGCAGGCAGTAAATGATAAAAAAGATATTAGTGGTTTAAGTCAAATATATTTCAACTTAATTAATACCATACTCTTACTAAAATCTGTGTGAGAAGATTCAAAATGGACAACAAAGGCGTCAGTTATATTCTGTGCGGTAACTTTTGTTTGGTTGTTGTATTCCAAATACTTCAGAATTCCACCCTATTTTAATAAGTTGTTAATATAAGACCAATATTTGAAGGTATCATATGTTCGATGTTGGTTACAGAGAAGAGGTAACAAAGATCAATCAGACACTTGACTAGATATTTTATTTTTTTTGTGCAGCCTATTCTTAACCGATATTAGTTTTTTTAGCTGAGGACTGTGCCAGCCTGAAAATGTTTCATGTTTATTTTTTTTTCACATTTCTCTACTGCTTCCCCAACAATATCGTAAAAGAACGTCACCATATCGTCAACACTCCTCAGTTGAAACATGTCACTCCAATTGACTGATTGTGAAGTATTTTGAATACTTTCAAAGTCTCCACGTTCAAACAAATATACAGTTGTATTCGCCCTGATGTCTATAACTGCCGTTGATTTGGGGGTAAACAATACTTCGAACGCAGGATAATAATCGTAGACTTTGGACAGTCGATCCTCTGAAGTACTCACCTCAATGTCACCAAAAGCATCAGGTCCAAAATTTTGGCAAATTTATTTGACACCGAGTTAACAGCCTCCAGTTCAAGGTAGAAAGCTGTGTCGAGTATTTCTGCTTGGGCAGAACTGATTTTTGAAGGAGTAAGGTGATTATCGTCCAGATGATTTCTTTGCAGTTGCTCAGCCGAGTCACAGAGGATTTGATAGATATCAACATGAGAATTCGGGTATAAAAGCCCGCCTGAATCTCTCCGAGCTCATTCAGTGTTAAGATCTCGTGGAGTAAAAATCCCTGAAGATACCTCGTGCAAGCGAAGGCGAAACGTCGCATAGTAATTCCAATTTGACACAGTCTAATCCCAAGAACCATGATTTCTTTATTGACCAAAGCCGTGAAAGCTTCCGTCATATGTTAGCTAATCTCTATGGGGAGGAAACCAAGAAGGATGCCAAAACTTTTGGCGATCTCCGGCACAGCAAGAAAAAGTTACTCTGCCAGTTTGCCTTTCTCCTTAGATGCCGAGATGAGAATGTAGTGCCGAAATGACTACAGGTGAGACATCATATTACGTCTAGAACTACTAAGAATATTTATAAGCGTGCCAACAATGCATTAGTTAGAGAAAGGGTTAAGGCAATACGTCGTGATTTAGATACAAATGCCCATAGACTTCTAGAAATTCACCTGATATTAGCTTTTAGACTTGAAAGAACCATATTCACAACTTTGGACAACATAACTAATGCACAAGCAGAAAAAATCCATCAAGAAGTTACACTTAAGCAACAAAAAAAGTTTGAAGCACTCTTGAACAGAAAAAATCCAGTGAAACCTCCGCGGTTATCAATTTGTCATCGAAGCCGTTAACCGAAGCAGAACAGTCCGTCTTTTCCAAAGGCCAAAATTTCGCAATAGCACCAAGAAGCATTCCCGTAGAAGACATAGTATCCTCCCAGATGAGACAGCGAAGATCATTAGAAACTCAAAACCACCAAAGCCGAATCTTTCCGCAGCCGAAAAAAATAGCAATGAAGATGAAAACATTCTGATCCTTCTAGCAGATAAAGGCAACGCTACAGTCGTCATGGACAGAACGGACTACGTACAAAAGATAGCTCAACTTTCGGACAACAACATCTATAAGGTTATGCAGACAGACCCTACAAGTAGAATAGAAAGACGCATCACCAATCTGATTAACGCATCCAGTCTACCATCAGTGGAGAAGAAATCATTAAAATCAAGCAGCTCCAAGATTCCCAGGTTCTACGGTCTTCCCAAGATACACAAGAACAATGTACCACTTCGATCGTCACACATACAAACTAGGTAAATATCTTTCAAACTTTCTTAATCCATTCACTGGAAACAGATTCTTTTATAAAAAACTCTGCACATTCCGTGGAAAAACTTAAGGAATTCCGGTTGGATCCCGAAGATATTTTGGTCAGTTTTGATGGATCAGATCGGATTATAATAATCTTGATAAAAGCCTAATAGACCTAGTGGAAGCTTGTCTTTCATCCACTAAAACCAAAACACTAGTTCAGATATGTAGACGATACTTTTGTAGAATGGCCTTATGGACAGGATAATCTTCTCATATTTCTGGATCACCTCAATCAACAATGTCATAATATCAAGTTCACAATGGAAATTGAATCTAATGGGACAATTCCTCTTTTAGATGTATATGTTCAAAGAAAGGAAAATGGTACATTAGGGCATTCTGTGTACAGAAAACCGACGCTTACAAATAGATACTTAAATCAAATTCCCACCACCATCCAGCACAAAAGAAATCGGTTATTAACTTGTAATATATAGAGAAAACACCCTATATAAAATGTATTGTATCAAATTCAACTTGTTGCAATAATGGGCAACCACGCAATAACCTGTTTTGCTATGTCAGCAGGTCAACCACCTTCCCGAGCGTATATGGCAATTTGATTGCATTATAAAAAAGATTGAGAATATACTTTGGGTAATGTTAATGTGAACATGTAGTTTTCATTTTGCTACCCTTTGTTTCAACCCTAAGTATTACATGGCGATCCTGCCACTTGACAATTTTTTTGTGAAGTTATTAAGATGGGTAATGCCAAGTCCAAAGAAGAGATTGTAATTAATCAGGCCTCCAATGGCGATGCAAGGGGTGAAATAGTTGACCAAAATAAGGGATTAAGCTTAGCAGAGATTTTGCTTATAATTTTGGTTGTGGCAACGGCAATTGTTGCAGTAGTATGGGCCATTAGACATGTTCAAAGGAAACTAAGGCAGACAATTAGAAGAGAAATTTATAAAAATGAGCTGCGAAAATCCAAAGATGATTTAAAGATGGAAGAAAATTAAAATTTTTTTTAGGGCGGTATTTTTCTTGTAGGAAAAAAAAAAAAAAAAGAAGAAAGAAAAAGTAAAGACAATTATAAATGGAGTTAGAAAATTTGTTATGTGTTAATGTAACTGAAAATGTAAATAATAATGCAGGCATGTAAGTTTAATTATTACAATATTATGTTATTGTTTTATAATTATAATCGCAAAAATATGGACCCAATTAGCAAGTTTAATAAGTGAATTAAATTTTTAATTTCATGGGAGACAAACTTATTGAAATTTTACATTCATTTAAATATATTCGAACAAATTTGGTAAAATTAAATAGCGAAAGACGAAAAAGCCCTATTGTCGAATCAAAAGTTAAAGTGGCAAAAACTTTATATTCTCAATTAGGTAAGGAAATTACTGATTTAAACGTAAAAATAGAAAAGTCTGAAATAGACAAAGAAGATATTTTGACTTTTAATAACATAATAACAGAAATTAAAAAACTTTATAAGGAAATTTTAGAGTTTGGAAATAAAAATATTAATAAAGATAAATTAAAAATGTCTTCTTTTGATCTAAAAATAGCTACAAACCTTTTACCGGTCATGGATGATACAGAATCTACAACTTCTAAATTAATAGAGGCTTTAGATTTTTATTCGTCAACGCTTGATAATGATAGTCAACCTTCTTTAATTAAATTTGTTTTGAAAACGCGTATTTCTAACAACGCCAAATTACGATTAGGTTTGACTTATAATTCTGTAAATAATTTAATTCTAGATATGAAAAAACATCTCTTAACTAAAAAATCAGATACGGCCCTTCAGGCACGCTTGTTCTCGGCTAAACAGGGTGAAAAATGTATAACGGATTTTGGTAAAGAGTTAGAGGATATTTTTGTAAATTTAACCATTACGCAAGCAGACGGAAATGCCAATGCTTTTGATATTCTAAGACCTATTAACGAAAAGGTTGCAATAAAAAGGTTTGCATGCGGACTTAAAAATCAAAGGCTGGGCACAATTATATCTTCCAGAAATTTTGAATTCTTAAAGGACGCAATAAGGGCAGCTCAAGATGAAGAGCTGGGTAATCAAAATAATTCAGGACACATTTTTAATTTTTCTCACAGAGGAAGGGGAAATTTTAGAAATTTTTCCAGAAGACCAAATAATAGAACAGGAAATTCTGGTAGATATAATAATTATCAGAATTTTAATAACGGAGGAAATAACAATGCAAATTGTCGGCGAAACGCTTCGACTAATCAAGGTAATTTTAATAATCAGCGGTTTTCTAGAAATCACGGTGGTCGTACATTTACGAGCGGTAATAGGAGAGGATCTCGGGCAGTAGGTCACCGAATGCATTTTGCGGAGCACACCGGAAATTCAGAACAATCCTCAGCTGATATACAAGATTCAACATTTTTTCGTGCCTAAAAATACTAAAAATAAACAGTTTAATAATATTTTTACCTATTCAAAAAACTACTCGAATGCTGTTTCTTTTTGTGTCAATGGTAAAAGCTTAAAATTTTTGGTAGATACGGGTGCATCATTAAGTGCCCTTAAATTAAGTTGTTTAAATTCAAAAATACAGTTACACAAAGAAAATATTGAAATTAAAGGCATAGGAGGTAATTTAATATCTGTGGGATATGTTTATTTAGATCTTGGTATAGAAAATGCGATATTTAAGCAAAAATTTTATATTTTTAATAATTTACCATGTCAAAGTGATGGCATAATTGGAGAAAATTTTTTGAAAACTTTTAAGGCTAAATTAGATTACGAAGAAAATACCTTAACTATTTTAAATCAGTATAATAAAATAAATACATTAAAATTAAATGCGGATAGTGAGAATATATTAAGTGTTCCCCC
Organism: Kuschelorhynchus macadamiae; assembly: GCA_030620095.1. Lineage (NCBI taxonomy): Eukaryota > Metazoa > Arthropoda > Insecta > Coleoptera > Curculionidae > Kuschelorhynchus > Kuschelorhynchus macadamiae. The sequence continues at coordinate 277,080 of JAUTXW010000779.1, read as the reverse complement.
TAGGTGCGAAATTATACAGTATGTTCCTACAGGGTTAGAGGATGAATGTGTACTTATGCAAGGTGAATTATGTGAGGGTGTGTTCATGGCTGGTGTAATTGCACAACCGATAAATGGTAAAGTACCAATTAAAATTTTGAATACAAGAGAGACAGAGGTACATTTGAGAAATTTTTCGCCAAAAGCGGAAAGTTTAAGCAATTATGAGTGTCATCAATTTAACAGCCAAGAAAATTCGGCTACTCGAGTTAAAGAACTATTTAAAATTCTTAAGCTTAATCATCTAAACCGCGAGGAACGAGATTCTATAGAGCAAATTTGTGCCAAATTCTCAAATATATTTCATATGCCAGGAGATAAGCTTACAGTTACTAATTTATATAAACAGTCAATTCAAGTTAAACCAGATACTCAGCCGGTCTATAGAAAGCCATATAGGTTACCTCAAGTACATAAAGAGGAAATAAATAGGCAAATTTCTCAAATGTGTCAGGATGGAATAATTGAGAGTGCGCAGAGTGAGTGGTCTTCACCTTTGTTGCTTGTACCAAAGAAAAACGATACGAATGAGGGAAGAGCTAGGTTAGTATTGGACTACAGATTTTTGAACCCATATATATTAGATATCAAATTTCCGATTGCGAGTGTAGTCGATATTTTAGACTCCCTAGCAGGTGCACTTTATTTTTCACATCTAGATCTTAGCCAGGGCTATTATCAGGTCGAATTAGAGGAAGAAAGCAGAAAATACACAGCTTTCACTACAGATCGCGGTCAGTGGCAAATGCGAAGGTTACCAATGGGGTTAAAAATTAGCCCTAGTGCCTTTTCAAGGTTAATGACCATAGCGATGGCGGGCTTAAATTACGAAAAGTGCTTTGTTTATCTTGATGATCTTATAGTATTTGGCAGAAACCTTAATGAACACAATAAAAATCTAATAGATATTTTTTTTAGATTGCGAAAAGTAAACCTAAAATTAAATCCTGCTAAATGCGATTTTTTGAAAAAAGAAATTCTGTATCTGGGTCATATAATAAGTTCTGAAGGAATATCACCTGACCCTGATAAAATAAAAGCTTTAAAAGATTATCCTATTCCAAAAAAGGCAGATGAAGTTAAACGCTTCGTGGCTTTTGCCAATTATTATCGAAAATTTATACCACATTTTTCAGAAATTACAGTTCCTCTAAATAAATTATGTAAAAAATACGCTAGGTTTGAGTGGACGGACGAATGTGATAAAGCTTTTAATTGTCTTAAAAATTCGCTGATTAAGCATCCGGTGTTAGATTATCCCGATTTTTCGAATGAAAATGAATTTATTTTGCAAACAGATGCGTCTGCTTTTGCTATAGGAGCAGTGTTATCAAATAAAAATAATAAACCAGTGGCGTTCACTAGTCGTAGTTTAAATAAAGCAGAAATTAACTACCCTACTATACATAAAGAACTTTTAGCAATTTATTGGGCTGTAAAGCATTTTCGACCATATCTGTATGGCCGTCGTTTCAAAATTTTAACCGATCACAAACCATTAATTTATCTTTTTACGCAAAAAGACCCTGGTAGCAGATTGACAAAATTTCGTTTGTGTCTAGAAGAATATCACTTTTATATCGAATATATCAAAGGAAAAGATAATGTTACAGCCGATGCTTTATCGAGAATAATCTTGTCCTCAAACGAATTAAAAGATATGAATGAAGGTATGATTGCAGTTTTAACCAGAGCACAGAGTAAACGTAGAGACGGACAGGAAGACGAGTTAATTAAGAAAAGTACTGAAACTATTTGGCTTGATCACCCGAATATTGTGGAAATTCTTAAGCAACCCACTAACTGTACCGAATTAATTATAATACCATCCTTAAAAATTAAAAAATTGTCAAAAGATGTCACTCAACAAGTGGGAGACTTTTATTATATTCCATTACATTTTACCCTATACTTAGACCAAAAAGCTTTATCACCATTGGCGCGAGACGAAATGGTGAAAGATTTGGTAGAAATAAGTAAAAATGCTGAAATTAAAGAATTAGTTATTAATAAAAATAATGATAATACAGAGTTTATTAAATTTATTGGTAGTAAAATAAAAAATTATACTAATTGGAGGGGCCCCCGTATAAATGTTGTAAAAGGTATTAAAAAAGTAATGGACAAAGACGAAAAAAGAGTAATCCTTAATGATTTTCATTTACTACCAACCAGTGGTCACGCTGGAATAAATAGAATGACAAATAATATTAAAAAGTATTATTTTTGGCCAGGTCTGGATAGTGATGTTCGAAATTTTGTAAAAAGGTGTGACATGTGTCAAAGACAAAAACATTCGAATCATTATACTAGAGAGCCAATGGTAATAACTACTACAGCTGAAACAGCTTTTCAAAAAATATATTTAGATATTGTTGGTCCACTTCCGGTAGACGTAAATGGATTTGTTTATATTTTAACACTTCAGTGTGAGTTAACAAAATATGTAGAGGCCTACCCTCTTAAAAACAAGGATTCCGTATCTGTGGCAAGATCTTTGGTGGATAACTTTATCTTAAGATATGGTATCCCTCAGGAAATTGCTTCAGATAGGGGTACCGAGTTTATTTCTCACACTATGGCAGAAACATGTAACTTGTTAGGTATAAAACAGATTCATTCTACGGCGTATCATCACGAGAGTATCGGGAGTTTAGAGGCCTCTCACAAAGTTCTAGGTGCTTATTTGAGAATTCAAACTCAAAACCATGATTCTGCATGGAGCACATGGCTTCCGTACTGGTGTTTTTCTTATAATACTGCAGTACATACGGAAACCAAATACTCTCCCTTTGAACTAGTTTTTGGAAAAAAAAATGCCAATTACCAAATAATTTAAATAATGAAGTTGATCCTATTTATAATTTTGATAACTACCCCATTGAATTAAAATATAGGTTACAAACAGCTCAAAATGATGCAAGAAATAACTTAATACTTTCTAAATCTAAAAGAAAAGAAAATTTTGATTTAAAAGTAAACCCCATTCAGTATAAAAAGGGCGATAGAGTTTTAATCAAAAACGAAACTGGTGATAAAATTACCAGCCCTTGCTTCCTGGGGCCATATTTAGTGGTAGAAGATGTTGCACCAAATGTAAAAATAATTAAAGATAAGAAACATATTTTAGTCCATAAAAATAGAACTAAGTTGTATAATAGCTAATTAAAATTAAGTTATAATAATAAGGGCTCCATATTACTATACTATTGCGTGTATTTTCTAATAACCTTTTTCTAAAATACCTATCTATTTTCTTTCCTACTTTCACTATATGACGCTATTTTCCTTCTCTTATATCTGAGTTTTTATTTTTCTTTTCATATATTTAGATAAATAAGATAATATTAAAAAAAAAAAAAAATGGTTTAAATAGTGTATTGTAACATTTGTCTCTAGTAATTGTATTTTATTTACGAATTTCAAATTTTGAAAATAAATTGAAATTCTTTTAATTGCCCGGGGAGGTGTAATATATAGAGAAAACACCCTATATAAAATGTATTGTATCAAATTCAACTTGTTGCAATAATGGGCAACCACGCAATAACCTGTTTTGCTATGTCAGCAGGTCAACCACCTTCCCGAGCGTATATGGCAATTTGATTGCATTATAAAAAAGATTGAGAATATACTTTGGGTAATGTTAATGTGAACATGTAGTTTTCATTTTGCTACCCTTTGTTTCAACCCTAAGTATTACAAACTCACTAGTATTTAGAGCCATTTCGATTTCTGATCAAGATTCTCTAACATCGGAAACATCGAAAGCTCTGAGAAGGAATGGCTATTGCACTGAAGATATTACGCGTTCAATTAAAAAATATAGTAATCCAACTCCGCGAAAGGAGGATGATAAAGAGCCACCATTAGATAGTGTCGTTCTTCCTTACATACATGGCACCACAGACAAAATAGGACGATTACTTCGGCGGTCCAACATACGTACAATCTTCAATACACATAAGAAGATTGTACAATGCTTGCGATCCGCGAAAGATATTGTACCTTTTCAAACAAAAGGAGTATATAAAATTCCTTGCTCCTCTGGAGAAGTGTATGTGGGAGAAACAGGACGCTCAATATCAACTAGATTTAGGGAACATGAACGATGAATTAAAAAGAAACAAATTGTTCAATCTGCTGTAGATGAACACCAGCATACCACTGGTCATATGATAAATGTAAAGGAAACCAAGGTTCTAGCATCGGTTCTGGGATTTTATAAACGAAAAATTTAGGAATCTATTGAAATTTTTAAACATACAACAAATTTCAATAGAGATACAGGTTCCAGTCTACATCACACGTGGAAACCGATCTTAACACAGGGTCACGGTCCGGCGAGCACCAGTCGGGTATAAAAGCCCGCCTGAATCTCTCCGAGCTCATTCAGTGTTCAGATCTCATGAAGTAAAGATCCCTGAAGAAGCCTCGTGCACTTGAAAGCGAAACGTCGGATAGTAATTCCAATTTGACACGGTCTAATCCCAAGAACCATGATTTCTTAAATGAGAATTTGGTAGAAAATAAGCGACTCCCAACACCATAATTTGACCCTTGAAATTCAGATTGTATTCATAGTTCTTCAAACAGACTACAGGAACCCGGATGTAGAATCTTAGCGGCAATACACGATGGCATTGCGATCAAAACTTCGCACCTCTTTTGCAGTTCAACGTTGCATAGTTTCTATCGTTTCGAAAAACAAATATTTTTTAATAAGTGAGGATACAGCATCAAGAAAATTTAAAAATCGTTTTAGGTTTCTGTACTATATTTGTAAAGAATTATCCCATAATTTTAGAAAATAAATTTTATTTTATAAGTCACCTCTGAAAACAAAACTTTCAATAAAAAAAATATATATGTATATATTTCCCAGGTTTGGTCCTTTTTATTTATCCTGTATCGTCAAAAAAGTGCTGATAAACGAATACACTACCAAGTTAGAGGGTGATACATAAATGAAGGCCGTTTTCATGTGTATATAATTTTTAAAATGTTTCTATAACTTTTGCTTTTGTATCGCTGTGTAGTTTACTGTATACTTTTCTGTGTACATTTTAAATAGCTAAACTCATTTTAATATTTGACTGACATTTCTGTTTCTATTTTTATTTTATACAAAAGTGACTGTTAAACAGAGGGGATTTTTTTTTATTTTTTCCATATTGGCTTTGTCTACAAGACTTTATACTCTTTGTCAATAAAGCATATTTTGAATTTGAATTTTTAACGTAAACTCTGTCCTTGAGGTATAACCATAAAAATAAATCTACAGGTGTTATATCGGGGAACCTTGGCGGTCAGCGTATTTTTCCATTTTTAGCTATCCACCTATTTTCAAAATATCATTAAAGTAATTGCTGCACAAGTTGAGTGTTATGAGGAGGAGCCCAATGATCTCCCTTCAAAACACACATTGTGTACGAAGTTTTCTACAATTTTTGTTATCATTTACAGGTACCTGTCTCCATCTAAGATGCCTTTATAAAAATGACGTCCAATAATTCTTCCTTTGTATATTCCACACCATACATTTAAACTGAATCATCTTTGAGGATTACACTTGCATAGGATTTTCCCGTTACCAATAAAGACGATTTTTTCAGTTAAACATTCCTCCAGTTGAAAAATTGGCTTCTTACCCATAAAACCATCATGAAATACATAATGAACTCGGCAATACTGCAGCAAGAATAACTTACTTTGCATTTGTAAATTCATACCTGACTTACAGTATAGTCTTTTGGGGTTACTGCAGCCAACAACTTTTTAATTCTACTTTTATTTTGCAAAAACGGGATGTTCTTTTAGATGTGTAAAGCTTTAATACTACGCGTAAAGCTGGGGTCCGAGACCATTGTAAACCACTTTTTGTGAAATATAAAATTTTAATACTTATGTGCCTATTTATACTTGAACCTGTATCTCTCATACATAATAAAACATGGACATTTAATAACTGAAACGGCCTTTAATACTAGACAGAATTTGAACCTCCCACTACCTATCCCCAGAACAACCTTAGTAAAACATTCAATTTTATATGAAAGTAAAAAAAAAAATGTAAAACCACCTCCCACAAATATTTATCTTCTGAAATTGTTTAAGAAAAAAGTAAAATGTAGCTTGGAGCCAAAAGCATATTATAACTTACAAGAATTTTACAATGATAGTTTGTGAACATACCATATATTTTGTTTTCTTTTATTACTCATGTATTTTAGGTCCTGTGGTAAAAATCTGTACTTAAAAGCTTTTTGTCTCTTTTATTATATTAGTTAGTTACTTAGTTTATAATTCGTTTAACAATAAAGTATATTTGAGTTTTGAGTTTGAGATTAATTGGGGAGTTTTCGCGCTGCACGTCGCTATTGCATTTTGACAACGGAAAATGGGTAAATTGATGTGCAAAGCTTGTAACAAAGTTATTGGTAAAACTTCATATAAAATTGGTTGTGCAGGGGGCTGTAATTATTGGTTCCATGCAAAATGTGCCCAATTAACAGACAGCGAAATTGTACTGTGTTCAAGTCAGAAGATACCGTGGCATTGTGTCTCATGCAAGGAACAACTAAATAAGCCCACTACTGAAATATCTACCAACGCTACTACATTTCATCGTAACAGTATTGGCATAGCTAGCTGCACATCAATGCCAATGGAGCTGGCAGCTAGGTCATCTATAGCAAATATTAGTGAAAATAGGCGCTTAAGTAACATTGGTGTTTATTCGGGAGTGACAGAGCCTGATTTACCTTTACTTCTGAATAGATCTGATTTTAATTCCAGTGATGCTTATCTGGCTATAACTCGCTGCATAAAATAATAATGGAACAAAGCGCCACTATCCAAACTATGCTTCAGGAATTGAGAAAACTCAGCGAGGATAGAAATAGAATTTTGGCACTGGACACTGAGTTGAGGGAAATTCGATCTGAGCTACACAATATTAAAGACCAGCAAGATAATTTCGTCACCACCGACATACCTGCGCTGGCTGAGAGTAAAAATACCGAAAGTGTTCTTAAGGAAATGCAAGAGCGTTCTATAAGAGAGAAAAATATAATCGTTTATAACATGGCTGAAAGTTTGTCCAGTAATGCTGAAGCAAGAGTCAACCACGATTGCTCCGAAATAAAAACTATGTTGAACTTAATCAATATTGAATGTGCTTCCTTCAAGACTGTTAGGTTGGGCCGAGTGGGTGATCGACCACGCCCGCTGCGTATTGTTTTCGAATCATCAGATACAGCCAAAAAATGTTTACAAAACAGAAGACAGTTAATAGTGAGTGAATCTGCTCTTCGTATTAGTGTTGACATGACAATCTCTAGTGTTGACATGACAATCTCTCAGCGTAACCACATAAAAAAACTGCACTCGGAACTCTCTCAAAGAAAGGAAAATGGTGAAAGCGACCTTATTATACGATACTTTCATGGGATTCCAAAAATAATAAAAGACAGACGTCCTCCAAAAAACGGCAACTAATAAGCTGTTACCTCCAGAACGCTGGTGGCTTTTCCTCTAAATTAAAGGATCTACATAGGAAAGCTTGCCTTAGTACTTATGATGTTTTACTTATGGTTGAAACTTGGCTCACCGATGGTCACTCGGCCGATGAGGTCAATATCCCTGGATTCGACATCTATCGAACTGAGAGGAACTCTGAAACAAGTTTAAAATCTAGAGGTGGTGGAGTACTTATCGCCGTTAGAAACCACCTTAAATCCAAACAACTCAAGACCACTGTCAAATCCGTTGAGAAATTGTTCTGTTCGTTACCTCGGGGAAACAAAAAATTGATTTTTGGTGCAGTTTATATCCCCCCTAATTCCCCTCATGAGGTTTACAGTGACCATTGCCGGGCTGTGGGTGACATAATCGAGGCGAATCCTAGTCATGCTCTTGTGCTGTTTGGTGACTACAACCTCCCTAGTACCATATGGTCTAATGAAGCTCATAGTGTTAGTGTTAAGTGTTCTCCGCTGTCGGCTGCTAATCTTGTAGGTGACTCTTTTAGCTTTCTTAATTTATTTCAAATGATAAATATTCCTAATAATAATAATATCTTTCTTGACCTGTGCTTTACAAATTTAAATGATATTGTTGTGCAATCCGCTGATGATCTATTGTTAAATACTAGTATCCATCATATTCCTTATTCCTGTGACATTCCTCTCTCGACTTCAAATGAATCATTAAAATATAATTTAGAATATTATGACTTCAAAAATAGCAACTTCCTAGCTTTAAATGATTTTTTTGCTTCAATCGATTGGGAAATACTGCTTGACAAAAATGATATCGATGAGGCAGTTAATGGGTTTTATAATATAATATACCAGGGTATTTCACAATTTGTACCCATTAAAAAATTTAAGAGCTCCAATTTTCCAACGTGGATTTCCCCTTGTCTCAGACGACTTATAGTTGAGAAAAAAATTATGCATAAACGCTATAAGAATTCAAATTTGCCTGCTGACTATGTGCTGTTTTCGCGGCTTAGAGAGGAGTGTGGGGCTCTAGAACAAGAGTGTTATCAATCTTACGTGCACAGAATGGAATCAAATTTAATTAATAACCCAAATGAATTTTGGAAACATGTTAATAATTTTAAACAATCAAACAGATATCCAAACTGTATGCACTTTGATAACAGAGCAAGCAATAATGGTAAAGAAACGGCAAATTTATTTGCCGATTATTTCTCAACCGTGTATACAGATGCCTCTTATGAAATACCTGAATACTATCCTACCCTTTCTCAGGTACTTAATTTAAATGAGGTAAAGATAGATTTAATTGACATATTTCATAAAATAATATCATCTAATCCGAAAACATCCTCTGGTCCCGATGGGGTACCCCCTATCTTGTTAAATAAATGTGTCTGCACATTAAGTAAACCACTACACTTTCTTTTTAATCTTTCGCTGAATTCTGGAGTATTTCCTGAATTCTGGAAGCATTCATACATTACTCCTATTGTTAAATCTGGTAATCGCAGCGACGTTACAAATTACAGAGGCATCTGTATCCAGTCAACTATTCCAAAGTTGTTTGATTCATTGGTGTCTTCTTCGCTGTCTTGGCGCTGTAAAGGCGTAATTATGGATGAACAATTTGGTTTTCAGCCTGCTCGGTCTACCCTAGCTAATCTATTAACTTATGTGAACCACTTGCTGAACGCTTTCGAGAAGGGATATCAAGTTGATGTTTTCTATACCGATTTCTCGAAGGAGTTCGATAGGGTGAATCATGGTCTATTACTAGCTAAACTTAAGGCACTAGGGCTAGGTGATCACATTCTTAGATGGCTAAGTAGTTTTTTAACTGGGCGGACGCAAAGTATTAGAATTAATAATTTTATATCAAATCAAATTTTAGTACCGTCAGGCGTCCCGCAAGGCTCTCATTGTGGACCCATATTATTTATTTTGTTTGTTAACGATTTAAGATTCTTTTTACCACATAGTTCTTTTCTTATGTATGCTAACGACCTTAAAATATTTAAATACACATCTACTTCTCTGGATTGCCAATGTTTGCAGTCAGAGGTGACCTTATTTGTTCACTGGTCAAATTTAAATGGTTTAAGTTTAAATACAAGTAAATGTTCATGCATTACCTTCTCAAAATCACGTAATTCTATTCAATTTGATTACATCATAAATGGCACTACACTTGAAAGAGTTCATGAGGTTAAAGACCTTGGTGTTTTGTTTGATTGTAGATTAACTTTTAATGGCCATATCATGAGTGTGATACAGAGAGCATCTAGGTCTTTGGGTTATATTTCTAGATTTAGTACTGATTTCTCATGTCATGTCATGAAATTATTGTATTGTTCATACGTAAGATCGATTCTGGAATATGCAAGTCCGGTGTGGTCTCCTTTTTATGAGATTCATATCAATCAAATAGAAAATGTTCAAAAAAAATTTTTACGAATATGTAGTTTTAAGCTGGGAATACCCCAAATTGATAATCATTCAAATTACAACCGTGTTCTTAGTATTTTGGGTATGTGTTCACTTCAGGCCAGGAGGTTGCAGGCCGATATGTGTTTTTTGTTCAAATTAATTAATGGGCATGTTGACTGTTCTTATTTACTAAGTAAAATATCTTTACATGCCCTACATCGAACCCGTTCCAATTTTTTATTTTACCCAGAAAACGTCACCCGAAATTATGGCTTGCATAGCCCAATTAATAGAATGCAACGTAATTTTAATAAGTATAATCTGCCAATCCATGGCTCAGTTAGTACCTTTAAAAGTGCCGTGAGACGTCTGACATCATAGACGTAGAGATTATTATATTCTTAAATGTCATTAATAATTAGAATTTTTGTGGTAGTATTTCTTATTGTAATTAGTTTTAGTAATTAATTAACGCAATGCTTTACTGTTTATTATTGCTTATGTAAAATGGTGTATCCGTAAATAAATAAATAAAAACTAAAAAATTAAGAAACCATGTACAAAAATCAAGTTGTGTTTGGAAATCAACCGCTAAGGTTGTACAAGGCAAAATCTGTATGAAACAAGTTCTGCTTTTTTTAAACGTCGTGAATAGTTCTTAAACACAAACCACTATCATTGCAAAAGGTCCCTTATGAAATTTTCAGGATAGGTTTCAATTTACGCTAACACATTTACTTCTGTTTCTTCGCTTATTATAAAGTTCTTCCTTCTACTCGACTTTTCAAATGTATCGATGTTAGACTTCCATTTGCGATAAAAATTCAAAAGCAAACAACTCGGTAGTATTTTTTCAAAACAAATATACATTTCCACCAGATGACACTTTTCTATTCAACAAATAATTGAGCAAGCTCACTATTGCAAACAGCTTGATAGCCTACTTTTTTTCTGTCATGCACATTTTTAATGGCGAATCGAATGAAGAAAAAATATACAGGGTGTTTTTGAAAATACCTCGCGAACAGTTCATTCCATTGTTTTTTTGCTTCCATCATCGTATATGCGGGAAAAAATAAAAATCTCTCAAAATTTAACCGACATCGTAGCTCCAATAACAAAAAAGTTAACAATGGTGCTAACTTAACTTTAAACAGGCTGTATAACATATAAAAAAACTAAACCTATGAAACTAAAAACGTCCATGGTCTTTATTCTAGCTCATCTGGTAGCTGTCGTCAGCCGTTTTCAGCTGATATTTATGTTATTACTTCCCTCATAAAAGGGAAGCATTGTAATCGTGAAAAAATCACCCTCCAAGATTTTTTCAGATCTTTACATTCAGGATCCTAGATGCCGGAAAACATGTTTTCTCAATTCCGTCGGACTTGCCTACTATAAACATAACTGGTTCTTTTACAATCTTTGCACATGACACTACGATTCTTTGGTAAGGTAAAAAGTCAAATTCCCTTGTGGAGATTGTTCAGAATTATCTCATTAGGGTTAAAGAGTGAAGGGCAATTCCATGATGACTCGCGGGACAATTAGAAAAACAACAATTTTAAAAATATTCATTTTTACCATAGGCATAGTAAGTCTCATGTGATTTATTGCTATTCTATTATGGCAATGATGTCTCTGCTATTAGTACTTGCTCATTTGAAAAAAGTCAAAACCTAATAAATAAAGTTTTTGAAAAATCTATGCTTACTCGCGGGACATCCAAAATGTTTAATCAATATGCGCAAGTTTTAGTTGTTTTTTTTCTCTAAATTTTATAGATATCTAAAAAAAGTAATATTACTATAACTTACCTACTCTTAGTTGAAATTTATGGGACCATACTTAAAATGCCAAAATTCTTTAAGTTCTGTATATATTAACCAATTTAGTGATTACTCGCGGGACAATGCAATTTCAATAAACGAATATTTATTTCAGCTATTACAATAAACAATGAAACTAAGAAATTACATAGGAAAACACAAAACAACGTTTGATTCCTTTGAATTACATACATTTTTAACTCCTACATGATAATTATCCAAAAATCGAAAGTTGTGACAGCTTGTTATGTTGGGAAATGGTTTTACCAAGTTCCACTTATCATCTAAAGTTTTTTTTGCTGCTTCAATCTCTTCTGTTTCTACATAAATGACGTTTATCTTGTCCAGTTTTTGAGTACATTGGTAAAATTTTTTCGCATTAGTAATTAAAGACTTTCGACTTTTTATTTCCATCCAGACCTAAAATATAAAATGTGTTATAATTGTCAGAATTCGATTAGTTTGGCATTAAATACTTTTCTTTTTACTGTAGCCCCTATACCATCCACAGCACCCTTTCCATGTGATGACGCGAAGAAATTCCATTTCATTGCTCTTAAATTCATTTCTGCTGGTAAGAAGCACAACGAAGAAGTATAACGGTTTTTGAACTGCGCAGCGCATCCGTCGCTAAACACGCATAATTTTTCAAAATTTAATACTTTCAGTTTCAGAAATTCTATGATTTTCTTTAAAAAAACATTGACAGCGTATCTATCATGTGAAAGATAGTTAGACACGATAGCAAACGAAAGTATATTGTTTGGACCCCAAGCGACGGCAGTATAGATTGTTACTTGGTTATGCGACCAATGCGCACTTTGAATTTCATCTTGTGCTGTAATTGAAAAGTTTTCCGCAAAGTCCATTTGCAATATGATTTCTTTTTCGCCAACGGTGCTTCTTTTCGAATCAAAATACTTTTGTTGGCTGTTTTTGATAAATACATGTTTTTTGAAAAAAGGCAGTTGATTTTCTAAGGTGGAAATAATCGTTTCGTTGGACTTTTCAATACTTATTATTTCTACGTTTCCATTGATAGTTGCCCACTGTTTAAAAATTAATTCCACAGACTCATCATATTTCAGAGGCAGAACTGAATATTTTAAGTCAATGTCTTTACAATTCTGACAAATCCCCATCATACAATCTTCGCTTTCTAAGTAGCAAACGATTTCTTTAAGAAGCTCTCTGTGTGTTTTTGGGAACTTTACAGTTTTGTGCAATATATCAATTAAATAAAAGACATTAGCATGATACCTGCAGACACATATGTCATGAGGCATATCTGACAAAAGCATGACAAATTTAGGTCTTAGTTCATAAAATTTACTAATTTTTATCGTTTCCCCCGGATTCTCTTCTTTAAAAATACTAAAAGCTTCTAACACTGTATACATCATATGTCTTTTTTGTGCGTATTCTGTGCCATTTTCAGATTTTATTTTGATTTTATCCTTAACATTTGGCGAAACCCTGCTTATATCTTCTCTACAGAAAAAAATCTCAACTTTCCTTACTGTTTCCATATTCAGCTGGTTATACTTATTATTTGTTGTGACAGACTCAAAACACTCTGGATTATTTTGACCAATATCAAAACTTATGGTTAAATTCTTATCAATCGTTTTCAAAACCCTTCTAATGACCTCTATTTTCTTCTCTTTATGTTCTGGAAGGACATTCTTGATTTTTTTCAAATCTTTCCCCATAGTTTGAGGGGTCTTATAGGCACTATTCCCTTTTTTATCCAACCTTTGAGCATCTTTTTTTGCACGGTATTTTCTTTTTCTTTCTCGTTCCTGTTTTCTGTTCAACTCTATCAAATCTGTCGAGGACAACATTTTTTGTTTCATTTTTTCTCAGTATTTTTTGCAACATTCAGCATGTCGTTTACGGTATATCGACTTAAGGTTCTCATTTGCATTTATTTTCTCTCTATGCTTTCTGACATACTCTTTCACTTTCATTTTCCTCTTTTCATTTTGTTTTTTCGGCATCCTAAAAATGGATAACTTCCTATCATTTCTTTCTTTTTTTCAATCCAAAAATCAATACAACTAAATCGCTCTGTAACCTTCCATAGCTAGCAGTATTTTTAAAAAATAAAAAAAAAACATAAAAAATTACTTAAATACCGATAACACTACAAATAATTTGATGCTACTAAAAGCAGTTTTATTAAAATCTCAACTTTCTTTTGAAAACACTTTTATGAGCGTTGAAAATAAAAAATAAATATTTCTAGGCTATTAAAGATTACTCGCGGGACAAAAAGAAAATTATATTAAAAATATATTCTAGGCTTCTTAATATTTATCTATCATGTTTTTATCCAGAGTTTCTATCACGGTCTAATTAAAAATTAAAAAAAGTATTGGATTCAGCTTACTCGCGGGACAAAATTTTGGAATATAAATAAGCAATTTTTAATCAAGTTCTACTTACTTTTTGCAAAAAATAATTCACTATTTAAAAGCTTGACAGCACAACAGTTTTTGACGGGCACCAGTTTCCAAGCACTGCTTTTGTTTTTACATAGCCACCTGTGATAAACAATGCTTTTGTAATGCAGTGTGATGCGGGAACGGATTCCTGCAGTTTTTCGTAACATTTTAAAGTCACTAGGTAAAATTAGGAATATTTATCTAACATTTCATAAACTTTAACTCAATTGTAAACAATTATTCAGGTTTTTTGAATGAATGAATTTTTGAATTTTACTAAAAAGAGTAAGCATCGATCATGGAATTGCCCTGGTGTGAATTTACTATCTTTTATGGCCAGTTGCAGAAAGCTCAACTAAAGTTTAGAATGTTTAATGGAATGTCGAGTTCCTAGATTTCTAGAAACAGCTTGTCAAATCCGAAAGCCCGGTTAAATATTGTTTTGTGCAACCAGCTGTTAAGGTTTCAAAAAATCAATGTACCTAAATTTAAATGTAAAATAAATTTTTAAACGGTAAAAAAAAATCAATAGGCCCCTCACTTTTTGCTTAAAAGGCTTTAAAGAAGAAATGCCCCTTATGTTTGAAGGCAAATGGTTAAACAATTTTTTGCTGCAATTTTTTGTTTGTCGAGAACTACGAGTTGCATAAACTCGAGCAGACTCAATCTCATGTCTGAACTTAACATGCACAAGGCAGACTGTTTCTAATATAAATATACATGCCAAAGTCAGGATCTTCTGTGTCACGAAGTAAGGTCTACATGACTCTCGGGAGCTTAGTTAGCACATATATCTAATTGCACGTTTTTGTAGTACAAAGACCATGTTGAAGAGCTGATTGGAGCAAGATCCCCAAAAGCATATGCCATAACGTAGATGGGACTCAATCAAAGCAAAGTAGACATTTCTTGCTATGGACATGCTCAGCTACCAAGCCACAACCCTCAAAGCAAAACTTCCCCTGGATAGTTTTACATTCATATTTAAGATTTTTCAAACTTCAATTTTTCATCTATATACAAACTCAGAAATTTATTAACACGTACATGTCCCAAAATCTGAGTATCAAGAGTCACTTCACCAATCTGACATTTAAAAGAAACAATATTTGTTTTTGAGACATTTAAAGTTAAGTAATTGGAATCACACCATTCTTTTATTCTCAATAAATCGTCTTTAATGGCAAGCTCCAGCTGATTTGAGTCTTTATCATGCCAGAGAATAGTCGTATCGTCGGCAAACATCGTAAACACTCCTGATATGCTCAATCTGGACAGATCGTTGACATATAACAAAAACAAAAGTGGGCCTAAAACAGATCCCTGAGGAACACCAGAAGCAATTTCCCTGTCATTTGATACTCTGTCATTAAATACCACTGACTAATAGCGTTCAAACAAGTACGACTTTATTCAAGACAAAGCTGCACCTCTGAATCTATAGATCTCAAGTTTTCTCAGCGGCACTCTATGATCTACACAGTCAAATAGCTTGGTAAGATCACAGAATACTACTGCGGCAACTTCTCCATCATTTGGAGTACTTTCAGAAAAAGAAAATGGCATCGTTTATGTTCTTGGAAGACTGAAAGCCAAACTAAGCATTGCTTACAAGATTGTGTGATACAATGAAATCAACGATATGCCCCTTCACCAGCTTTTCAACAACTTTAGCCAATGTGGGAAGCAAATACAATACAATACAATACAGCAATACAATACAATACAATATTCTTTATTTGCTCAATATCATTTTACAAAGATTTAGCATTGTCAATAATGCAGCCTGAGAAAATGCCTGTATAATATTATTTAAAATTAATAATTAAAATTCATATACATACAATCTAATCAAAATTACATAAAAATTACATTCACTCAGATTTTGATAAAATTAAGGCACCCTAAAAATATTTACATTGATATATTATAGAAAGAAAGAAATAGGTCTAAAGTTAGATGGTGCTTCTGTCACCCCCTTTGAAAAGTGGAATAGCTTTAGCTCGCTTTATTGAAGGAGGGAAAACACCACTCTGAAAAGACAAATTTATCGCTTCAGCAATAGTCTTAAGGATGATATCAGGTAAAAGTAATAGTAACTTAAGAGAAATACTGTCCCAACCAGATGTATTTTTGTTTTTTAATTCTGAAAAAGTGTTTTTAATCTCATTGATATCAGTTGGAGCAAAAAATAACGTATCTTCCACCAATATAGCGTCAAGGAATTTCAAAGCCAATTTATATGAGCTGATAAGTTGGCGGCTATACTGCAGTAGAAGGAATTCAACTGATGACGTGTCAGATTGGAACAACGAACCACTCGAAGTACTTGCAGTGTTTCATTGCCCATTCCTAAAACTGCTTTAACAAAAAGATCTTTTATTTATGAGGGCAAAAAGTTGTTCAACCACCTCCCGGAAAGCTCTTAAGCTTTATTCATTGCCATGGCAAAACAAAGCTTTAAAGAAAACTATACACGTTTAAACTGAAAAGGATAGTCTAACTGAAGGGATATGTGGTATAAAAACTGTTTCTCCGAGATCAGGATCAGAAATAATAGTAGACTCTATTACATTGTTTTGTGATGTTTTAACCTCGGTTTTAACCTGTAGCGGAGTTCCATCATACAATTTTGGTGGTTTTAAATTTCAAATAAAAATTACTGGTGCCCCCACTTTTAAAGTTAACTCATGAGGAGGGATTCTTGAAGGGTTTAGAGAGTGCAGGAACTTGACAGGTTAATTAACCACATTTTTTTGATCTATAACTACATCTATTGTACGTTAATTGTAGAGCAGCAATTTTTTCCAAAAAAGCTAGATTTATTTTATCTGCTGTGCTATTTTTTGGAGTTAATATAGCTCGTTCTTTAAACCAAGAAGCGGTTTTATTTGGACAACTTTTGAGTCCTCTATAGACATTTAAGGAGTTTCACCCCCTTGGAAACTGCTAATCCCTTCTTATCGAACCTCTGCACTCTATAATCAAGCTGTTTTAGTCTACGCCAAACAATTTGAGAAAGATCGCAAAAATTAATCAATGACCCGATTTTTTCAAAAACCCTGTATGAATTTATAAAAAATCTTAAAATATGTTATAAAATAAAATAAAAAGCATTCCAAGTGTTTTTCCGAATAACTAATTGTTTTTTAAATAAAAAGAATAATATTAAAGGGGTGGTTAAAAAATTTTAAAATACTTAAAAAAATAAAATATAAAGCATATTATGTTCAAACGTTTTTTAAAAATCCTAAAATATGTAAAAAAATAAATTAAAAAACACATGTTGAAATGCTTTTTTGAAAAACGAACTGGTTTTTGAATAAAAAAAATATTGTATTATTTAAGTGGTGGTTTTACCCCTTTGAACATCCTGTATGAATTTTTATAAAATCCTTAAATATGTAAAAAATAAATTAAAAAACACGTGTTCAAACATTTTTCCAAAAACTGACTGTTTTTTTTTTAAATAAAAAATATTGTAATATTTAAGGGGTGCTTTCACCCCCTTGGAATTTGAGTTTTAAAAAATCCTTTCTTATCGCACCCCTACACCCTAAAAGCAGTTTGAGCTGGAACGTGATGAATGAGTCAGTCAACTAAGTTTTTTATATATTAGTACAGATATAGAAGTGTATTTTTTAAACATTTTATTAGGCCGCCATTTTTTGTTTCACTGTTTGGGATTCGTTATCAGGTAAGTAGTTTTTTAGCTATGCCCGAACACATAGACAAACTGATGGAATTGGGAAAACATATTAATTTGGCATCTAGGGACTCTGAAACATGAATATCTGAAAAAATCTCAGAAGGTAATGTTTTCACGTTAGTATAAAATCTCGAATCCTAAAATGGTATTACAAAAAAAATGACATAGATTGCAACAATTAAGAGTAGGTCATTGGCACTAATGACAAACTAACACTAAATACTAGACTTACTCTCCAGACCTATCCTCTTCACTTTCACTTTTAATGTGGATTTCCTCATGCTTTATAGAATATTCATTGAAATATCCTTTACTACATTCTTCTTTTTTAATATCAATATTTGCTGAGTGGCTTTCTCCATCAACATATGATTTACTATGATTCGTTTTGTCGAGTTCTCTACAATATAAAAAAGCATCTAATACTTTATGCAATTGAATTTTTCAAGTATAGTCAACTTAGTAAGTTTTCATGGAGTATTCAAATCGATTTGAAAATGCTTTTGGATTCAAAACAACATGAAAACAACTATTCAGTTTGATTTGGGTGTCTTATACTAATGAAGATATAAAGAAATACCTCACAGCCATAAATTTTATGGTAAAAAGGTATAGACATAGACATAGATGGGGAGCCCGACAAGGGCAGCACTTAGGCTCACTGGGGCCCATTGTGCTATCCCCCCAAGTAGGCATGTCAGGCCAAGAGCCCACTCCTTTTTAGAAAGGAAAGGACCCTTTCAGGTCGCGCACGTCCCACAAGCTCGGGTTCCACATAGGTGTCACCCAAGCAAAGCAGTCTGGCGTTGACTAAAGCGTCACATCGACAGACTAGATGCTCTGTAGTTTCATCTACCTCAGCACAAAACCTGCAGTATGGATCGTTGTCGAGTCCAATCTTATGCAGGTAGTATTTCACTAGCCAGTGTCCAGTTAGGACCCCGATAATAGTTCTAAGTTGACTTCTGTTTAGGTTTAGAAGTCTATTAGACTCAGAACGGCTATAAGGGCCTGATATGAAGACCTTAGACTGTCTGAGTCCTGCTAGCTCGTGCCATTCAGCACGGAATTCCTCGACAGTGCGATTCTTAATCCTAGCCTTGACAACTGAAGGAGCAATTCCAAGAGCAGGTTCCGGCCCAGTGAAAGCAGTGTTGCTACCTTTCCGAGCCAGCTGATCCGCCCCTTCATTACCCCCAATGCCCTGATGGCCAGGCACCCAAATGAGGCTAACCCTATTGGACTCACACAGCCTCTCTAGGGCTCTCCTGCATTCAAGCGTTAGCAGCGAATTGACTCTGTTCGAGGACAGAGCTTTAATCGCGGCTTGACTGTCACAACATTTATAGATATGCTTGTCGTGGTATCCTCTGGAGAGGTTTTCCTGTACGCAGTCCAAGATTGCTGTAATCTCAGCCTGATATAGAGTCGCATACCGTCCAAGAGCAAGACTAATTCTTACCCTGGGACTCTCCCCATAAATTCCCGCCCCAGAACCCTCCTTCATTAGAGAGCCATCTGTAAACCAGACAAGGCCCTCCGGTTCGAGGAAGGATGGAGAGGAATCCCTCCATTGTTCTCTCTCGGGAGAGGCAATTGAGACCGGAATAATGGCATCTCTCCTTGCTAGGAGAGAGTCTGATCTGATCAGCTCAGTCCAAACTCGCGTATGCCCAAAATTCCAGTCTCTGTGTATCCAACGACCCCAGTCGTTTAAACGAACAGAAGCTTTCCGAGCCTCCTCCTCTACAAGCAAATGCAGAGGACTTAGTCCCAGAATAGCCTCCATAGATCGGGTCGGTGTGGTTCTTATGGCTCCAGTTATGCCCAGACACGCCAGTCTCTGGAGCTTGTCAAGCATCCTTCTGTATGTGGTCTTGCGAGTGGCGGGCCACCACACAAGAGCGCCATAAGTGATCATTGGCCTTATCACTGACGTGTAAAGCCAATGCACAATACGAGGTTTTAAACCTTTAAACCCCAAGTTGATCCGAAGGATCGTCTGCACGCCCATAGACACGCTGTGGTCCTTTTTGTGATCCTTTCAATATGATCCCTCCAGGTCAGTCGGGAGTCTATTAAGACGCCCAGATATTTTACCGACCCGGAAGGTCTCAGCTTTTTCCCAAAGAGGGTGAGCCTCTCAAGGTCCACTTTTCTCTTATGGGTAAATAGTACCATTTCGGTCTTATCCGGATTAACAGACAGACCATGTTTTTGGCACCACTTTTCCACCATGGCCAAAGCCCTCTGCATGAGCCTTATAATGGTGTTTGGGAACTTGCCTATTACTATAATGGCAAGATTATCAGCGTAGCTTTGAGCATAAACTCCGCTCTCGTTGAGAGTATGAAGCAGCCCATCCACAACCAGACACCACAAGAGCGGAGAAAGAACTCCGCCCTGCGGACATCCTTTGACCACGGACGAGCATACTGTCACGCTCCCAAGAGAAGATGTTATGATTCTGCTTTCAAGCATGACGCGAACCCACCTAATTACAGCCCTATCCACGCCAAAACTCTCAGCAGCCTCACTAATGGAGTCAAAGGTGGTGTTGTTAAACGCCCCCTCGATATCCAAGAACACACCCAGAGCCATCTCCTTGGAGTAGACCCCCACCTCCAGTCTACTGACTAGACTATGAAGCGCCGTCTCCGTCGACATGGCTGTCCTGTATGCGTGCTAGGTAAAAAGGTATACATTAACATAAAACTTTTAACTCATTCAAAATTGCGGTTAATATTGAGCTAAAGAACTTATAGGGAAGTGGGAACCCTCAAAAAAAGGACAAAGATACTACCCACAGAGCAGGAATTTTGCCCACAATTAAAATGTTACACCTTAAGTGCTCAGTCTAAACAACTAGAACTGGGGCAGCTTGTAAATGAAAATCATTACCAAGTAGGGGCTCTGTATGAGCATTGGCTCAGTCAGAAAGAATTGGAAATCTATGCCATTGAAAACTTTCAGTTTTGTAGTGGGTTCTGTCAGTCAAACATGTGTAGTGGTAAAACTCTAATTTTAAATAATAACAATTGTTATCCATCCTCATTGACAACAAGATTGTTAATTTGTATTGCTCACCTCAGTCGGACCTGTGGATATTTCTATTGAAAATAAGGGCTCGCTTCATAAACTGATGAAAATTTGACCTAATGTCATAACTGCAGGAGATTTTAGTGTTAACTTTAATAGTAATTCTGCATGCAAAAAGAATCTTGATGTATGTATGTATTCCATTTATCAAATTCAGATTTCTATGTTCATGTTAATACAGCACAAAAAGTTTACACATGTCAAACAGTAGAAAGCATACCAATAAAAAATGTATGTAATATGCTTAAAATATATCCATACACCATTCCATACAAATAAATATATATATAAATTATTAGAATTAAGTTCAAATATGTTAAAATAAAATAAAATACAAACATTGAAATCTTATAAACACACATTAGGTACAAAATTAGAATAGAATTTCAAAATTCATTTACTGAGAAGAATGACCTCTGGAGCAGGAATTTCTTTATGGAGCTTTTAAAAACTTAAATAGTGTCTGCCTCAAAGAAGTTGGAAGCTTGTTGAAAAGTTTTATACCCAAGTGGTTTAGGCCATTTTGACACCTTTTCAGGTGAAAAAAAAAAAACCTGTTGTTTCATGTCCGTAGACATCAACATGTCTTCTATATCCTGTTAGGTCATAATAGTAGTAGTAAGATTGGGGGGAACAAGCACAACAACTAGGCCTAAAAGTCCCTTTTCACGAACTCCCATTCTACCCACCTCACTCCACTCCTATACGAAGGCAACCTTTCTTTCTAATGAAGGAGAGCATCTTGCCCCCAGTCAAGATTTTGTAATTCTGTGTGTCACTTTATTTGACATATTGGACATGTTTATCTTAAACTGTTTGTGCCTTATCGAATTTGTCTACTAATATATAATTTGATATACCTACCTTATATCCGAGCTTATATCACAATCAATCTGTTCAATTTTGATTCTTATATCCTCCTGCTTGACAGGTACAGATCCGTTCAAATTAAAACTTATTTCTGTTGTGGACTCTCTAAAAAATTAAACTAAGAGATGATAATTATGGATACAATTTTAATTAACAATTATACTGATACTATAAGCATAAAACACATATGCCTGTATAAGAATTACTTGATGGTAAAGTTCACATCTCCTCAATTACTTAAGCATTAAAATTTTATTTTTTTGGGACAATGGGATTAATAGTTTGAACTGTTACACTTTATATAAACATTGTTAGGGGGTTTACTTAAAAAGAAACATCTACAGCAAAAATATCTTTATTATTCACATCTTATAATAATAGTCTCTACTCATTCTTAAAATGGAAACACTTAATTAACAATCTGAGGCATCATGGAAGAAATATGTAACAGTAAAAAAATTATTTAAATAATTTTTCTTGGTCTATAATTATATCAAGAAAATATAAAAAAGGGATTATCTGACCACACAGTTCTTAATATTTTTGTGTTGGGAAAACAACATAATCTACCATGTTATGACTAGGATTTAGTCACAGCTAGAATATGTAAAACCTAGAAAAAGGGGATTCATCATATTAATTGGTTCTCCTAAATGACAATGCATTATTTTTATTTATTTATCTGGAGTAAAGAAGACGGAAACAAAAACAATCCTCCAAATCATTTGTTCTTTTACGTGTCTACTCAAAATTGAATTTAGTAATGTGGAAACAAAACTCAATGATCAGGACCCAAAAACTTAATAATTTATTGAAAGTAATAAATATGATAGTGTTTTTTTTTTTCGTCAGTGTTGCACATCGGTTCCAGATAATATTCTATTTTTCTGCTATTTACACTTAAATGAAAAGTTATTCAGACAACTTACTGAACAAGATAAAAATCGTGATTGACTTCTCTATCGCTATCTAAAACCGCATTTAATTGGTTTAACTTACTTCTTAACTTCTTTATGTATATCTGGCAATCTTTCTAGACGAACTAACAACTCAGGTACTAGTAATCGTTTATTGTGTAATACTGGTTTAGCAAACATAGTATAAGCCTTTCTCAATTTTTTTGAGGCAATCACATTTTCGCTTAGTTTTGATAAGTTTTTGTTCTTTATGTTTTTATTATTAAACAAAAAAACAAATCGAGAAAAATATAAAGCTCCTAACCCAACTCTTCTTCTTCTTCTTTTTTCCTGTTTATCCTGTTACATAACAGGACTTATTGGCTTTGCTATAAGGCGGTCGCCAGATTGCTCTCCGTCCGGGGCTCAGAGCCGTTAAATCGGCTGTACCTTGTTCCAGTTTGGAGACGTTACCGGTAGGATATCCGGATGGTGAGCTCTAAGCTCCCGAATACCCCGAATCTTTCAAATACTTTTTAATATTTCCTCTTTAAATTTTTGAAATGCATCTAGGCTTCTACTAGGTGCCCCTTGAGAGTACTACTGATATCAAATGACCCTTTCTTTATATTCTTACCCCTCCCACTACGCCACGTCAAACTTAACTCTTTATTTCATTCTTTTACATGTGATTGGCTACAGCTTCTAGGACTATTCGGCCATGGGTGAACTCATTATTTGAAGTTTGTTAAAGCTGAAGAGACCCTAGTAAAAATCGGCCATAAAGCGCAGACCACCATAAAATTTAGGGCATTCGTTTATATTTATTTACGTCAAACTTATTTTTTCTTACTGTATTTTTCAGTGTTTTGTTTCATACTTTTTGAAATATAGGTTATAGATGGTTAAATTTAGTTCCAGCCGAAGAAACTGCCGGACACCCAATATCTTTAAAATACTTCTTAATTTTTCCCCTTTAAATATCTGAAATGCATCTTGGCTTCCACTAGAAGCCCCTTGAGAGTACTACTGATATCACGAGTTTACCCTTTCTTTCAAGCTATCCCCTTACCCCTCCCACTCCCGCCACGTAGCGGCCATTACGCTAATATTCTTTGTAAAACTGCGGCAAACGAACAAGATAGAATGCAGGAACAACTAGGCCTCACACGTTCACAGCGTCTGCTCCCTTTCTAGCGTGGTCGTTAGTTTCCACACTGAGCGGTTGAGTCTCCCGTTTCCCCCCGAAATAAAGCAGCAAAACCGAACACGTGGAACCACTTATGTTAATAACACAGAGGTCTACCTTCGACGAGACGAACCGGAAGACTGAAATGTGTACTTCAACTTCCTTTTTAAGTTTCGTTTTTGTAGGTTAGTTTTGACATAAATCCATTATGTTCCTCGCGAAAGGACTGATTGAAAAAGAGGAGCGGTTAATTCTCAATGTGGAATCTGCGATTGTCACTTTCATTCACTCACCATGCTTTCACTTAAGATTTACTTAAAAAATATTTTAACCTAAAGATCTAACCAGGGCTAAGAAAAACGCAGTCCGATATTTAAAACACGTTTACATACTAAACCTAATGGGTGCTAACCAAAAACGTAGTACGATATTTAAAACGAACGGCTAAAAAAAACCTCAATATGTTTAATTTTCGACCTTCGGTATATTTTGATACGCCGTGTTTGAACTATACAGGTTGTTTAAAAACTAAATTGAAATATTTAAGGGGCGATTCTTGGATTCGTTTTGTGAAAAAAAATGCATATGAATGTATGTCCTAAATGTCTTAAAATTGGAGATACTAGGTGGTAAAGTTTTCAAAAAATTATCTTTTTACACGTTACGTACACAGCTATTATGCATTAGGAGGCATTTTCTGGAGTGCAACAATTTCTTTTATTTCTTCCAGTGGCGTTCGTGCAGGATTTGAACTAAATATTTCTAAAGAAAAATATGGTTTCTCGTAACAAAAATTATACTTATAATTCTCAGCCACTTCTAAGCAAATTTGATCTCTTGATTTTCTTTCGTCCGATGTATGGTTGTTTCTGCCGCGGTCGACGGTCTCTGCTAACTTTTTAAACCGGCATAGAGGGGGTATAGGTCGCAGCCAGAGCTGTCCGTAGCCTTGTTTAAACAAAAACTGTAGCACTTCAAAATTTCCTTAATAAACTGTTTCTACGTCCGTATAGTCACAGCAGCTTAAAGCCGGCTTCCCATGCATCCGAAATCCGATAGTACGAAAAAACTCCTATTGGTCAAAATATCTTGGTGCCATTTTACTTTCGAATATTTGAAGGAATTAATCCGATGTCGTATACACTTAAAATATTTTAAACATTTTCTGATATCGGATGTGTGTTAACTCCACTTTCTAAAAAAGTTATTTTATTTGGGTTGTGGTTTTTTGTGTTTGGGATTTTAATTACATATTTAAAAATAAACGTTTCACCATCATGACTAGCAAGACGTCAATACCGACGAAGTATTAATAACGTATTTCTTTTATCCCTGCTATACGTGTTAAAAATCCTGAAAAAAAAACGTGGAAATTCTGGGTATAAGATATTTCTGTCCACAATTCATCACGTACATTTTTCGACCTCTCTTTCATAGGCAAAAAGGAATCCAATAGTACCATTCCACTGTAAATGTCTGCTCCTCAGTTGCATGTAAGCAAAATGATATTGTTAAAATATAACTATAATAATATAAAAATGTGTATCTAGTTACAACAAATACACAATTATTACATTTATTATTAAGTAAGTTAAAATTTAGTATCTTCATAAAAAAATGATGAAAAATATTTGTTTAAGCCCAGTCATAGAGATTTTACCTAACACTGTTTTAAAAATTACCATTAAATTAAAATGCTTCTTTGGCGCAAATTGGGAATGTTATTTCTTTCAAATTTTATATGGAACTTTCCGTAAAAAACTGGGATAGAAAAAATGTTTTATGTAAAAACCGAAATTAAATTAATTTGAGTATTTGGGATACGAAAATTCGGATTTATGGGACTTGAACAATTTTTGCGTATGAAACCTGAACAGATTAATGACGTTAAAGAGACAGTCAATCAATGACCTTAAGGTCGTTGCAATCAATAAACTGTTAAAAAATCTGCAACGTGGCAACACTGTCCACATATGTCGCATTTGACATTTAAGAAGACTTGACATTGACAATCCCCATTGCTAAAACAGCCACGTTAACCCTACAAAAAAATAACGCAAACACTTCAATATTGAAAATTTTTATGAATTAAATTCGAATTTTGCAGGAGATCGGTTGTGTTGTGTCTTTTGTGTCAATTTTGTCCGTCCCTTTTCGTTGTAGCGTGTATTTTATGTCAAAAGAAAGATCCTAACAAATCCCATCCCATAGCTGGTAGGGTAAGTGCATAATTTCAACATAACTTGAAAGTATAAACTTAATTGGGAGAAATAGAGAATTTTTTACGCTTTTTATTTTTTGTGTGATCATGGAAGTGAACAGAGATAACATTACCAGACTGTCAACCAACGAAATTCTTGACATTATTGGCACATAAAAAGCTGATGAAAAAACTTCTAATGATAAAAAAGAACTGGTTTTATATCAAAATAATGATACAGGCCCATTTATGGTCTTTGTTGAAAATAAGAATGCGGGAAGGTTTAGCCCACTAAAAATTGCAAAAGAAATATTACAACTGAAATTAGAAAATATTAGGTTCAGCACTAAGGGTAGAAATAGAATAGGTATAGAATTTAAAACTTATGACGCGGCAAACGAATTTGCTAAAGATATTAGACTAAAGGAAAAAGGTTTCAACATCTTTATTCCCTATAATTTTGTCACGTGTAAGGGGGTGGTCCGGCATGTCGATGTCTCCTTCTCAATGGAGGAGATACTGCAGGCCAGCACATCCTCTTACCAAATACTAAATGTTAAAAGAATTAATAGAAAATCAATAAAAGCAGGCAATATTGAATATATACCCACAGGCACGGTTCTTTTTACTTTCAGGGGCGTTAAAATCCCAGAGGAAGTGGAGATTTACTCCCTTCCAATGCAAGTTACCCCCATATGTTCCTCCAGTGACGCAGTGCCATAAATGCTTTAGATATGGCCACACAAAACACTTGTGTAAATCAATAAATTCCAACTGTAAGAATTGTGGTAAAGTTCATGAAGAAGACCTTGCAATATGAAATGTATAGGCTGCGGAAGTAGCAATCACAACTCAACATCAAGAATTTGCCCAGAATATACTCGTCAAAAAAACATCAAACGCATTATGGTATTCGAAAACATGACATACTTTGATGCAAATAGAAAAATTCCAAAAATTTACAACAATACTTTTGCATATAAAGCAAGGGAATTCCCCCCACTTCCAGTGGTAACACTAAAGAACTCAATTCCGGTCAACCAAGGGCAGGCAGCTCTTAAACACTCATCACAAAAAACCAATAAACGGTTATTTTCTGAAACTAACAGCAGCCCAAAACGGAAGAAAACGAACACTAGACAGGGTGGCTATGATAAGAAAGCCCACGATGACATACTCATTCAGCCAAACTCTCGCCCGACAAGATCACTACGGGAACCCTCTCCTGACAGCGGGATCCGAAGTGTGGATGTGGGGCCAGGGGAGATACCAGGACATGCAGATTCAAATTCAATGGAAATATCAACATTACTAAACTCTACGATAAAACCTACAGAACAACTGAATTCATCACAAAATATTATTTTAAAAGAAATATCAAATTAAAAGGTAAACGAAGATAGTGAAAATGATTCTAGTATGGAAACGGTAATCAGCATTTAATTTCATTTTTTATACTTCAGCTACCCTTGTTCCATTTAATTTATCCCCTAAATTAAAATAAAATAAATAAACAACACAATCTCATAAAAATGGCTAATATACATCAAACACCTATAAAGATCCTTCAATGGAATATACACAGCTATAACTCAAATAGGGGAAATTTGATATCGCTTATAAGGGAAAATGACCCAGATCTTATTTTATTAAATGAAACATGGTTAAAAACTAACCACACTTGCTTCTTAAAGGGCTTTGATATATTGAGACAAGATAGAACAGATGGATATGGTGGAGTAGCCACAATCATTAAAAAAAATATTAACTATAGAATCTTACACACCCCACAGTTAAATAAATTTCCAGATACACAAAGTTTAATTATTAAAATCAATAACCTTAAAGTAATAAATATCTATTCAATACCCAATTCGACAAACTTCTGAGAGGAAATAACAAATATCTTAAGCGCGGGGGATGGTATGATGATCATTATGGGAGACCTTAATGCTCACCACAGGCTATGGGGCAGTAGGGAAAACAACACGAAAGGTAACATCTTGGCGGAGGCAATTGAAGGAAGAGATTTGGTGGTGATGAATGACGGAAGATCGACTAGGCTGATCCCCCCGGGAGGCGAAACCTAGTCCACTTGATTTGACATTGGTCAGCATGGACATCAGCTCAAAAACAATGTGGAACATTATTCCAGATTGTGGAAGTAGTGACCATTACCCAACTATGTGCTCTATATATCAACAAACAAATAGGATGCAAACAGATAACCCAAATGTTCAAGGAAAAAAAAATATTAAAAAAACCAATTGGCCTCTTTATAATTATAAAGCAGAGACTGCCTATGGTAATTTACCAAACAACATCTCCTACGAAACTTTTGAAAACAACCTTAATATGATCATTGCGGAAACAATACCTAACCAACAAGAAATATAAAATATCTAATCCATGGTGGGATGGTGAGTGCTCCACGAGGGTAAAGGAAAGAAAAACAGCAATCGCCACATTTAGACTGACACCAAATCTAGAGAACTTTATGAATGCTAAAAAAACAATATCCACTACAAAAAGATTTTTGAAACAATGAAAAAAAAACAAAATTTAGAACATATTGCTCAACTCTGAATCGGGAATCAAACATCAAAGAAGTATGGAATACAGTTAGGAGATTCGCACATACACAGGTTAATAAACCTTACCCGAAACTCCCCAATCAGCAAATAGCAACCGAAATCTTGGACGGGCTTACTCCCTGTGTAATTGACCCCCAGTTCACGTTAAGACCATATGCTATACAAGAGACAGATTATTTTAACATTAATTATTTAAAATATGCTATTACAAATAAAAAAGATACAGCCGCAGGCCTGGATAATATTACATATTCTATGATTACGCATCTTCCAGAAATAGGATTAAACCACCTTCTTAATATATGTAATGACATTATAAAAGGACAAAACATACCAGACTTCAAACTCTTAATCAGCGACTGACCGACGTATTCGATAGACACGCACCCTTCGTAACTGTTAAATTAAAACGGAAGTATAAACCGTACATTACAAGCACAATAAAAGAAATCATTCAATTAAAGAAAAAAGCATTTAATAGATTTAAACGCACTCGTAACATTGAGCATAAAAACTTCTACATAGATATTAAAAACTACCTTTCTTTCGCAATACGCAGTGAAAAAAAGGCATATATGTCATTTGAACTTCAGAGAGCCAACAAAAACTCCAAAATGCTTTGGTCTCGACTTAATACATGGAATGTTCATTCAAAAAATAATTCTGAAATTCCTAATCATTTAAAAAATCTACAAGATATTAGTAATCAATTTGCTGATGTTAGTAGGTTGGCCGCTCCGGTTGATGTTGAGGTCCGTGACTTTTATAATACTAATAGGCTGGAGAGTCTAGATAATAGAAACTTTTCTTTTAGGTTCATATCTGAATATGACGTTCTCCAAGCTTTCTCTCGCATCAAATCCAAAAGTATGGGCGTCGATGGAATAAGTTACGTCATGCTTCTCTTTGGTCTTGAACATGTAGTTTCAATTATAGCCAGATTATTCAATCAGTGCCTTCAGGAAGGAGTGTTTCCTGAAATTTGGAAAACATCTATAATTATACCCATTCCCAAAAATTCCAAAATCGAGTCAATATCTGAACTAAGGCCCATCAGTCTATTGCCAATCCTGGCTAAAATGTTAGAATTGCTAGTTACTGATATGATTAATGACTATATTTTGAGTATTGCCCTACTGCCTGAAGTTCAGTCAGGCTTCCGGAAGCACCACAGCACTGCAACTGCACTCACCAAGGTCACTACAGACCTTGTAACTAATATCGATGAAGGGATGGCCTCCTGTCTTATACTCCTAGATTACAGCAAAGCCTTCGATTTAATTAATCACTCTATGCTGGTTGCTAAAGCACGTTATTGTGGTTTCACCGAGCCAGTGTGTCAATGGCTTGCCAGTTACCTATACTCCCGTGTGCAAATAGTTGAGTTGGATGGAGTCAGATCCAAGCCTGTCACTTTGCAGCACGGAGTTCCTCAGGGAAGCATTCTTGGTCCCCTGTTATTCAATTTATATACTTCTGATCTGCCCAAGCAGGTTCGTTTCTGCTCCATCCACCTCTACGTGGATGATACACAATTGGTTGCTGGTTTTGAACCGGAAAATGCTTGTCAAGCTTTCCAGCAGATTAACTGCGATTTGAAATCTATTTTAGAGTGGTCCATTGGGCATGGTATGTTGCTTAATGCAAATAAAAGCAACTATATGGTTATTGGCACTAATCATATTATAAATAAAGTCAACATGCACAACTTTGTTTCGTTACATATTGGTGAGGATCTTCTACCCTCTGCAATATGTGTTAAAAATTTGGGCGTCACATTTGACGCAAACCTTAACTTTGAATATCATATCAATAAAAAACTATGTTCTGTATACTTTAAATTAAAAAGTTTGTATCAGTTTAAATTTATTCTACCCGAAAATGTTAAACTCTTACTAGTGGAATCACTCATTCTTTCACAATTGGATTACTGTTGTATAGTCTATTAGAATTATTTAAACTTGGAATTTCGTAACAAGATTCAACTGGCCCAAAACGCTTCCATTCGTTATGTTTATTGTGTATACAAATTTTCTCATATCACTCCCACTTATGCACAAAACAACTTGCTTAAATATGAATATCGAGTGATGCTTCTATTTGGTGTATTTGTGTACAAACTTTATAAAACAAAATGTCCGATTTACCTATGGAAATATATTGTAGCAAGACAGGAAATTCACAATCTAAACCTAAGAAATGTTATTAGATTTAATCTACACCAACATCGCACTTCTAAGTTTAGAAACTCATTTGCTTTTCGGGTGATACAATTGCTTAACTCATCTGTATTTAATTTAATTACTCAAAACTCTATTAAAACCTTTAAGACCAAGTACAAGAATGAGTTACTCAATTTAATGCCCTAACAGTGTAGTAAATTACCTTTGAAATGTGTGGATTTTTGTAATAGGTATTAATGTTATTATAGTTAAGTTACTTTATTTTTAGGTATCATGGAAGAACGCCCTGCGAATGCTACCTTTTATGTAATTATTTTTGTATATTGCATAATAAATGTTTTTCTATTCTATTCTATTCTATTCTATAACTAGCAATTCTAACATTTTAGCCAGGATTGGCAATAGACTGATGGGCCTTAGTTCAGATATTGACTCGATTTTGGAATTTTTGGGAATGGGTATAATTATAGATGTTTTCCAAATTTCAGGAAACACTCCTTCCTGAAGGCACTGATTGAATAATCTGGCTATAATTGAAACTACATGTTCAAGACCAAAGAGAAGCATGATGTATCTTATTCCATCGACGCCCATACTTTTGGATTTGATGCGAGAGAAAGCTTGGAGAACGTCATATTCAGATATGAACCTAAAAGAAAAGTTTCTATTATCTAGACTCTCCAACCTATTAGTATTATAAAAGTCACGGACCTCAACATCAACCGGAGCGGCCAACCTACTAACATCAGCAAATTGATTACTAATATCTTGTAGATTTTTTAAATGATTAGGAATTTCAGAATTATTTTTTGAATGAACATTCCATGTATTAAGTCGAGACCAAAGCATTTTGGAGTTTTTGTTGGCTCTCTGAAGTTCAAATGACATATATGCCTTTTTTTCACTGCGTATTGCGAAAGAAAGGTAGTTTTTAATATCTATGTAGAAGTTTTTATGCTCAATGTTACGAGTGCGTTTGAATCTATTAAATGCTTTTTTCTTTAATTGAATGATTTCTTTTATTGTGCTTGTAATGTACGGTTTATACTTCCGTTTTAATTTAACAGTTATGAAGGGTGCGTGTCTATCGAATACGTCGGTCAGTCGCTGATTAAGAGTTTGAAGTCTACAATCCAAGGTTCCCTGTTGCCAAGCATCATCATCGAAATTGAATCTCTGCATCTCAATGTCGAATTGTTGCTGATTAAAAGAGTGAAAGTCTCTATAGGAAATTATTTTTTCGGTCTTTTTGGGTGTATCAATTTCGATAGTAGAGTAAATAAGTCTGTGATCTGTGAGATTAAGCAAATCTTTAGTTCCCGAGTTTACCACATTAACATTACTGTCTACACAAAGAATATCAATAAGGGTACATGTGCTTCTCGTTATTCTTGTTGGGTCGGTGATAGTTTGTTTTAGATTGAACACATGTAACAAAGATCTCAACTGATTGCTCTCTACCGTCTCACTTAGAAGATCAACATTCAGGTCACCCATGAGAAGGGTATAATCAAAAGAAGGCAACAGGGAGGATAATATATTTTCAACACAAAATATGTTTCTAAAACTGACTGATGGAGGTTTGTAAAGCGCTCCCATTAAAATTCTTTTGTTTTTCAAAGACAATTCTATCCAAAGTTGTTCGACTTGACATGTTCCATCACTTGCCGCGGAGATATCAATGACTTTACATTTAATAAAGTCAGCCATATATACACCAACGCCCCCTCCCCTAGTTATTCTGTCACTACAAAAAAGCTGGTAACCAGAAACATGTAAAAGTGAATCTGGATAATCTGGGGATAACCACGTTTCTGTAATTGCAAAAATATCAAATTTTTCAAACACAAGTAACTCCTTTATATCAGCAAATGATGGAATGACGGATCTAATATTTATATGTGCAACACGGAGATTCATTGACCTAGATACAGATACTATTGGCCCATCAGTTTTGCCTGTGCTGGATCTAAAAAAGATATATTTTGTATGCTATTGGGATCAACAGTATCCCGAATATCAGATTCCAGATTGGAAAAATTTTGAGACACGAACGTGTCACTGCAGACTGGGACCTCAGATGCAACAGTTTGGCCCACCAAGGGACCATTTGCATCACCATCCATATCTCCGAAACTCTCACTGCCACCAAGAACAACCAAGTCTGGTGATGAGCAAAGGGAAGCAAAAGATAAAATCGCATTTTTAATTGAGTTAGAAACCTTAAAACGACCCGTTTTGCTCAAATAAACACGATTTCTCATATAGTCCCTATCGATTAAGTTACTATTGTACAAGTCTAATAAATCTACAATATCAATTGTACTACATTTCAATTTATCAATTATTTACCTGAAACTATGATTGATTCTTAAAATATTATTTGTTGATGATACGCCATGAAATTTTGTAGGAATGGTACATATAATTAAATTTGTGAAAGCGATATCAATTGACAATGCTTTAATTATCATAGGATCTACTTCAAAATTGTTAATGCCACCTAAAACTACAACACAGTCAGAAAATGTATAGTCTCTGGCAAAGCCACGCACACTTGAAAGGAGGTCATTAAATGGGGCATTGGGTTTGCACATTACTTCAAGATTGAAATCATCACCAAGGATAAATCGGAGACTTGCATATAGATGTTTACCAACGTTATCTGTTACCAGCAGCACTCTATGTTTCTCCTTATTTGCGCACACAGTAATATTTAGGGATTTATGTGTGAGCTTAAATGACCTTTTTTGACTTAAACTGGGACTTGAGTGTGTATCTTGTGAGACTTGTTTGGCTTCAAAGAGTTCCAGTTTGGCCTCCTTCAGCTCCTTACCACAAAGTTCATTTTCCTTTTCCAATACTTCAATGCTAGTTAGAAGGTTATTCTTTAAGACCATCAATTCACTGAGCTCCCTCTCTAACACTTCATTCTTGGACTGAATTTCCTTAATATCATTAAGAAGGGCCTTATTTTTTAGCTGTAAAATTATACAACTTGGGTCAATAGTTTCAGCATACTGATTAACCTTGGAAATGTATTTGTCCTTGGCGTTTTCAGGAGCGAGGTCTTGAGTCCCCTCCTTCGGTCTCTTTATGTGAGCATCTTTTGCTGCGTTGTCAGCAAGGAGGCCAGATAATTCCTTATTAAGTTGCTGCAAATTATCAGAGTATTTACATTCCCATTTTTCAATGGATATGTCTTTCTCCAATGCTTTCAACTTAAGATTGGCCAGTTCATCTTGAAGGTTTTTCAATTTGTGGATGTCTCCTACCAGTGGCTTACACTGCCTACAGTAGAATAAGATATTCCTTTGGGCTAAGGAGATTGCATGGGTCTCTGTTGTTGTCAGTTGAGCACACTTTTTACAAAAACATCGCTCACAGCCGTCGCATGGAGTTCCAAAAAGTTCGTCGTCCTTGGGTCTGGCTTTCAGAATGCATTGCTTAAGGCAGCTTGTGCACTTTAAAAGTGACATTATCTCCAGAGTAAAGTTGGAGATAGAGATAAATTAAAATCACAAAAAGACAATTGTACTACAATTTGTACATTTCGGATCACTATGGCAACGTTAACAATACTAAATTTCAATCGTCGAACAGAAGCATAAAAAAGTTTACTTATTTTTTGCACTTTTATGTTATTTCCTTATCACTGGAGTGTGAACAAATAGATCTTATAAATGTTTTAAATATTTCGGATTCCACGGCAAGAAACAAAGCTCAAAAGCAAGCAAGATGAAATATTTATTAATTAATTTAGGTCGATCTGATGAAATTTGATGTATTTTCCACGGCACTAAACAAATTGGGAATTTAATGCAGTAAAACACCCGAAAAAAACATAAAAAACGACGGAACAAAACACCCGTGTGTACTGAACTGAACTGAACATTTATATCTATTTGATATTGATATGCAAAGGCACAAACGTCATACAAATGACAAATAAAGTAAGCAACTATTTAAACATAATATCACAGTGGCTAGAGAATCACAACTTAAAACTGTCACAGAACAAATGTGAGGCAGTTTGGTTTAAACAGTCCCGATATACACAATATCCTCCAAATTTATACATAAAAGGATCACCAATTAATTATAAAGATAATATCAAGTGCTTGGGAGTATATTTGAACAGACAGCTGAAATGGGACAGACATATAAACGAAATAATTATCAAAGCAAAAAAATGATTGAACCTCATGAGGGTGTTTTGCGGGACTTGGTGGGGAGCAGACCCAAAAACGCTGCAAACAGCCTTCGGAGGGTTAGTTAGGTCCCACCTAGATTTTGGCGCCATATTTTTAAAACCAACAACAAAAAAAAACATTAACAGAATAAATACCATTTTCCATCAAGGCCTAAGAATAATTACAGGCTGTATGAAATCCACTCTGGTGAATGCACTTCTGGCAGAGACCACGGAACTTGATCTTGAATCTAGATGTAAGTGGCTTGCACACAAATTTCTTATCAAACTTTTAACAATAGATAATAACCCCATAATAGAACTACTAATTCAACTAAAACAAAATTTAACTAACAACCATCCCTCAAACTATCTGGTAAATGCATTGGACCAAATTGAACAATTTTGGGAACACTTAAGAACAAGTGACATCCTGCCTTGTTTTGAGATAGAATATGAATATCAAATACAGAAAATCCCAATAATAAACCTAAATTTGAAAAAAGACAGTGGAAACAATAATAGAGAATTTTTGGAACAAACAGAAAAATACTGTAACGAATATACCTTTGTATACACCGATGCATCAAAACAGGGGGAATCTGTGGGATATGGTATCCATATCGCAGAACTAAATTACAATTTTTCAGGAAAACTGCCAAGGAAGATAAACATATGTGCAGCAGAAACAGTTGCCATCAATGAGGGAATCAGAGAGTGCCTAACAAAAAACATCAGTAAATCCATCATCTTTACTGACTCCAGAAGCACAATACAAAAATTAAGAAAACCCACCATCGATTCAAACAATGACTATATCACCCTATATACCAAAAGATTGATCTTAGAAACAACATCAGACATTCAGCTAGCATGGATACCAGGACATGCAAATATCAGTGGCAATGAAACGGTGGACAAACTGGCAAACATAGGAAGAGAACTTAACATTCCAAAAAGTCTACAATTGAATAAGGGAGATATAAGTAACATCTGTAAAAATGAGATTAAAGAAAAATTTATCAGATATTGGCAAGCCTCCAGAAGGGAAAAAACTAAATTTCATGCACAGGTTCAAAGAGATTTTCCCAGGAAACCGTGGTTTGAAACAATACAATATGTAGATAGACGACATATAACTACAATAATAAGAATGAGAACAGGGCACTACCTCACTGCTGAGCATTTACATTATATTAAAATAAAAGAATCCCCACTCTGTGAGTCTGGACGAACTGAAAACCTTGATCATATTTTCTTTGAATGTCCGTTAAGGGCAATTCCGGGGGTGGACATGTATGAATGTCTTAGACAAAGTGGGTTAAACACTCCATTCAATATTATATCGGTTCTAAACAATATAAATATCTCTAGAGTCAAATCCCTGATTACATTTTTAAAGAGAAATAATATCAATTTATAAACATACCATTGTTGTAATGAAACCAAATAAGTTTAGGTGAAACAAATCAATTTGCATATCGTAAAAACAAGTTACCCTACCAGCTATGTGTACCGTGTAGTGGTGTCTAGTAATTGTTGTCCTTGTCGTGTGGAAGAGTGGGGAGTTAGAGAGTGAAAGACTAACATTCCTTGGAAAAAAAAATAAAAAGAAATATTAAAAAAAAAAAATAAATAAAAAAAGAATAATAATAAGAATAAATAAATAAAATACCAAAAAGAGAAGAAAGAAAAGGGAAGAAATGATCCAAGAATCAGACTGCCTGGACCCAAGGGAGATGAGCTGGCAAATTGTCATAGCACATGACAGCGCCATAAAACAAAACTGAACTGAACTGAACCCCCACGTGCGAAAAGTATATAAACACACAAAAATATCAGGAAAGGTATTGTTATTGTTATTGTTAAAGTGAAAAGGTAATGTTATTGTTAAAGTCATTAAGAAATTAAAAGAAAAACAGATGGACATAAGTTATTTATGTTTTATTGGCAATAACGGTTAGTGAAAACTCTATATAAGGCATAGAAGCATAAAACTTCCTCAATCTAGGGTAAACTTTAAATAAATAAAATCTTTTTTTGGTGATTATTGGTTAAGCAAAAAGTGGTAAAAAACTAAGAGTATTCCCTTTTAATTTACTCTATACATCATAAGCTATCATCTAAAAAAAACTAAAAGTGCACGAGTTCATTAATGAGACAAGAACCCTCAAGTGTCATCCTTCTGACTGCACACCTAATAAATGTTGGAGAGATTCTTAAGGAGAAAATAAATACCTATAATCTTTTTCATTTTTAGTAGTTTTATTTCACAAAAAATGTATAATAAACTTACAACTGGCCAGTACAAAATCTATCCTATCAATGAAAGTTCATTTCTATGCTTGCTTATTAATACAGTTCTGTAAAATATTTTTTTTTATAATAATTTATACCTAATAATAAATAAAATTTGGGATTTTTTTTAGAGGATCGTGGGATTCCTAATTTTAATTTAATTGTAAATACATTTATATGTATAATTATACATAATACATATTGAACCATAAAGAATATAATATACTATTTTAGCCCATATATTTATGAGAGGGCTTTTATGTGATATGGCCCATTGTCGTAACACACCCTGTACTTGGATAGACAAATAAAAATGGCATTTATTTCATATGAGCATTATTGGAGATTTAACATATTTGATAAATTATTTTGCAATTGACAAGACTAAGAATATAATATACTTTTTAGCCTATATTCATGATTTTAAAGATAAAACTGTATAAAATATAGCATTTAACAGAAAAAAACACACAGGAAAAATTGATATATATATATATATATATATATATATATATATATATATATATATATATATATATATATATATGTAAAAGAGCACTTTTTCCTATTTCATATTATTTTAAATATAAACTGTAGAAAATATAGAACATACACAGAAAAAAATACACAGGAAAAATTGATATATATATATATATATATATATATATATATATATATATATATATATATATATATATATATATATATATATATATATATTGAAATATTGATATTTTGTCCTCTAGACTAAAAAAAAATATATAAACTGTGGGGAGTATTAATAGTTATTTACTCTGTTTATAGGGCTTATTCCTTATTGTTTTAGGTTACAATATGGAAAATCTGTCAAGGGGCAAAAAGATGTTAGCTATTTTAAATAAAGACTTAAAAAAAACAAAAAAAAAATTATGATGACTTAGATTCCGATTACGAACCCGAAGCGGAGGCTGACTCAAATACTTTACAGAGTAAAAAAGCTAAAATTCAGATTCATTCTCATTATAAAATTTTAAACTGTGATGTAACAGTGCTTCCAGTGGTTTCTCATGAGGAAGCTTTACTTCAGAACGGATCACATTCGGAAAATAATGCAGACACTTTTCAGTCACCCAATAAACCGCTAAATTCAGATAATTTACATAATGAAAACCAGTTTTTGAACTCAACCAATGAAGACAATTATTTTCATATTGTTTCGTTAATAGTAAAAGAATTAATAGATGTAACTATTTCCGAGGTTTCGAAAAAATATACAAAGAACGGAACTCTTAGGAAGCGCAAAAAATTTGATGTTTCTTTAACTCAGCATAAAGAAAAGAAAAAAAATATTAAAACACGCAGTAAAATCCTCTTGTTCTACGCAATGTTTGTTTAAATGTAGTTCCAAGTTTAATCCTGAAAGAAGACAGATTATTAATAAGCAATATTGGGAATCAACTAAAGATATCCAACAAAATTTTTTGCTGAATCATATGAGGCGAGTTCCTATAAAAAGAAGAACTGTTGTTGTTTGTGCAGAGCCACCGAGAAAGTCAACGACTTTAAATTATTTTTTGAAAGATGATATCGGTGATTCCCAGTAAGTGTATAAAGTTTTCTTCCTGGATACTCTTGGATATGACTCTCATGACGATAGATTCCTAAGACACATAACCACAGTCAAAAATGATGGAACTGCGATTTACCAAGCTAAAAAAAAAACCAAGACTTAATCCAAATAAAAAAATCGACCGTACCGTCATTATTGACCACATAAATTCATTCCGTCCAACAATATCCCATTACCGGAGGGCGCATGCTCCCAACAGGCGCTATCTCCCATCTGATATTAAGATAGCATACATGCATAAATCCTTCCAACAAATGCACCCGTCCATAAGCATTTCATATCAAATATACCGTCAGGGTGTGACTGAGGAAAACATACCTTTTGTTAAACTTGGGCAAGAGGAATGTTGGTCCTGCGAGATTTTTAATGTTCATTGTAAGGAAAAATATCACGCCAAGGAAAATTTAGTTGATGAATGGGATGTTTGTCAAAAATGAAATACACATATTCAGAGGGCAAAACTCTCAAGAGAAGCTTGCCAGCAAGACGGAATGTCTGACTATAACGCTGATCAATTGATTATATCAGCTGATCTTCAAAAGGTATGACAGATCTCAGGTATTCAATTTTAAAATTATTAAATTTAAATTTATTATTCTTTTACGTAATAATGCTTCCACCGCTTGAAATGTTCAAGGAAGTAATTTTTACTCAAGGGATCATAGCTTTCAATGAGTCTTTTGTCCCTGTTGGTTCCAATATGGGAAAGAATAAAACCTTCGCTATTTTGTGGCACGAGGCTGCAGCCTGAAGATCCAAGCCAGACATAACATGTGCTTTTTATCGTTTTTTATTAATGAATAGAGATTATCAACATATCACATTTTGGTTAGATAATTGCAGTGCTCAAAATAAAAACTGGGGACTGTTTTGTTTCTTTGTTTACGTTATAAACTCCGATGATATCTCGGCAAAGCGAATTGATTTGAAGTATTTTGAGCCAGGACATACATTCATGAGCGCTGACCAATTTTATCACCAAGTGAAACATTCCTTAAAAAAAAAAAAAAAAAGAAAAAGTTTATGACTTTCAAGATTTTGTAGATTGTGTACAAAATGCAAGTTCTGGC
Source organism: Kuschelorhynchus macadamiae (assembly GCA_030620095.1). NCBI lineage: Eukaryota > Metazoa > Arthropoda > Insecta > Coleoptera > Curculionidae > Kuschelorhynchus > Kuschelorhynchus macadamiae. The sequence goes on along the minus strand of JAUTXW010000779.1, from coordinate 236,921 downwards.
AAAATATAGTGGCGGCCTTCATGGAGTGTCAGAATTATTACCAATGGGCAGACTGTTCTTCTCAGTACAAATTAAGCAGAACAACTCCACGACCGTATTTGCAGTCAATGGTGCAAGTCAGATTTTCAAGAGGTGAAAATACCTTAAATTACAGAAATAACGTCAATGATGATTTTGTTAACCTAAATTTCTTAACAGCAAAAGCTGCTAAGGTCGGCATAGCACCGCCCACACCTATTAAGTTACCGCGTGGTGTCTCAGAAGAAAGAAAAGAAAATATTTTAAACAAGCTTACTGGAGTGATTCCAGCAAATAGATTACTTTTCTGGAAAGATTTACCCGTTTCTCACAGTACTACAGGTTCGGATGATGACGACGCCGATGATGAGTAACAGAGCGTCTTTGCATTTTTTTTTTGTATGTATTAGAAAAATATAAAGGTAGTTTAAGTATAAATAACAAGTTAAACATTGTGTATCTTTTTGAAAATAAAATGTTTCTATATTTTTTTATTTTGTTTATTAATATCTACAATTATTAATAAGAATAATAACAATAATAATAATAATAATACGGCATTTCAAATTAGAGTAATAAATACATGTTGTTAGTAGAAAATACCGTATCTCGAAAATATTTTAGATACGGTATATTTATCTAGTATAAATCTTTGATATGTTGACTCTAAGTGCCATATGTACAAAATTATATTTACAATAGTTAAATGCAAATAATAATTAAATACCTACATATTTGTCAACCTTTTAGTTAATGTATTCTTAAAATATTTTTAAAAAATCATAAAAAAGGACGATGGCATAAAGTAAAACACAAAATATAAATTTTCTCAAAATGTCATTTCTGCAGATACGGCTTTTTCGTTAGCCACGGCAGGATAGCCGTTCAAACAAAGAACCTACTCCAACGATAGCTTCCGCCCGCACTTCAAGCAAGCGACTGAAATGCAAAAATTGAAAACAGCAGGTGCAAAGTTCAATAACCTCTGGCTCGATTCACAGGAAATCAAGCATACAGGACTTGGCTGCAGAGAAGCATTGGTTCTATTTGATTTCTATTGTGGCTCGGTCGGAGTCAAGGCCGCATTTATTACGGGCTTGATAATTAAGATAATATTTTAGCATTTTTAATATAAACTAAATTAATGGTTTCCTATTTCAAAAATTACATTTTAGAAGATGTTTTGTAATTTTTTTTTTTTGGGGAAGCACTGCTTCCCTTGCTTCCATGAACTGCACGCCCCTGCTACACATTAGTCTAAAATTAATTCATGATCAACATCTAATATGCTTACCACTCTCTTAGAATATTCGAATTGCCTGGTAACAGACTATTACACATGTTACTGTTACATGGTAACCAACAAATCATCATTTGTTTTTTATAGGCATTTATAGTGTCAGGACTGAGGTCAAGAATGTTGTTAATTAAAATTCTCCTCATATTTATCACCACTTAATTTCCTTTTTTAGAGAATCTGAGACATCTATATTTCTAATGCAGGAGGATATGGATATACGAGTTAAAAATGAACCAAATGATTGGGATAATAGGTAGGTATATTGAATCAAATCATGTATTACCAGACGGCTGTTCCTAGACCCTGCCAATAGAGGGGATTATAAAATTAGCACAAATAGATATAAATATAAATAAATATAACGCTACACGGGGGGCAACCATAAAACAATTGTGCTATTTATATTTTTGATAGTTGGTTTATTAGATGGTGGTAGTTAAGCTGAAAAAATAGCCCTGCTTAGTTCTTGTATGACCCCCATACAAGAATATTTTCGTTTTAATTATTATTTTGTTGTATATACAATATAGTATTATACTGAGTACATAATGTTGTATTTGTTACCTCAAGCCTCCTTTTCACTTTCAAACTATATTATTACTTTGATATATACATTTTAGGATTTACTTGAATATTTAAACTGAATTCTAAATTTAAAAAACTACCGTTCATTTAGCCACCTTTGTTTCATTGGAAATAAACTCATTAAAATTGCGGGCATTGTGAGGCATTGCAAGGAATTAAGGGGCATTTTGAGGCTTTGCTTAGAATTTTGGGAATTAGTGAAACATTCTTTCAAGTTTTTAATTTATTTTGTCACAAATCTCACTCAGAGAACTCCAAAACCATTATTGTCGGAGATTTTAATATAGACTTCATGGAAAATTCCAAAAACAAATGTGACCTACTAAGAATTCTTATCACTTTTGATATGATTACTACTATACATGAATATACTAGAAGTACAAGTAAATCATGTTTGGACAAAATTATAATAAAAAATCTTTTCTTAATTTCTCTGTATCTATGGTAAATGGTCATATTTCAGATCATTTAGGGCAAACTATAACTATAGATTTTCAATTTTTCAAAAGTGTATCATATACCTATAGCAGAAGCTTCAGCAATGCTAATATCAACAATTTCCTAAATGATTTAAAAAGTGAAGATGTCAAATGGTTTTCTTTTAAAAATACATTTCAGTATTACGTTCTTCTACATTTTCCACTGGTAAAATTTTATCCACGGCCTCCTTTAACAAATCACATTTTTTCTCGAGAGATTGAACTTTGTAAGGAAAAGCTTGACCTATACTATATTCTTTCTAGACATGATGACAGTTTTAAAAACGAGTACTCAGAACAAAAGTCGCGATATAAAACACTATTAAAAAATTAAAAAAATGAAACAATTAAAGATAGGTTGATCTCAGCTGATAATGTGTCTAAAGTAACGTGGCAAATTATAAGCGAGCTGACAAATTGTAACAACAGTGACAATATACTTCCAAGTCCGCCCAGTAAATGCATCTGCCAGTCGATTTAAAAATGTACCATCTTCAACATTCTTTGTGAACTCTAATGCTATCTCCATATATCTTCTGCAAGTAACTGCAAAGGAACTCATTACAATAGCCAAAAATCTTAAAAATAAAAAATCTTCGGGTGGCGACAAAATACCCATATTTCTTCTGAAAAAATGTATAAACATAATTGCAGAACCGCTATCACATTTAATTAACATATCTTTCAAGAATGGTCAATTTCCCAAAGACCTCAAAAAATCAGTGTACAATCCTCTTTTACAAAGTTTTTTGAAAAGGCCATGTATAATAGGTTAATAGCTTTTTTCAACTGCCACTCAACCCTACACAAATTTCAGCACGGTTTTTTGAAAGGAAAGTCTATAGAGACTGAAATCGAGGACTTCGTTGAGCCAGTTCTGGATGCTTTGGAGAGAGAACAGGCGGTCTGCGGATTACTTCTGGATCTCTCAAAGGCATTCGACTGTCTTGATCATACTCTGGTTTTGACAAAAATGTTTAAGTATGGTGTTAGGGGAAATGCATATACATTACCGAACGAACACAAATGATAAAAATAGGAAAGCAGGGAAACCATGTATTCTCTAATAAACAACAAACCCTTCTAGGCATTCCCCACGGTACTATACTTGGCCCTTTAATTTTCATTATTTTCTTAAATGACCTTCCATTAAATACACCTCTTAATGATTGCAAAATCATAAACTACGCGGACGATTTCATTCATGTGACTATCACTTTAAATGTCTTGAAACGTGGTTCTTACAAAATAAATTGTGCTTAAATGTCACAAAAATACAGTGTATCTTTTTCAAAACAAGTAGAAGTAATTTTCAGTTTGTCTGTTAGCGAAAGTAGTAAACTATTAGGCATACATATAGGTTCATATTTATCATTTAACAGTCATAGCATCTATCTGGATAAGAAACTTGCGTCATGCTGCTATGCTTTAAGAACTCTGGCCCAACACTCAAACATTGAAACTCTAAAAATAGCATATTACGGCACTTTTTATCAGCACCTGAAATTTGGCATAATTTTCTGGGGCAATGTCACCAACATTAAATTTATATTTCCGAATCAAAAATATGCTCTTAGAATAATTACAAAGGCTTAACTCTATTCAAGTTGCCGAGGGATTTTCATAGCAAATAATTTATTAACAGTAGCAGCAATCTCGATTTTTGAACACATCATGTTTATTAGAAGAAACCCTGAACTATTTTCCAAATACCTAATTAATCATTCTCATAACACTCGTAGCCAGCAAATTCAATATAATTTTCCAGAGCTTAATTTAACTTTAACTGAAAAAAACTGTTACTATTTGTGTATAAAGCTCTACAACCATCTACCTAAGGCAATAAAAGAAATATCCAACATAAAAACTTTTAAATGTAAACTCTTCAATTTGTTATGTAGAATAGAACCATATGATATAAATGAATATTTCCTAGGCCTACAAATTAAATGCTTCCATTAATTTAAGTATAATTTTATTGTAATTATATATACCAAATTGTGATTATACATTCCACTTTGACGTATTTTAAACATAATTGCTGTATTGTAATTATTTGTTTTGAAATAAAAGATTTATCTATCTATCTAGTGTACATGATTTTGGCCAGTGCCATACCCCTCAATAGTTATGTTAAATTACAGGAACAAAGATCTGTCAAATTAATCTTTTTATATCCTTAAAGTGGAACAAAAGTTAACTGCTCATATATCAGAAATCCCAAGTCTTTGGTTTTATTTACATTCTCAAGAATTTCATGGTTTATAGTAGGTTTATTGAAATCTGTAGGGATCTTTAATTCTATAGATTATTTATACTTTACATTTTTCTTTAACTAAGATAATATTTGAATATTACATTTTTTAAGGAATTGTAAGAACGAAGTTGACTATGATTCCGATGATTATTTTACAGAGAAAAAGGAAATTGATGACTTAAAAACTGGAGAGGAAAATTGGTAAGTTATTCTTCATATTTATTTAGTAAACTTTTAACATATTTGCTTTTTTGCACATTTTATTTTGTAATAGGTACAATTTGCTCTTGTTTAGATATCTAGTCACTTATTTTAAATCACATTTTTTTTTATGTGTGATTTTTGTTGATGTGTGTCAAACTCAAACATGGCTTTATTATTAATAATAACGTTTATTTAGCACATGGCTAGCAGAGAATACATACATATTTTTAACAATAACAAAAGTACAATGTCAAAAGTAACAAATGAAAACAAAAATATGCTCATAATCCAACAGTATGTTTGATATAAGATAGACATGCACATTTAAAGTTAGCTAGATTATCACAATTTTTAACATTATAGGTAACTCATTAAATTGATTTAAACTTTTATAGTTTAAACCAAAATTTCTACTGTACCTTAGAAAGGAAGCTTTCACAGTTTTGGCCAATTAAGAAATCATGGTTCTTGAGATTAGACTGCATCATATTGCAATTTATCTGACTTTTCACCTTTGATTGCATGAGGCCTTTTAAGGCTCTTTACTCCGTGATACCTGAACACTGAATCAGCTCAGAGAGATTCAGGTTGGCTTTTATACCCATAAACTTTTTTCTAAATTTATTTATTTATTTTATTTACTTGGTCATACATACATTACAGAGATAAATCTCTAAATGGTACAAGATATAAAATACAATACAAGTACAATGGTATCCTGCAATAAACAATAAAATTCAAAAATGCATTTAAAACAAAAATATAGAGTAAAGCGAGAGAGGAATGAAGCACGAACCTTTAAACAATTAAATAGCGCCGAATCTAAGGAATCTTTTGAGGGTTTCAAGGCTAATGCTAAATATATCACAGTCGGAGAAAAAATTATTATAATTTAAGCAAAGGCGATTAATAAAAAAGTTTTGACCATAGTTAGTCCTGTGCCTCCTTACAAGGAAAAGAAAAGTGTGACGAGTACGTCAGGCTGGAACCAAGACGGTGCTCACAGTGGATCATACCATTAAGCAACTTGAACACAAATAAGAGTAGGGCATGTTTGCGTCTCTGGGCTAAACTTTGCATACCGCACAGTAGTAGTCTTGTTTCATAGGAGACATTTTGATAAGAAAATTGGAATTTAAATAATAAGTATTTTACAAATTTACGTTGTACTCTTTCGATCCGATCTATGTGGCATGCATAATGGGGCTGCCAAATTACCGAACAATATTGCAGTAAGCTTCTAACAAAGCAGTTGTATAGGGTTACGATGACGTTAGTATCGCTGAAATGCCGAGAATGTCTTTTAATGAATCCCAGCATTCTAAAAGCTTTACATGCAATTGAGTCTATGTGTTGGTTAAAAGATAGACTGCTGTCGAATATGACGCCCAAATCGTTCACACAAGAGGAAATTCCCAGAGTTGTGTCACCAATTTTGTAAGTATTTGGAATGGGGTTAGGTGAGCTTGTAAAGCGGATGGACGTACACTTGGCAACATTAATAAGGGAAAGACAGTTTAACTCGCACCATTTGACAAAGCGGTCCAAATAAAGAATTTCAAGTCGTCAGCAAACAAAAGGCAGTTACTGTTCCTAAAGCAGGAAGAGGCATCATTTATGAAGAGAAGGAATAATATTGGTCCAATGTGGGACCCTTCTGGCACTCCTAAGGTGACTAAAATATCACGAGAAACTGAGTTTTGCACCACAACCCGTTGATTACGATGGCTAAGATAAGAGGCAATCCATTTTAAGTAATTGCCTGTGATACCAATATCAGAAAGCTTCTTCATTAATAGTTTGTGATGTACACTATCAAATGCTTTCGATAAATCTGTATAGATGCAGTCCACTTGATGACGCGCTTCGACAGAAGAGACCAGATAATCCTGATATATGGCAAGATTGGTCGCTGTAGAGCGACGCTGATAAAAGCCGTGTTGATTTGGGGAAATGTAATTTTTGTAGGTGTAAAATATTTCGTAAATAAAAACCACTCTGACCATAAATTCTCACTTCTTTTAGTGTCTAAGGAGGAGGTGAAGAGGGCACTTTATGGTTTGTCTTCCGAAGCTTACGGGAGTGACGGAATAAATCTGAGAATGTTGAGAATGTGCTTTGGTTACTTCCAGAAGGTGATTACTCACCTTTTCAACTACTCCATTGAGAAGGGCGTCCTGCCTGAGATATGGAAACACTCCATAATCACTCCTCTCCCTAAGCTACTCGTGGCAAAGGAACTCAAAGACGGCCTAATCGTGTAATTCCAGTCCTGGAGAAGCTTGTATATGGCCAAACTACATCATTTCTGGAAGAACAACTTATAATTCCTGCATCTCAATCTGGATTCAGAGCAGGGTACAGCACCTCCACAGCTCTTCTAAAAATCATTAACGATTTAGCTGTAAACATCAACCTTGGTCAAACTACACTGCTAATTCTCCTTAACTACAGTAAAGCCTTTGACATGGTTAATCATAAATTGCTGTTGGCCAAGCTCAAGTTCTATGGTTTTGATGGCCCAGCCCTGCGGTGGTTTGCTATGTACCTGAAGGATCGGAGTCTGGCTGTCAAGTTGGATGGGATGGTTTCCGAAAACCAACCTGTATCCATGGGGGTGCCTCAAGGCAGTATTTTGGCACCAATACTATTCTCATTGTTTGTGTCAGATCTTCATCGCATCAGTTTTGATGGATCTTGCAAATTACACCAGTATGCTGATGACACACAACTGTATATTACCTATGATCTTGTAATGCCTGATACCGCAATATCCCAACTTAATTTCAGCCTGGCACGGGTAATTGAATGGTCCAACGCCAACGGTCTCTGTATAAACCCTAATAAATCTGTAGCGATGTGTACTGGCAGTGCAGCAGCTAACAGAAAAACTAATGACAATGCTAAGACTAACCTGCTAATAAACAATGTCAACCTGCCATTCGTTAGCAGTGCAAGAAACTTGGGTCTGTTTTTGGACAATGAGATTACCTTTGAGACTCATGTTATAAAGAAGATTGGCATTGCTTTCTCTAAACTTAAGTGTCTTTATAAATTTAAGTTCTCTCTTCCAAGTACTACAAAATGGAATCTAGTGAATGTGTTAGTTTTGTGTCATTTAGATTATTGTTGTATTGTTTATTTCTCGTTTTTAAGTAAAACTCTTAAGGGCAGAATTCAGATTCTCCAAAATTGCTGCCTCCGTTTTGCATTCAACATCAATAGAAGGGAACATATCACTCCCTATTACAATACTAAGTCAATTCTTAAAATTGAATTTAGATAATATGCTCTGCTGACATGCAAACTTTTATTTAATTTAAACGACCACCTTATTTGTTTGATCTTTTCTCTAATCTATCTTAATAAATTAAACTGAAGACATATTAATATGTTTCATACTTCTAAATCTAAATGTCTTGCCACTAGAAAATTCTGCTTCGGTTGAGAGTTTTGGAGGGAAACTCCTCAAGAAGCTTCTTGAACTGCAAATTAGCAACAAGCTGGTTTTAAACTAATTTTGGAGAATGTCGTTTTGCAGGTCTAGTCTTTGCCTATTTTTCTTCCTATTATTTATTAGTTATTGTGTTCTATTGAGTTTCTACTTACTATAGTCTACTGTTAAGTTTCTACTTGTCCCGACTTATGTTTAGTATATTTATTTTTTCAGGGAATACTAGCACAAGCTGTAATGTTTCCTTTTAGGATTGTAACATTTTTTTTTATTTATTATTCTAATAAAATTTATTTGATTTGAATGAGTAATAGATTCTCGATCTTTTGGTCTTATATTAATAATAAAACAAACTCTGTACATTTGCCCAATAAAATGTTTTTAAATAATGTAGAGTATAGAAGTGGTGTAGATATATGTAATGCCTTTGCTAGTTACTTTAACAGTGTTTATGCACAGGATTCAGCTAATAATTCAAATATTTTCGAAAATAGTTATGCCCCCACTGTGTTAGTAAATAAGATAGAAATATCTTATCTAAAAGATGATAAAGGAATTGGTCCTGATAAAATTCCAACATTTATATTTAAGGGGTTTATGGAAAGTTATGTTATCCATTGTACTTATGTCTTAAAACTAAGATATTTCCCAGTTGCTGGAAACAAGCTAAAATTTGTCCATTCCATAAAAGAGGTAATAAGTCAGATATAAGTAATTATAGACCAATTGCTGTTCTGTCAGCACCTGCCAAATTTTGCTGACTATTATTATCGATGGAATCATTAATCACCACACCCGGTGACGATTGAGAGAAAGAGGAAAATAGCCTGCATTCATCAAAAAATATATACGAAAAAAGCTCAGATTTTGTTACATAATCTAAAGCTCCGTTCCGTGAATTGGTTATCAATGGCAAGAAACATGCATGGGAACCGGTTATCGTTGACTCAATAAATGCATTTTGTTGTGCTATAAAATCGTTCAACACTGGACGATTATATCGTAGAGGGGGGCCAATAATGAAAAGATTAGTGTTTTTTTTTTCTCCATCAAATTGTTGATGGTGTCTTGTTGAATTTTTTTTGCCCATAATTATATAATAAAAACCTCTACACAGAGAAATACATTCCCGCGAGAGGCTTTCGAAGTTTACCCTATCCAATTGTTGACAATTTATATCATATCTGTTGTTAGTGATTTTTTTAATAATTTGAATTGAACCTTTGACCACCGCATCTCAAATTATCAATATCTAGGGTCGTCTTTTTTGTTTTTCTAATTGTTGTGCTTTTGAAGTTGACTTCCTTTCATGTGGGTTCACGACTGGTAACTTTTGTATATTTAGCTTACTTAATTCAGATTGGTACCAGTCATTTTCTACCTCCAACGTCTTTAAGCTATCTAGCATTTCTTTCATGGTTTGATTTCAGTCGCTTAGGTCGTTTTCCAATTTCCTTGACCGTACGTGTTCATTGATAAGTTTTTCACTTAAAGTATTTTTTTCCTCTTCAAAGTTGAATATTTTTTTTATTTAACATTAAGATTGTTTGGCGCGATTTCTTTAATTTCTCCTCAAAATGCTGCTCTGCCTCTGCAACATCTTGGAAACTCAGCCAATTTTTTCGATGCCGAAGTAGAAGGGATTCCTTTGCGTTAAGAGTGGCTATTAAATTTTTTATTTCTTGTTAATGCTCAGCAAGTTGTTCATCCTTCTCACAGATACTCCTTTCATAAATTTGCTCTTGGGACCTCAGAGCTTGATTCAATGCCCCAAACCTTTCGTCAAACTTCTCGAATTCAGTGAGTTTATTTTCTTTACACTTCTTAGAACAGTAAACTCGGTAATTTTCTATTACTTTGAAATAGCTTCTTCTGTTAATGCAGCAGAATGAGATGAAAGACGTTGCAGCATACAATACAAACTAGACTAGAAAATTCCTTGTTTAAACAGCATTTGAAGCAAGCAGTCGACTTTTGCGATGAATTAACATTGCTCTCTTTGCCACTCATGACACCAAATTATTTATAAAATTAGAGAGAAAAAAAGCTAAACTCAATAGAACAAACAGTGTATAATTATAATGACAGCTATTTTGAAGAAGCAATGAAATGTGAGACAAAACAAAAGCTAAGCAAAAGAAAAAAGAAACATTAAAAACGAGGACACACGCTTCACGCCCAGGGGCCAGTAGTCTGGACGACTTAAAAGACACAAACAAAGAAGACCACTAAAAAAAAGGGAAGAAAGGAAGGAAAACAATAAGGACCAATTATTATTATTGTTCTATAAATTTAAATTTAAATATATTTAAAGTTGTCTTTGCAAACAGACACCAATATTGTGCATTGTTAAAACTCTACTAGAACTGAATAATATATTAAATTACCTTATTTAAAAAAATGAAATTTCGCCAATACTATCCACATATATTTTTTCAAAGTTAAAACCACTAAAAACGACACATATTTATAAGAAACAAACTACACACATACAGGGTGACAATTTAAAAACTTGAAATGGCCATATCTTGGGAAGGAAAAACTTAATCAAAAAACGCTCAAAACTTTTTCTATAAAGTGAAGAGGGAACAAATAAAAGCGTATTATTCGACCCTTATGTGTAACTCCTTGAGCAGGGTGAGATACACTCCTAAAATCTTAAATAGAAAGGGGGGTCGAGTGAAATTCTTCTGTATTTATTAAAGGAAACAATAAACAAAAACACAGTTTTGAACATTTTTATTTTTATTTAAGTAAATGTTCAAAATGATTGGTACCGATATATTGACATGTCTCTTAAGAATTCTAAACATTTTAAGCCTGGTATTTTATTTGTTATTTGTTTATGAATATTCGCATTTTATTATCACAATATTTACTTTAAAAGTAACTTGTACTATTAGTATTGATATTTTAACAGTTGACTTTTGGTTCAGTTTAAACAAAAAGAAGCACTTATCTTAAATGATGGTGTACCACACAGCTGAACGTGTAGAAATGATGTTCATTTATGGTTCTCAGGATCAATGTTTCTTAAGGACAGCCGAAAGATTTAATGAAAGGCATCCAGGTCAAAATGTAAGTCCGGAGTATGTTCGCCAACTAGTAGCCAAATTTAAAGAAACTGGCTCTGTCGCGAATAAAAGGAGAAATCAACCGAGACTAGTTGACGAAGCAGCGCAAATTGAAGTTCTGGGGCAGTTTGCAATTAATTCAACTTTATCAACTCGTCAAGCAGCTGTAGCAACTGGCTTATCTCGTGAAACAATAAGAAAGGTACTTAAATTTCATAAGTTTCATCCCTATAAACTGCGCATACTGCAAGAACTTGGTGACGACGACCCGGATAGAAGAATCCAGTTTTGTGAAATAATGACAGATAGAATTACGGCAGAACCTCGACTAGTTAAAAATATTTGTTTCAGTGGTGAATATACCTTTTATTTGAATGGACATGTTAATAAGCAAAACTGTCGTTACTAGAATGACGAGAACCCACACGTATTTAGAGAAGGGTATACCCAGTACCCCCAGAAAATTAATGTTTGGGCTGGTATATTAGGAGACGTAATTATCGGCCCAATATTTATAGAAGGGAATTTAAATGGCGACATGTATGCTGAAATGCTACAGAAGTCTATTGAACCACTAATACTGCGGGAATTAGAAAATCAGAGGGACATACAAGGAAATTTAGCATTAGAAGAACGCTTACTACATTTTCAACAGGATGGGGCACCACCTCATTATGTAGTTCCCGTCAATGGTTGGATGATAATTATCCCAACCAGTGGATTGGAAGAAGAGGTCCTGTTGAATGGCCACCTAGATCCCCGGACCTAACACCTCTTGACTTCTTTTTGTGGGGTCACCTTAAATCTGTGGTGTCTAAAACGCAACCTGAGTCAAATCAAGGACAGGATAGTTCAGGAATGCTGTGTTATATCCAGAGAAACATTTGCAAATGTACGCGAAGAATTTGAACAAAGGCTTTATTATTATCTTCAAAACAACGGGAACCATTTTGAACATTTAATCAAATAATTATAAAAAATTTCACAATTGTGTTTTAATTTATTGTTTCCTTTAATAAACACAAAAGAATTTCACGAAAAACAGCTTTCTATGGTACCATGGGAAAGCATTTTTCAAGAGTTTTAAGATGATGTATCACTCGACCTCCCTTTCTATTTAAGATTTTAGGGGTGTATCTCACCCTGCCCAAGGGGTTACAGATAAGGGTCGAATAATACGCCTTTATTTGTTCCCTCTTCATTTTATAGAAAGTGTTTTGAGCGTTTTTTAATTTTTTCCTTCCTAAGATATTGCCATTTCAAGTTTTTAAATTTTCACCCTGTATATGATAAATAACGAGTTTTTGAATTATTGCTGTCTTGGTTGCTGTGAGATTCGACTTCGGTAGTTTTGAATTTAAATGATCTTCCCTGCCTCAGCAGCCCTCACTGGCTTGCTTCACTGGGAATCTTTTGATTGTGGCTTGAACAAAAGATACTATTTGCGAAATTTTGGCGTTTGGAGAGGACGGAAAGCTCTGCTTAGGTTAATGTAATTTTAAGAATATATTGCCTGTTCCTCCTTAATTCAATTTCAGAAGGGCATATTATCCAGGGATGTACGAGTTAATTCTTAACACTGACTGGTCACCTGTTCTTAATTGCACTGATTTTGATAGACCATGTCATCTTCGCTGCGTGCGTGCCGCCTAAAATACGTCTATCAGAAGTCCCAAGTTATTGATTTCATTGACATCCCTAAAAATTTCATAGTTTATGGTATATTGAAGTATAGAAGAATCTTTAATCCTATATTAAAATCAAATTTATTTCAAATTAGTTAGATAATTACATAAATGATTGCTTGTATACTAATGTAACACTTTATTAATTGTATTCCCTTTTAGCCCTGGATATAAGGGCAATATTAGTACAAATTCTTTTACTTAACCTTAGCCTACAAACACAAAATTTCTGGATTTAAAATCAATATTCATGCCTTTTTTTTTTTGGATTAGGTAGCAGTTGCATATTGGTTTAACTAAATCGGTTGTGTGTAGTGTTTGGAAAACCAAATTACTTCCTTAAACATTTCCTTTTTCAATCATTTTTCTCCGGGATAAACGAGCTTAGGGCATTGATATTGCACGCTCTGTTGACCACGAGCTTGTCTCTTGATACTTTTGCCTTTTTTTTAGGTACCTTTTGCGAGTTTTTTTTTATTTCAGTAAATTAATGAAAATATTTCCTATTTTATTATTAAAAAAAAATAAGAGCGGAGCAATCTTGCACCCTACAGTTATAAACCAGAGCAAGGGTTGCACTAATAAGAACTATTGCAATGATGTACCTAAAGCACTTGTATATACTGAGAGTATTAGTAATTTTTTTATTAGACTCTTAATAATTTACATTTTTTTAGGAGTTGTAACAATGAAGTTGACTTCGATTCCTATGATTATTATACTGAGAAATGGGAAATTGGTGACATAAAAACTGAAACGGAAGATTCGTAAGTCATTCTTCATATTTAATTTAATAAACTTTGCAGATATTTGCTTTTTTGCATCTATTTTGTATTAAGTACAATAGGCTTTTATGTGTATAGATTGCTAGTCATTTATTTTAGGCTGTAAATGAGTAACAAGTTAAAGTAAATAACAATTTTTTTTTCTTAAACAATGTGATACTTTTGGTGGACTTCAAAGTTTCTTTGTATATGACGCCCTCCAATATTAAACATAGATTTTTGTCAAATTTCGCTGACATTCTTAACTTTAGACAATTCAATATTATATTCAGTGTAAACAGTCACTGTTTAGATTTTGTGTTTGCCAACTTTGACATCAATCTTTCTAGAAAGGATATAAGGAGATTCTAAGTAAACATCAGTTACATTGCATTTAAAAGTCATTAGATTAGTGTATATATTAAGCGATTTGCATTACACCACCCTGATTATTGACAAGTCCTCATTCACTGTATCTTCTGTTATGATTAAGGCTTGGTCCGATTCCAATCTGCTTTGCTTCAATGTGGATAAAACGGTGGCGTTGTCTTATAAGGGGACTTGCCATCACTTCAGCTACTTAACAGCAGTATTAAATACGTTGAGTCAGGTAAATTCTGAGTTTGAATATAAATAACAGCCTAAAATGGTCTAAGCATATTGACACCTTAACTAAAAAAATTTTCTACCGCCTTCTTTGCCATTCGATCACTTTCAAAAGAACTGGACGTGTCTTCTGCCAGATTTACTTATTTCTCTCTATTCGAATCCCAACTCCGCTATGGCCTTCGCCTTTTGGGGCAATTTTTTAGTATTTTCACATTTCAAAAGAGAGCAATTCGCTATTTGTTTGTTCTAAATGATAGAAGTTACTGCCAATACTGTTTCAAAAAACATGAAATATTAACACTTCCTGCATTATTTATTTTAGAAACCGTCTGTTTGATGAGAAAGCATATAAACACTTTCCCAGAAAGGCTACAACACATAACTACCAGAAACTCTAGGCATGACATATACCTTCCTATTCCTTCCACAGAATTAATAACTCAAACTCAAAATATGCTTTATTGTCATAAGAGTAATTCTGTTGACAAAGCTGTAAATAAATAGGTTATAAAGTTATAAAATTCAAACATCCAAGCCGATGAACGCAAACAAAAACAAATCAACATCTAAGTAATGAAAAAATCAATTATTCACAACGTCATAAAACTTTACCATCATCTTCCAGTAAATTTAAAAACTATCGCTATGTTTGCACTCTTTCGAAAAAAAACCAAAGACCTTTTTACTGCGTTAATGATTTTATAATGAATAAGTCTCATTAAAATGTTTTATTTGTTTACTTTTTTTCGGTGTCATGTTCCTGCTAGCATATTATTTGAAAATCATTTTATAGGGGAATGAACTGTCTGAAATTATTCACCTCACCAGTGTATTGGTTATTTCCTTATTATTGAGGTCACCTAGATTCATTGACTGATTTACGGTATATTTACAATTTATGTATTTGCATTAATCTATTGAAAATATGATTTTTTTTCTATTAATATTTTCGTTTTTTTCATTGTTTTTTTTTCTTTTCAGGTAAATTTCGCTTTGTGCATGAAATTGTAACAATTTTCCTGTGGGAATAAAGCATACTTTTGTTTGTTTGTTGTTCTACAAGTTCCTTTTGTTTCTAATGCGATAGTATTGTCTTGTCATGAGCAAACATTGTTATTTTTCCTGATGTTTTAATTATTTAATTTAAATTAAATTAATTAATGTAAGGACGGACGTAGCCGATGCAAGCATCGGACAAGTAGCCCTTCTGAAACATACAGAATGCTAAACATTCTAAATACTACAAATTTGCAAAAGAAAAAAAAAGATAGTATTAAGAGTAAAATAAGACTAAAAAAAAATGTATGTCAAATAATAAAATAAAAAAGGGACAATGTGGGAACATATTACACGATAATACAATTTAATGAGTAAACAAATATCAGACAAAACATATACAAACAAAAGATAATCACACAACCAATCCTTTAAACTGCCTTTCTAATTGTAAAATGCTGACTCTGAAAAGGTCATATTCCGGAAAGCGTCGATTGTAATTGTATACTAGTCTATCAACAAATACACTAAACCCATAATTTGTACGGTGATATCTTTCAAAAAATAGCTGCGATTGTCTTGTTCTCCTAATCTAATAAAAATGAGACTGACTGCAGCAATATTTCACAGTTGATCGTCCCATTTAATAACTTGTGTAAGAAAACTAGAAGTGCCATTTTTCTCCGAAACTCAAGGGTTTGTAAGTCACAAAGAAGAACTAGATTGTATTATAAGACCGACCTTGGTATGGAAAATCAAATTTATTCAAATTCAAAATAAGCTTGATTGTCAGAAGAAGATACAATTCTCGTAGACAAAGCATTAATCTAATAAATACTATAATATGTAATCAAGTCAACAAGATATTTTGCAAATTTATTTTGAACTTTTTCAATGTTGTCAATGTGACACTGATATGAAGGACTCCATATAGTAGAACAGTACTCCAAAATACTCTGAACCAGGGAGTTATAGAGACAAATAATAGCGTTAGTATCAGTGACATGCTTAGTATATTGTTTAATAAAGCTAGCAATCTGAAACCCTGAAGTACTATGTTATCAGTGTGCAAATTAAAGGTTAAAAAAACACCCAAATCTTTGAAAGAATCAGTTGATATGAAGATTAAGCGGCGGCAACAGTGCAACTGTGTTTGTTTACTTCTCGTAACATTTTTAATAAATTAGTGAGTTTATCAAGTGTAATAAATCGCCAAAACCATTTTAAGACATAAAACAATTGGTTCTATACACCAGCAAGTGAAGGTACCGGCATTTGTGCTCAAATAAACTACAAATTACTAACCAAAACAAGTGATAATCACCTGCTGGGCCACACATAGTTGCCAAATCTACCATCTGGAATTTCTTTCGGTGCAAAATGAGTGCGGCTGACGCGGATAACGATACCGAGACATGTAAAAAGTGTAAAAAGACAGTTAAAGATAGTGAATGTGGACTTTTTTGTGAGGGGGAATGCCAGAGCTGGTTCCATAACACATGTGTAGGTGTATCCCTGCAGCAATACAAAAAAATTTCCTCAGATATTAAGGACATCGTCATATGGATGTGTACTGGATGTAAAAATAGCTTTGAAAACCTTATGTCCAAAGCTAAATCCGTATATAACATGGATAAATTTACACAGCAAGTAAGTAAAATTGAACAAAAATTAGATTCAATTGCAAGTAAGATCACGGTAAGGCCACCCTATACACAGGCTGTGGGTACAATTGCCACCCCAGAGACAAGAAAAGTTAACCTACCTAGCATAATTATAAAACCTAAGCAGTTGCAGGATTCAAAAAAAACCTTACAGGAATTAGAGAACACAATAAAACCTGATAAAATCGGTGTCAGAATTAAAAATAAAAAAGACCTATCAAGTGGTAAAATAATGTTAAAATTTCCATCAAAGAGTGACATAGATTTATTAAAAAGCACTGCCACTAGACTATTGGGCCGAAACTATGAAATAATTGAGACTAGTTTAAGAAAGCCAAGATTAAAAATTCCTGGAGTCACAAAAAACTATGATAAGGAAGAACTGGAGCAGATAATTAAGAAACAAAACGCCGTGATAACTGATAAGGACTACTTTAAAGTGACCTACTTAAAAACTTTTAAAACCAAAAGTTCTAAAACAGTGTTTATTGAATGTTCCCCAAGTTTGTTCCATACACTTATGGCACATAAAAAACTATATATTGGATGGGAAAGATACACTATCTTTGAAGATATCAGCATATTAAAGTGCTATCATTGTCAGCAATTTCACCATAAAAGCACCGAGTGCAAAAATCAAAAAGTATGTTATAAATGTTCGTCTGATGGACATGAAGCTGATGACTGTCATAGCACAGAAAAAAGATGTGTCAACTGC
Organism: Kuschelorhynchus macadamiae; assembly: GCA_030620095.1. NCBI lineage: Eukaryota > Metazoa > Arthropoda > Insecta > Coleoptera > Curculionidae > Kuschelorhynchus > Kuschelorhynchus macadamiae. The sequence continues at coordinate 219,114 of JAUTXW010000779.1, read as the reverse complement.
CAGATAAGCAACACGAAGTATAACAGTAGTTATGATCTAAACCACCAATCAAGTGATGTGGATTGCCCGAGCTACAAATATCAGTTAGAGCTAGCAAAATCTAGAGTGGATTATGGATAACATGGAAGACAATGTTCTGGATAGCATTCAAGAGGAGGAAGACCATGATACTAGGGTAGATCCACAACATTTGGCAAGTTTTGTGAATAATGTAAACAGTCTTAACTTAATGCATTTAAATATTAGGGGTATAGCCACAAATTTTACGAATCTGCTTGTATTTCTAGAAACTTATAATCTGAAAAATTGTGATTTCATTATCTTAAGTGAATGTCATAAAGTACATAACATTATTAATTTTAGTATACCTGGATATACAGTATACTACAATGAAGCAGATTTTAACTCATTTGATGGCGTCATAGTATATTATAAAAATCATTTAAATCCTCAGTTTAATAACTTTAAAATGAATCAATCTGGTATTACTATAACAGCTGTTAACACTCTAATTGATAATATTGAATTTAATATTTATGCTACCTACAGGTCACCATCATCAAACTTGGCTCTATTTTTGGATGAATTGGATATCTTTTTTAGGGCATGCAAATTGAAGGGTAGGGATGTGTTTGTGGGGGACATCAATGTAAATTTGCTTAATAGGAATGACATAAGCGTATTAAATTATTTGTCTCTACTAAATGCGCATGGCTTTAGGGCAGTGTGTCGGAGTGTTACTAGAGATGAAAGTCAGACTTGCTTGGACCATGTTTTTATGAGGGAAAAAATAAATATACGATCAAATCAGCAACATCTTTTCATAATTGAACATGACATCACTGACCATCTACCTCTTCTATTGCATATCCCCAATGTTAATGTTAATACAGAAAAGAGTAATGCAGGCAAAATAACAGAAATAAAAACTCTTGATTTTCAGAAACTACTTTCACTTGCAGCTCAAACAAACTGGGATAATATCTTACATGAAACCATTCCTGAAAACGCCACCGAATGCTTTTTACAAAACATAAAAGAATTGATAATAAATGCAGAAAAAAAATTGTATATAGGTAAAAAATATCAAAAAATTAAACCGTGGATAACAAACGCAATTATAACTTCTATAAGAAAACGCGACAAACTCAAAAAATCTCTTAAAATAAATTCTAGTGCTGAAAATATAGCTGAATACAAAAACTATAGAAACAAATTAAACAAATTAATTAAAAACACAAAAAACACTTATTATCTAACCAAAATAAATGACTGTGGCAAAAACATAAGAAAAACCTTTAAATTCATTTCAGAAGCAACTAATGAAAACTCTAATAGTGGCAACATAAAGCAAATAAAGACAGTTGACACGGTTATCTCCAAGGATGAAGACTTAGCAAACTTTTGTAATGAGTTTTTTGTAAATGTAGGAAAAAAGATGTCGCAAAACATAAAAAATCCATCCGTACCCTATGAAGGTCAGAAAAGTATGTTGTATTCCATGTACCTCACTCCTGTGGATGCTAGTGAAATTATAATTCATATAAACAGCTTAAAGAATACCTGTTCACCAGGACTCGACAAGATTCCAACTAAAGTACTAAAATATCTCCATAGGTACATAACGAATCCTCTTGCGCATGTTTTTAATTTGATATTTAAGACAGGTATAGTACCCCACCAATTTAAAGAGTCTGTAGTGACCCCCATCTATAAAGCAGGTAATAAAGAGACCATAGACAACTACAGACCAATAAGTGTAATTTCTAATGTAGCAAAAATTTTTGAGAAATGTCTCAAGAAACGATTAGTTAGTTTTCTTAATGTAAACAACATACTATCATCTAGCCAATATGGTTTTAAACAGGGTCAAAGCACATCTGATGCCATGCATGAACTAACATCTACAGTAGTTAATTGCTTGGACAAAAACAAGAAATGTATAGCTTTATTTTTGGACTTAGCCAAGGCCTTTGACACTGTGGCCCATCCTATCTTACTTAAAATTTTGGAGGACTATGGGATTAGGGGCGTGGTGTTGGAGGTCTTTAAAAACTACCTTCTAGAAAGTACACAGTGTGTCAGGATAGGCGACACTATAAGTGATCCTTTAATAGTGCAGTATGGGGTTCCTCAGGGCACTGTCTTGGGACCTATCCTATTTTTAGTTTACATAAACTACCTGTTTGAGGCTGAAATAGATGGAAAAATCATTGCATATGCTGATGATACAGTCGCTATTTTTTATGCCGATTCCTGGAATACTGTAAAACAAAAATTCAAGTTGGGTTTTTTGCAGATAAAAAACATATTTGACACACTAAAACTAACGATTAATATGCAGAAATCAACATATATTGCTTTTTCAATTACACAGGCAAACAGACCGAATTTTAATAATGTAGAATTTACGGATGGGGTCGGAACACAGGTTTTAAAAGAGACAAAATCGGTAAAGTATCTTGGTGTCATAATTGATAATCATCTGAGGTGGGACTTGCATGTGCAACATTTAACGAAAAAAGTCAGATGCTTAATTTACAAATTTTATACACTCAAAGGTATACTAAATCAAAAACTTATGATAATGATTTACAGAGCACTTGTTGAGCCCCTACTCAAATATGGTATTTTGATTTGGGGGGGAATGTACTCAAGTAATATTCAGCCACTTAAAATCGTCCAAAACTATATAGTCAAACTTACATTGAATAAACCTAGATTACACTCCACTTCTATGCTCTATTCCCCAATAATTTGCGATGTTCGAACCTTGTATGTGCTAGCAGTGTGCAATTTCATTCACTCGCATCCAAAAATAAAAAATGATGTAGTAAAGCATAATTATCAAACCAGAATGTTAGCGGACGGAGGGCTGAATATACCAAATTCGAGTAGAAGAATTAACCAGCATTTTGTAAATTAATTGGGGCCAAAATTTTACAATCTAATTCCAGTAGAGATTAAAAGAATAACAAAAACAAAAAGATTTAATGGACTTCTAAAAAAATACCTTTTTGATAACAAAGAGGCATTTTTGGGATTTTGGGTGTGACTGTTGCCTTTTGTGCCTTAAAAATACTTACAGGAAAAAGGTTGGGAATTGTTATTGTTTCTGTTTTCGTATTGTTACTATTGATACTAATACTATAATACTCGAGCTAATTCTATTACCGTTAACTATAGTGTATAGAATTTATTAAATTATTATATTGAATTATTCCATTATTTATTAATGTTAACTAGTTTATAAGGTTTATTATACTAAATGCACAATACAGGTGCAAATGTACCTAGGTGCATCATTAAATAGATTAGGATATCACTAAATAGATTAGGAAATATAAATGTAAAACAAATGTTATTATTATGAATAAATAAATAAATAAAAAATAATTAACAACTTCAAGACTTACATTGTTTATAAAGTATGTGGAATCAATGGGATTATTGCACCTATAAGATTGGAGTACTTTACATTTAGTTATATTGCAAACAATAATTGGTGCTGCATCATTCGACAAGTCTCTCAATGTCAGACTGCAGTTGATTGGAGTCAAAGGAAATTTAGATTTAGATATTTTAAAACAAGATACTATGTCATTTATAAAAAATAAAAATAAAATTGGACCGTATATGTGAGCCCTGCGGGACACCCGACGTTATAACGACCTGATTGGACACTGAACCACATACGTTGACCTGTTGACGTCGATTAAATAAATAGGACTTGATCCAATCAATGTAGTTTCCAGAAAAACCAACTTGCTGTAATTTTACTATTAGAATCTGATGCAGGCCCTATCAAACGCCTTGGATATGTCAGTGTGGATAACATCAAACTGTTGGCCAGTCTCAACCCATGTTATCAGGTAATTTTGAAATACCGCCAGATTTGCAGCCGTTGAGCGATCGCGATAAAAACCATGTTGCTACCCCGAAATATAATGAAGTGTTTCAAAAATTTCATCGCTGACAATTACCTCGAACAACTTTGGTATGTGTGAAAGTATTTACACTAATAAGGTCGTTGACATAAAGCAAGAACAGCAAAGGTCTCAAACTGATACTTTTAGAACACCAGTCTTAATCGCAAGGTCAGATTCCACAATATTTACTGTTACGAAATGCACTCGCTGCGACAGGTATGAGGTAAGCCAAGACAATGATGTCACCAAATCCATATATTTTTAGTTTGCTCAGCAGTATCCTCCAATCTACACAATCAAATGTTTCAGACAGATCGGAGAACACTGCTGCAGCACCTTCATCATTCAAACTCACATATAGATCCTCCAAAAATTCATGTATATAGCGTGAAAATTTGTTCTGAATAATAATTTTATTATATTTTTTCAATTTGCTATATATAATTTTATATTTCTTAGTATCTGATGAATATTGTATATTGAGCGCTATTGTATTGTTTTTTCTATTGTACTATTTGGAGATTGCTTTCTGCCATGTACTTGACTGAATAAATAAATAAATAATTATAGCCCTTTTCAGACACTCAGGGAAGATTCCCATTGAGAAAGATACATTAATGGCTCCCACTAGAGCATGAAGCACTGTATCTGAAAATTCCTGGAAAACTCTTAATGATATATTGTCCCAACTAGATGAATTTACATTTTTAATCTCAGACATTGTGTTTTTCAACTCAGAAAGGAGATGGAACGAATCCTGGATGAAATGTTTTGCTAATATTCTAGAGCATTTTTAGAACAAGCAATATTTCTTGTCAGCATTGTAGAAATTAAACCATAAAATCGATTTAAGTCATTGCATCTCACACCACATTCACTCGGCACCCTTTCTCTCTCTCTCTCTCTCTCTCAATTCGCTGATAATCTTCCAACTTTATTTTGGATGTTTTTAGAAAAATAATTTTGTTTTGCTCTTTTAATAGCGTCTCTATAAACCATTCTAAAAGCAAGATGATATAACATAAATCTCTCAGTATGCTAACAGTATTTACACATTTTGTGAGGTAAGCACATATTACTTGTTGACCCCTAAGACTTCGGGTAAACCAAGACTATCAATGTTAATATAGAGATAGAAAACAGTCATATATAAGAATAATATGATATAAATAACAATATACATTACAATACAAACATCAAAGTCGGTTCTAATAATAAAATTGCAGCAAAAGAGAGCATCTAAATATAATGCTGATTGAATAAAATTTTTAATTTTAAAAATTAAAACAAATACAAAAACGTATGCACTCCTAGAATATTGTTAAAAATGTATAAACAAACCATTTACAAGTGTAAGTCAAAATCTTTCACTGAGATACTCTCCCACATCTACTTTGATCATACATCTGTCTAAGATTTCATGACAAATGGTTAAATAACAGGTGACTGAATCTCTATTTGTTTGGTTCACTTCAGAATACTATGTTAATTCTTTCCTTCACAAGTTTAAACAGTCTGAAAAATCACCCAAAACAAACGATGAATTTAGCGCCTTTAAAGCTTTAAAAATATTTTTTTAGATATTTCCAGGAGAAAACATTTTTTATTTCGATTAGATCAGTGAAGCATTTAATTAGATTAACCATTGTGTTACTTCAGAAGCTGCAGTGTTTGTTTGGCTGCTCGAAGAATGTTATTGGACTTCTCAGTTTGCATATCCTGCAGTTTGTCGAAATCGATGGTTTCAGGCTGAATCTTTAACTCCCACCTCTGGAGCCCCGCACGGTTTCAACCTGGGATGTGTCCTATTTAACTTGTTTGTGGATAACGTTATTCTGAATATAAGGTGCTTAAATCTGGCATATGCAGTAATCAGTATTACAAACTAAATATACGAGTGCGCAAAAAGTTGTCCTATTAATGTTTTTACAGATTTTAAAATAAAAAAAAATAGTACTTTTTGGAAAATGCAACTTTTTGTTTATTTTTCTAAAATATTTCAAAAAGGAGAAAAAGAGAATCATTCTCAAAACGGCTTTGAATTTGCAATTGAATGCCCTACAACTTTCCCCATAGTTTCCAAGTATACTTAAACTAAACTTCTCAAAATTCTTGTTATTGGGTATTTGCCTATTGAAAATAAAAGACTTTTTTATTTATTTATTTTTTATTTATTTTTTTATTTACTAGATTGTTTTTTTTTTGGTGTAGGGAACCGAATGAGAAGATACATAGTAGATTATATATCTATAAATCAAGCCCTATGGTGAAGGATATTAATGATGCTCAAGACGAAAATTATAAAAACGAATATTTCAATGAATATTCTATAAAGCATAAGGAAATCAATGTTAAAGATGACAGTGAAGAGGATACCTCGAAAGAGTAAGTCTAGTATTCAATGGCACCTTTGTTTTTAAGTTCAAGATCTCAATGACCTACCCAAAACACTTGTGATATATGTTAGTTTTATACAAGTTAACTCAGAAATAAGTACCAAAAATTGTCATTCATTGACTAATTTAAAGTATAAAATGAATGTGACGCGACAATAATTTGCTCCTACAAAATTGCAATAATCTACCCTTTAAAGTCTGTTTTTAAGAATTTACTTTATACTGTTCTGTTCAGTTTGAAGTGCTCTACGTGACAAAGTGAATTTGCTGTTAAATAATTGATGCAACATAATAAAAACCTTTAAAACAGTGGACTCATACTGCACAAGTTTATAAAAAAGCGAATTAACCAGTTTACACATTCCTTTACAAACAATAACATTCTTCTGCTGGACGTTTTTTTTGTGGTTGTCACTTTAGAATTGTACTAAGGTTTGTACAATTTATCAAGTCAATTTGCATTGGATATGCATAGTGACAAATATTGTTAATTTGCAAGCTATTGTTGTGGATCATTATAAAAGTTTTCGCATAACGCAGCCGCTAAACAGTTTTAGCACAACCTGACGCTATGGGACCAAAAAAGAAAACCATAAAAAGAGCAATTTGGGTGTGTCCAATCTGTAATATAAGCATAGCGAAAACTCATTACAGTATTCTCTGTAATGGGGACTGTGGGAAATATTATCACAAAAGTTGTAGTGGATTAAGCAATGAAGAATTCAATGCTTACGAAGCTAAATTAACAGATGAAAAGTGGGTATGCAGGAAATGTGAAGATATATTGAATATTAGCACGGAGGATGAAACAGAAACGCAACAGGCAAACTTCGATGATATATCGGACTTTCTGGCCATGGAAAATCCATCTCTAAAAGAGGTCATAAAGTTTTTTGCAAGCAAATTTCGCGACCTAGAGCAGTCTTTAACTTACAAATGGAAATACCTAGAGGACATGAACAAAAAATTGAAAGATATTCAAGAGAATAAACAAATAAAAAAAGATAACATTTTCTTTAAAAACAAAATAGGAAAAATGGAAGAAGATATACATCGACTCAAAGACAGGTATGAAAGGGAAGAAATCCAAGAACGAAATAATAATCTCATAATTATGGGGTTACCTAAAGGACCAAATGTAACAGAGAACGTGCAAAAAGTCTTCATAAAACTAGATGTTAACCTCCAGGAACACGAATTTGAAGCTAAATCCTTGATGGGTAAAGAAGGCCAAAATCCTGTGAAGGTCAGCTTCCAGAACTGTCAAAAAAGAAGCGAAATTATTCAGAATCGTAAAACAAAGCGCTTTTTAACCACTTTTTAGTGTGGTATTGTTGGAGAGGACAGGAGACTCTACATTAACGAAGATTTAACAAAAGAAGTAAGGGAGATATTTTTAAGAGCAAAAACATTGAAAGATAAAGGTTTTAAATTTGTGTGGTGCAAGAATGGAAAAGTTTTTACCCGAAAATATGAAAATTCAGATATTATTAGAGTTCTGAGCAACGAACAGGTTGATGAACTTGCTTGAACCAAGTTATTTATTATTACTAAGAGTATAAACTAATAATAATAGACAGATATGGCGTCCCATGAATATGATACCATAAAATGTTTAATTTGGGAAACAAGAATAATTGCAACAACTTAAACTTTTTATATATTAATGCAAGATCCTTAAAAAACAAGATAGACCACTTGGAAACCATTTTAAAAAGTATTAATCAAAAAGTGCACATTATTATTATCAGTGAAACATGGTTAAACCCAGGTGAAGAAAAATACTATAATTTACCTGGGTATAATGGCTACTTTGTGAGCCGAGAAAGGCAAGGGGGAGGAGTGTGTATCCTTGCTGACAAATCTCTCTCTCTTAAAATAATTAAGCAACACAACACAGACGTATCAATACTAATTGTATATATAAGCAACTTTAAAGTACATCTGACAGCAAGTTACAGACTACCAAGCTATAGTTCGGAAGCATTTTTGCAGGAGTTGGAGAATATTTTCTATCTTTCTTCTCCAAGAAGTATTATCATAGGAGATTTTAACTTGGATATACTGAGGGATGATAATATAATAAAATCTTATAAGGATATGTATCAAACATATGGATACTGCTGTGCAAACACATCCAAATTTACAAGGGAATCGAACAATCCATCGCTGATTGACCATGTTCTGATTAACTTTGCAACGGAGGCATTTTTGTTGTCTTTAATTGATCACTGTATCAGTGATCACAGACTGCAGATCATTTCCATTCCAAAGACTGTGAGGAGTTTTATAAAACTGGAAGAAAAATACAGGGTTTGTGAAAAAACAAACCTTATAAAAGCTCAAGAAATTAGAGAACAGTTTATCAGAAATTTGGAGAAATATAATGATCCCGTGATCCTATATAACAAACTCGAGAGTGTGTTTAATGACAGCAAATATGTAGAGGTCAAAAAAGTTAGAACTGTGCTAGACAAAGAATGGGTGACAGACACGGTTCTGGATTTAAGTAAAGAGACTATTATTATAAGAGGTCACTTCCAGTCTTTTCCAGGATTGTGGAAACATGTATTCGTGAGAAGTTGCTTATATACTTAAATAGAAACAATTTTTTTTGTGAGGGTCAATATGGCTTTCTCAGGGCCAGAGACACAGAGATTGCAGTGATAGATCTTGTATCAGAGATACAGATGCAAATTGATAAGGGATATATTTGTTCTTTGGTGTTGCTGGACCTGAAGAAGGCATTTGACACAGTAGACCATAATGTATTGCTTTTGAAGGTGGAGGAGGCGGGAGTCAGGGGAATGTCAAATCTATGGTTTAAAAGTTACTTAAGAAATAGACAACAATTTGTAAATGTAAATAACACTGTTAGTAGTAAGCAAACTATCAAATGTGGAGTCCCCCAGGGCTCTATACTGGGTCCCGTACTCTTCTTGGTTTACATAAACTCTATAGGCTCACTATTACTGAATGGTCAAGTTAAACTGTATGCAGACGATACGACCTTGTTGTACTTTGGCAAAAATGTTCAAGTGATTAAACATAGTATAGCTAGTGATTTAGGGCAACTAAGTGTATGGTTAAGATCCCATAGATTAACGCTTAACATTGAAAAATCGTCTTACATGATGATAGGTAAAAAAAACGTAAACGATCTTGACCCTATACTGGTTCAAAATCAACTTTTAAAAAATTCTTTTACTATTAAATATTTGGGTTTGTTTATTGACAGTACATTGTCTTGGTCTTCTCAAATTGAGTTTATTAGAAAAAAGATTGCGCCATTTATAGGAGTTTTGTATAAAATAGGTTACCTAATAAAGAGAAGTTTGCATAAACAGTTATATTATGCCCACATATACAGTCACCTGCACTATTTAATATCAGTGTGGGGCACGGCTACTAACTTCATCTTGGGACCTTTGCAAACACTACAGAATAGGGCAATTAAAAACGTTTTTAAATTACCACTTAGATACCCCACCAATGAATTATACAGGAAGTTTAAAATGATAAATATTAACAACATTTATAAGTATAAAATAATTTTGTATACCCATTTTATCCTAACCAAAACTAAGCATTCATCTATAAAATTTACTAGCATAAGTTCTGTACACGCATATAGAACCAGGCAAAAAAATGATATTTATCTTCCACAGATGCAGTCGAATATAGGACTAAAGTCAATTTACCATAGCAGACTAAAATTTTACAATACCTTGCCTACCTCAATAAAAAGTTTGACCAACCCAAATAAATTTAAAGAAAAATTAAAAAAATATATTAAGGATACTATGTAAGCTGTGTCCCAGAATGCAAGTTGAATTCTGGGGCTGTGTATTTTAGGGTGCTTGCAGCCAAAGGGACTTTTTTTTGCTATTTGGTATAGAGTATGTTAAGAAATAGGGTCGTGCATAAATTAAATGAGCTCTTGCAGAGCCGAACTAATATTTAATCATATAATTTGTATATATAAAGTAAGCTAATTCCTAGTATAAGATCACCAGTATGTATCTTTTTGGAGTTAAGCTATTTTCAATTAAATATGCTTTTATCCTAATTTTCCGCATATTTTTCAGAATACAGGGTGGCAAAATTTTATTTATTTTTATTAAATTTCTTTTTATTTGAATGTTTGTTGAGTGGCAACTCAAAAACCGTCTCTGTTTTTTGCCCGCCCGTTTTTATTTTCTTAGTCTGATTTTTAGTTGTATATCAAAATACCTGATTGGTAAAAGCATCATTACCAATAATCTTTGTTTCCAGTATTGATTTTCACTTTAACTTACTTGGCCGGTTTCTATAATCGCTGGATAAAACTTGTACTCTTCTCGCATAGATGTCACTGTCAATAACTGATTAATGGTACTGCCCAATGGATCGTTAGCGTGAACCGTTCCAGACTGGAAAATGGTTAGAAGAAAGGTCATGTTGGACAACAGGCTGAAAAATGACATTGGCATTTATCGCGATATAAATATCGAGTAATTCCGGTAACCCATGACTGCCAAATGAGATGGTTCTGCAGGCGCAACTATTCTGTAGTTGTATCTAGCCAGTGAGTTATATACAACTAGCCCCCTAGTATTTGCATACATGATGAATTTTTTGATGGTGTATCATGATTATCATATTATTAAATATCTTCTAAATATGAATCTATTGGATGATAATAGAAGAATAGTGCCTGGTGTTGTGTGTTCGTTTTAAAGAACAATTAATGGACTCTTAGATTCCAGTTGCAACAAGATATACTTTGACATCCTGCCCCTGTTTAGGGAGCTGTTTGACCTCCTTAGAGTGGACCTATATACAAACAATTGTCGTTGTGCCGTTTTACTGATTTTTAAAAGAGCTAAACGTTATAGATATAAAAAATATTGGTGTGTTTGTGAATTATCGAGTTCCCTTGTAAGGACAACTATAGTGTAGATATTATTCAATGTAGAAAGATTTTTTTTTAACTACCCGCTTTATATTGGAACAAAAATTGAACGTGTTTTCCTGTTTGTTAAAAGTAATAAACGCCTTTGAAATATTATTTTTTTCGTTTTCAGGGGCAGTTTTATCGTTATAAGCCTAGTGGAAAAAATCTTTGTATGAACAAGTAATACAATAAATTTCACGTGTTTCGCCATTTTTTAGGCAATATATTTTTTTAAATTTTCAGTTAGACATCTAGGACTACCCTGTATATTTAAAAAAATGTTTAAATGAAAAAGACACTTTTATTTTTTTTTGTATATATTTTTTTTGTCCACAATTTTTCCATGTCAAAACAATTATCTCAACTATATATAGCCTGACTAAACTAGAAAGAAGACACAAAGTCTCGGTCTCAGTCAAAAAGAATATAATGCGGTTACACGTGTTTCGCCTTTTCAGGCATCATCAGACCTACAATTAATATAACAATCAAGAACTGTCACTATTAATATAAAAAATTCAAACAAATCTTCGACATTAAATAAAATCACAAGAACAAATCAAACAACTATAACGTCACATGTTAAAATATACAATGAGAATTCGATGTACCGTGGACTTACTAATTCCCAAGTCCAACGAAATTACTCTGGTGCTTAAATGTGGATTAATTTGAACGTAAGCAAGAATGTTTTTAATGTTATCCTCATTTCTAATTGCACGATTTCTTCTAGGCACTGAAATCGGATTCACTTGACCAAATTCGCGCAAATTTTTAGCTAAACGCATAAATACTCTTTTACTGAAATGTCTTCTCTCAGGATATTTAGCTGCATGTACCCGCGCGGCTATATTCGCATTTTCGAAATTTTGGAAGTATATGGCTAACATGTCATAATCTTCAATGGAATAAGACATTTTTACCAAGTCAGTTTAAGAAAATTATGATAACATATACTCGCAAATACTAAATAAGCTCTAACAATAAATATGCATTGTTGCTTATTTGAAGTTTGACATACGGCCATTTTTAAATTGAGTAACTCCCCAGCCAACCACGTTTAATTTGCCTTTTTTGTTTTTACCCAGCCTACTTGCAATATTTTAACGTTGACGCGTAACTAATAATATTCTTAGTTATTAACGTCATGTCTGTGAACATTAACATTAATACAAATAATGATTTATTTTAATACAGAATTAGCTATTTTTAAAATTAGGAGTTAGGTTTTAGGATTTACCACTTTTATGAATGTTTCATAGGAAATAACTAAAAAATGAATAAAGATATCAAAACAGGGTTTAGTAAATTTTTCCCTCTTTAAAATCACTGGGTTTACAGAAATGACAACAATTTTGAACATTTGTAAAGACATTTTGTAATGGTAATTTTTTAGGACTTCAGTTTTACTGTTTTGTTATGGTCATAGCACGTTGGACTTTAAATGCTTCAAATTTTTGATAATAAATAAATTTGGACCAGTACCAAGCCTGAGTAAAATGTTAGGTAAAGCCAACAGTATTGTAATAAGGAGTATTTGCTTTCGAGTTGTAATAAAGAATACTTTGTCACAGAATAATAACATTTAATTATGATTAAAAGCTAATTTTTTTTTGATCAGTGGAAAACAGGTTATTTTGAAATAACTAAAAAATGAATAAAGATATCAAAACGCGGTTTTCGCCAGAATTTAGACAATTTTTTCCTCTTTAAAATCACACTGTTAAAAGCATACCGTTCCATTTGATTTTTTCGAGAAAATCTCTAAAAATTGACTTTTGTTTAAACAACGTTAGTGTACCAAGAACTATCGAGAGCCAAAAATGACTAGTTAAAAGAGCTTTAAATGCACTTTCAAACAATTGATAATAACCCCATAATAGAACTACTTATTCAACTAAAACAAAATTTAACTAACAACCATCCCTCAAACACGTAAGAACAAGTGACTATCAAATACAGAAAATCTAAATTAATTTTGAAAAAAGACAGTGGAAACAATAATAGATTTTGGACCAAAAAATTGAACACATATGGTATCCATATCCCAGAACTAAATTACAATTTTTCAGGAAAACTTTGGGAATCACGTAAGAAATCAATCTTTACTGACTCCAGTGACATCCTGCCTTGTTTTGAGATAAAATATCATTGAATATGAATATCAAATACAGAAAATCTCAATAATTAATCTAAATTTGAAAAAAGACAGTGGAAACAATATATAATGAGAACAGGGCACTGCCTCACTGCTGAGCATTTACATTATATTAAAATAAAAGAATCCCCACTCTGTGAGTGTAGACAAACTGAAAACCTTGATCATATTTTCTTTGAATGTCCGTTAAGGGCAATTCCGGGGGTGGACCTGTATGAATGTCTTAGACAAAGTGGGTTAAACACTCCATTCAATATTATATTGGTTCTAAACAATATAAATATCTCTAAAGTCAAATCCCTGATTACATTTTTAAAGAGAAATAATATCAATTTATAAACATACTATTGTTATAATGAAACCAAATAAGTTTAGATGAAACAAATCCATTTGCATATCGTAAAAACAAGAACAGGTAAATTTACCCTACCAGCTATGTGTACCGTGTAGTGGTGTCTAGTAATTGTTGTCCTTGTCGTGTGGAAGAGTGGAGAGTTAGAGGTTGAAAGACTAACATTCCTTGGAAAAAAAAAATAAATAAATAAATAAAATACCAAAAAGAGAAGAAAGAAAAGGGAAGAAATAAGAAAGAAAGAAAGAAAGAAAAAGAGAGAAGTACTAAAGTAAGAGGATAATGGGACCAGAATGATCCAAGAATCAGACTGCCTGGACCCAAGGGAGAAGAGCTGGCAAATTGTCATAGCACATGACAGCGCCATAAAACAAAACTGAACTGAACTAAATGCTCTTCCAAACAAGTACCCACTTGGATAACATTAAATAAAAGATGTAGAAGACAGAGCGCTTTGAAAGTTGATTTATTTATCACCTTCCCCCACCCTTATATTGGAAAGTTTGTTGGAGTTTTTGTTGCTGTTATCAAAATGCTATCTCATGTTGGGTATTTTTGCAAGAAAAAGTGTTTTTTTTATTTACCATTACAGGTACGCCATCTTGCGGTAGTTTTACAAACTTGAAAATATTTTCCAGCAATTTCTCTTGGCCACTATAGTTATGAATATTTTTTTTCGCGAAGCTGTAGCTTTCATAGTTTCTGAGAAAAGCTACCCTGCCGCCCTTAGAAATATGAACTTTTTACGTTATTATACTCCTTAAAAATATCGAAGATCTACGACCAAAACTCCCAAAATTACGCGGCCAGACTATTTTTGGTGCGAGCTTAAAATGAATTAGTTTTACTGTTCTCAAGTTATTGTTGTCGCGAATTTTGTGTACACATAAACACACAGGTATTATATTGTTTTTTGTTTCTATCCCAGGAGGTATCAATACGACTTTACGAATTGCTAAAGAATTCGTGCATGCTACAATTACAAAATTTCTCAAAATTACCATAGCGACCTGCATTTCGAATCATCGGAGTTTCTAAAAGAGTGCACCTATCACCCCAACAAAATCGTCCTTTTACCAAAAAAAATTTATTCTCTATGATTGAGCCCATAGAAGGATATTTCGCCGACTAACAGTTACCGAACTGGAGCACTTCAAAGTCGAAAAAACACAATTTACAAAAATTTCCGACCCAAAAAGTGAAATGCCCGGACAATAATAATAGCCGCTGCAGCTATGTGTGAACCGTCATATTGATTTTCATTGGACTAATTATGGTTCCAATTCGCCATTATTGAGAGTTATGTGTCTTGTAACTCAACACCCACCTCTTTAAGAGACAAGTTCTGGCATGTTCTGCTGTTATGATTGATTTTCTTGTTTTACTATTTTTACTTTGTAAATATTAAAAATGTCTTGTAATAATGGGGTTTACTCGTATATTTTCCAATTAAATAAATAAAAAAAAAGGCTTTTCAAAAATCAATATTATCTACCAGCATAAGCATTATAAATGGCATATTTTATTGCAAGTGATTTTGTTTCTATTTATTTTAAATGTTTTTTTTTTGTATTATGTGTAATAGCCTTTGTTATTTTTTTAGAATCTCCACACACGTGAAGGTTCCACATAAATCGGAAAATGAAGCAAAACTGCGTACATTTCCAGGGTCTCCTTGTCAATCAGCTAACAGGGTTTGTCAAAAAAGTAATACAATCAGTTATAAATGGTCAGATGAAACTTTATGGCACCAATGTCCAAACTGTTCATATGAAACAAAACGGGAAGGGGATCTGAAGAAACATACCTTTGCTCATCATAGGGAAACTAACATTCAATGGTTCCACTGTCATCACTGTCCTTATAAAACCCACACAAAACGTTACCTAAAAAATCATTTGATAAATCATAAAAAGCCAGATAAAGTTGTTTGGCACCAATGTCCTAACTGTTTGTATAAATCAAAACGGAAGGAAAATTTAAATAAACATTCCGATGTTCATCGTAAGAAAAATGACTGCCAAATCCACTCAAACAAAAGTGTAAAAAAGCAGTCAATCGTCCATAGAAAGTCAGATGAAACTGTATGGTACCATTGTCCAGACTGTTCATTTAAAACAATATATAAAGGGAGCCTAAAGAGACATGCCACTGTTCATGTTAGCAAAAATGACATTAAGAATTTCCACTGTTCCGAGTGTCTATTTAAAACCCACTCAAAAGAATCTTTAAAACAACATCTACTCATGCATAAAAGGCCAGATGAAATTGTATGGCACCGATGTCCAGACTGTTCATTTAAAGCAAAACGTAAAGGAGATCTATACCAACATGCTACTATTCATCTTAGAGAAACTGGCATTCTGGAGGTCCACTGTCCAGATTGTATGTTTAAAACTCATTCAAAGCATAGTCTTAGAGTGCATTCATTTACTCATAAAAAGCCAGATGAAATTGTATGGCACCATTGCTCAGAGTGTTCATTTAAAACAAAATGGAAAGGAAATCTAAAGGTACATGCCATTGTTCATCGTAGGGAAACTGACATTCAGTGGTTTCACTGTCACGAGTGTCCATTTAAAACCTTCTGGAAGGGACGTTTAAAACAACATCTTGTCAAACATAAAAAGCCAAATCAAATTGTATGGTACCAGTGTCCAGACTGTCCATATAAAACAAACCGGAAAGGAAATCTACAGCAACATGCCACTGTTCATCAACGCCCCATTAGTCATCATAAAAAAAATAATATACAGGAATTTCGCTGTGCCTCGTGCCATTTTAAAACTCATTTAAAACATTCTTTAATAAATCATTTGCTTATTCATAAAAAGCCAGACGAAATTTTTTGGCACCACTGTCCAGATTGTTTATATAAAACAAAACAGAAAGGAAATCTAAGGCAACATGCCATTGTTCATCATAGTAAAAGTGACATTGACAACTTCCGCTGTCCCGAGTGTCCATTTAAAACGCAGTTCAAGTATTCTCTAAAATATCATTTGCTAATTCATAAAAGGACAGACAAAATTGTATGACACAAATTGTCCAGGCTGTTCATATAAAGAAAACAAAGGAAATCTAAATCAACATGTTAATGTCCACAACAGAAAAAATGTTGTTGACATGTCAAATGTCAGTTGTCCCGAGTGAGTATACATTTAAACCACACTTCAAGCAAACTCTGAAATATCAATTGGTCACTTGTAAAAAGCCAGGCGAAATTTTATGACACCATTGTCCAGACTGGTCATATAAAACAAAACAGAACGAAAATCTAAATCAACATGCCATTGTTCACCATAGAAAAATGACAATCAGAAATTCCGTTGTACGCGTGTCCATTTAAAAAGCACTTCAAGCATTGCTGGACTACTTAGATATAATCTAGTTACTCTAGCATATAATAACCGGCAAAATGCTTTTTTCAACAAGATCGCCACCCAGCGCACTCTACAGCAATTCTTCGGGAATCGTTAAACAGATATTTTCCTGAAAGTTGGATCAAAGTCAAAATAATCTTTATTATCAAAAGAAACTGTTCTTATGGACAAAGCTGTAAAGAATAAAACAATTAATTATAATTAAATTATTTCAAAAAGGAGATATAATGTAAGTTGAAAATAAAGATTTAAAATACATAACAGAATCTAATATACATAACAGAACTTAGAAATAAGAGAAAGAAAAAAAAACACTAACATGGTAACAGAAATTGTAATTAATATTTAAAACTTACAAAAAAAATGTAAAATAAAACATGTTCACAAACAAGAAAGGTTCATACATGAACCTAAGCATAAAATATAAACAATATCATTATAGAACCAAAGACCCAATTTTCTTACACACAATTAGTCAAAAAGTAAAAGAAAAAAAAAGTTAAAAAAAAAAATATATATATATATATATATATATATATATATATATATATATATATATATATATATATACAAAAGAAATAATACCCAAGACCAGTAGTATATCAAAAGTCGTTAAAAAAATAGTTCATCAAAGTATAATAGGTCTTATCCAAAAGAAGGTGCTTGAATTGTTTTCTAAATTTCCTGTAATTGCTTGTTCTTCTGATGTTCAATGGCAAATGATTAAATATTTTTTTTGAATTATAAAATAAAGAATTTTTTATCAGGGTGGTTGAAGGTATTGATAAAGCTAAATTATCACAATTTCTTGTTTGGTAAGTTAATGCAACACTTGTATATTCATCCCTTCTTTTAAAAATTAAACAAACTGATTCCAAAATATACAAGCATGACAATGTTAATATTTTATGTTTTCTGAAAAGTGGCTTGCAGGAATCTCTAGGACTGGCATTGCACATACATCAGACTGCCCTTTTTTAAATTAAAAATATCGATGTAAATAAAGTCTGGGAACAACCTCCCCAAAAAGGTAGGCCATATCACAAATGGGATTCAATCAGTGCAAAATAAACTGATCTGGAGAAGGATTAGAGAAGTTCTTTAGAAGTTAGTCGTACTGCTTAGCAACCTTTTAAAAGTTTCTGAGTTAAATGTGCAATATTACTTTCAAAGTTAAAATTTTGATTTACAAATATACCTAGAAATTTAGTGCATTATCTGTTCTCTATAAGTTGATCCCCCAAATAAACATTACCTAGTGAACAATTAAAATGTAGATTAGTTTTTGACACGTTAAAAGAAAGAAAATTTGAGTCCCACCATTCCTTGTTAATCCTAGTATCTTCCGAAATAGTTTGCTGCAATCTAAGTGTGTCATTGTCATGCCAAAAAATAGAAGTATCGTCAGCAAAAAGAGTCAACGAACCTCTAACATTAAGCTTAGTAATGTCATTAAAATACAGAAGAAAAAGCAACAGGCCCAATACAGATCCCTGAGGGACTCTACTATCAATGGTCATTTGACTGGAGATTCCTCCCGCTATTCTAACCACCTGCTTACGACCACTTAAATATGTCTCAAACAAATTTAAAACATTGTTTCTGCAACCATACTGTTCCAGTTTTTGCAACAGTATTCTGTGACTCACACAATCAAATGCCTTTGATAAGTCACAGAACACTGCCGCTGCTGCAGACTTCTCAGTAATTTTCAAATATAGTTTATCTAGAAAGGAAAACATTGCATCGCTAGTTGATTTTGAATTCTGAAACCCGAACTGATTTTTATTTATTATTTTATATTTATCCAGAAACAAAGTAAATCTCTTGAAATCAATCTTTTCTATTACTTTTGAAAGTGTTGACAACATGGAAATAGGCCTAAAATTTGACTCAAGATCAGCATCACCACCCATATGTAAAGGAACTACAAGAGCTGTTTTCAAGCAGGATGGAAAAACTCCAGTTTCCAAAGAATTATTAATGGCTGTTACCAGTGCACCAATTACACTATTGGGCAGATGCATTAGTATATTAGCAGACAAATGATCAAGGCCATAAGATTTTTTGTTTTTGATGCTATTAATAATTTCTCTTACCCTCTCCCTCGATGGTTTAATATCACGCATCAAATTGGCAGCAACTGAGCAATAATATTTATTTAAGCTATCGGGAGAAAAACCAGGTTCTACTGACGTTTTTGGTGTTTCCCTCTCAGATCATTAACCATCGACTAACACTCTTTCTGTCTATTATTTGACTCAGATAGTCTTGAATGATAGTATAAAGTTTTTGCACTAACAATAAGCTTTCTGTACAATTTGCGATATTTATTAAAATATGATATAAAGGACAAATCTTTCATGTACTTTCTTATGTAGTGAAGTGCTCTTAGATTTTTTGATGATGTTTTAAGACCCTTGGTTACCCATGGTTTATTATTCTTCTTGATTTTTAGTTTCTTTAATGGAAAGCAAGTTTCAAAATTTCCAAGTAGCAAATTATAAAAATAAATAAATTGATCATTACAGTTAGTTGGGAAACGCCAGTCAGTCCTTATACTATGCTCAGAAAAATGACAATAATTTTTCTTACTGTAGATTCTCCCAAATTTTGACTTGCATTTTTCAAACCTAAAATCAATAACAATTGTAGCCAGAACTGCTTCATGATCTGAGAGTCCCGGATTCTCAACCTTACACAAGATGTTATGACAATCAATGTTTGAGCACATGTAATCAATTAGGGATGTGCACTTTGCTTTGAAATGCGGGTTGGAGAAGGTACATGCATAACTAGATTAAAAGATAAATGATGATCGGTCGATACGGTCCACTTCCTTAACCACCATGGACTTCTGGTCAGAGCTGTTAGTACTTCACGTAAAATACTTGTTATTTGGAATACTGTACTTCAAATACATTTTATTTTATAGTAATTGTAATTAAAATTCAGTTACTTCCTAAAAAGTATTTGGTACTTATTTCTCAGGTGTTACAGGGTGTCCACGAACAAAACCTACAAAATGAAAGGGGCAATTCTACATAAAAAAACTTGAAAAAATTTTCATATTAACCTAGGTCCGGAAATCCTTCATTACGGAGATACAGGGTGTTGAAATATAAATTTTATTTTTTATTAAATTTCTGTTGCAAATAATAAAACTTTCTCACAAAATGGGGCATTCGGCTTGTTTGTGTGTGACACTTAGAGGGCGCTACGTACGCTGCTATTATTTATGTAAATTTGCCCTTTTTTGGCGACTTCTAAGTTAGGTTATTAGGTCTAGTTTTTTTACAAATAAATCTTATTTTGTACCTTTTCTAAGCAAAAAAGCTATTCTTGATGCAAGGAAAACAACATTTTTAATAATAATAATCTAAAGTGTATTTATTTCAAAACAATACAAAATTAGATAAAAAATTATTCTATAATTAATAAATGCTCCACGTGATGACCGTTAGTTGGAAGGCATAATGTTATTCTTTTTTTAGAGAATGTCTGATATGTCTATAAATATTCTGCATTTGTCTGAACTCATTTCTCAATTTCTGTTGCAAGTAATTTATTTATTTATTTATTTTTCAACGGGCTGATGCCCAATTACAATGATTTAAAATAAAAAAGTAAAGTAATAACAATTATGAGTACACACTCACAGGAAGGGAAATGAAGTTCCAGAGTTCCCAGGGGTAACAGTTCCCGACAATCTGGGAGCTCTATCGTAAAGTGCTGGCAAGTTGCGAAGTGCAGTGCCAAAAACAGATTGGAATTGGAAAAGTAATAACATAACATACAATGTATCATTTAACCTAAATAATAATAGAATACAATGACTGTTTAATATACATGTATAGTAAATACGAATACAAGTACATACATAAATGTGGGGAATAAGTGTTAGACTTAAAATAGATTTGCTTTCATGGTAAGTTATGGTCTAACATTTTAAGAAATGAAGAGGGACGAGAAAAGACATCTATTAGAGGAAGGCTGTTGGCCAATCTAGATGCCCTAGATATAAAATTATTAAAACCATAATTTGTACGGTGAACGGGAACATTAGGGAAATGTGGAGGCCAATATTAGACAGAAGGTAAGGTACATCAACATTGCTGTTGAGTCCGTTAAAACATAAAATAATAATACAGCATTAAAATATGTAACGGTACAAAATGTAATATAACTTTTTCAGACGATTAGATTTTCAGTCTCGATTGAGAATTATAATAATTGTTAACTAGCTAGATTAATTTTAGCTTTTTAATAAATGATTAATATGAAATGTTTTGCACACACTTGGGCCTAATTTAATTTAGTAGTACATAAATCCTCTTCTTATTGCAGTAATCCACTTCAGCCACATCGGCGAAACTTTATTCATATCTAAAATTAAAAATTCTTGAAGCTTACAAATAAATGTAACATTGTGTTTTATCCCTCTACATCCACAATTTGCAATACGACAAAAAGCATGCATTTTAAGGTAACAAAATAGAAATAAATAACAAAACTCTAATGTAAAAATTCGATTTGTTTGTCCTAAGCAATGTTGCCAACACTAGTTAATCTTGATGTCAGATTGACAGTTGAATTACGCCAGAATTATGCCAAAACAGAAACCTGTAATTCCGACATATTTTTCCGCCACTCCAGTGTTTAAATTAAATAGAGATGAGTAAAAAAACATGCATGAACATTAAAAAAATATATTTATTCAGAATATATTTTTTGGCGGTTAACTTAACCTAAAAAAAAATAGAAAAAAACATCCTAATAGGTAGAAAAAACATTACCTGAACACATTAGTTATTTTTGTTTTTTCTTGTAGGTACACTGACGAGCATGCAAAACTCAGACAATTTAGGGATGTAAACTTAACACAATTTTGACATACCATATTTAAAATGCATTAAAACTGTCAAAATTTTGCTACGTTTACATCCATAATTTGTCCTAGTTTTTTATGCTCGCAAGTGTAGATACTTTGTAGTAAAGCTTTAAAGAATAGGAACTTATTAAGGAACTTGAAAAATAAAAACTAAACAGATATAATTCTAATAATATAGATTTGGCACATACCTATAGAAACAATGGCAAAAAAATAGGGAACACAATAAAAAGAGACCTACTCTTTGAAAATAATGAAACTAAAGATCCAACAACAATTCAAAAATAAGATCATTATTTTCATTTTCCGTGCTGCAAGTTTCTTTACTTTTGATTTTGTTTAAAGCCTCTAAGGGCAACTGATAATCATGACAACATTTGTTATATCTTTTCAGTCCACATTTAATGTGCATAATTGCACATACTGTCTGGGGATTCATTCTATTTCTAAGTTTGGTTTTTATTATATTCAGTTTACTAAATAATCGTTATTTTCCCCATTAGAATATGGCAAAATAAGCATTTCAATTGCAAAATTACTAATATTTGAAAATGGATTTTCCCCATTTGCATTTTTCAAAATTGCTACTTCGGCCCGAAATTGCTTAGTATTAGCCTTCTCCTTCCATTCTACAAGATGGATATTTCTCCATTGACGCTCAATGTCAGATTTATTGAAAAACTTTAAGAGAGGAATGAGTGATTCTTTATTGTGTTTAAGTGTGTTTTCTACACTTAAACTAGAAATCTGTTGCAGGATATAAAAATTTTCAGGCAATCTTTGCCTTATTTGATTTATTAAAGTAAGAACAAATGAGACTAAACGTTCCCTAATGTTTTTTTCTTCCTGTTGAGATAATTGACCATTTTCTCTTAAATTTTTTATAGGGTTTTCAAACCCATAACCTAAGTAACAATTTCATCAAGTTTTTTATAAGGAAGAATGATTTTTGATATTAAAATCTTCAGTAAGTTTAAAAGTTCTGAAAATAATCTTGTTTGGTCAGCATTATTTGCCTCAACAAGTTTGTTAATTTTTTGAACTTCCACAAGAATATTTCTTAAAAAAGACATTGTTGCTAAATTTTGTGTATCATTAAACATTCCAAATAAACATTCTGCTGTATAGCATCTTTCTGACAGCCTTGTTATCTCAAAAAAAGTTTTTAATTCCACCCACTGTTCTAAAATTTGTGAAACAGCTGATTCAATTGACAGCCATCTTGTTTGACAGCTCTGCACAATTTTATGAGGCTCCTGTCCATCATTTATTGTTTGAAATATCTCCTTGTATTTAGCTTGTCGGGTCGAAGAATGTGCAAACCAATTATACGTTTCTTTTATTAAAAAATCAATGTGTCGAGGAATATGTTCATTAGCGGCAGCACAGACGGCTAACTGTAGAGAATGGCACACACATCTGTAAAAAAAGATAGAATAAGTATAAGAGATTGTTTAAAGATTTTATTTCTTACCTCACTAAAATCAAATTAGGAGCTTCTTGTTTCAACTTTGCGTAGACCCCATTGTTCACTCCAACCATCACCGAGGTATTGTCAGTTCCCAAACCTCTCAGATTTTTAATTTTTAGTTTATACTTTGCAAGGGTTCCTTTAGAACAATAACAATACTCTCTGCATTGCAATCAATTAAAATTGGCATGTCCAAAAATGTTTCCATTATTTTATTGGAAGTTTTACTGTAATAAATCACAATCACTCCTAGATATTTATTCACAGAAATGTCTGTAGATTCATCTATTACAAGGCTGTAAGGTGAGTCACCAATATCATTTTTGAGGTTGTCTATAAAATGTGGAGCCAACACATTTTTTATAATATTTGTACATTTTGTGTGATGTAGTTGCATATTGTCAGCAGCAGTATGTCCTTCGAATGATTGTTTACAAACATTATTTAAATGATCACTACAGTTGATAGAAGTGTGACAGCTTACAAACATTGCTGCACGAGCTTCTGCATTTCACTGCTTTTTTAGTGTTTCTTGATTGATTGGTTTAAAAGGTATTCTTTGTTGTTCTTTTCCTAGGACAAGTTGGATCATATTTTTATGTTTTTGGGGATTCTAGATGTTGCTTTAATGCTGTATATCTGTTGGTCAATGTTATTCCACAGTATTTACATTTTGCTTTAGAACCACAAGTACTTTCAACAATTGTGAGCCATTTTTGAAATAAAGGATCTTTCAGCCAAGCAGGCCTAAACTTTTGCTGATATTGCACTTTAGGCATCTGAAAATTAATAGTTTAGTAAGCACTAGAAAACCAGACGATTTTTTAATTTTTAACATACCTTGCTTAAATTCTTCAGATTCTGCTTTTTTTAAGTGAATGATTCAAACAAAAACAGCAATAATATGAAATGAAATCCACAAAATAGATAAAAGGTTGAAATTCTTCGACCTTCGAACCCAGTTAAGATTAACAAGAAAATTCGAATAAGATGCAGTGTTGCCAGATTTTAAAAACACAAGGCGCAAGATTATTTCTGAAAAAGCGCCCAAAAGCGCAAGTCATTTAAATTTGAACTCTTCTTTTTTTTCTAATTTTAGTAGTCATTTAAATTTTAACTTTTCTTTTTTTGTCTAATTTTAGTTTTACCCATGTTTTACCATTAATCTTAGAATTTCTATAATAAATTGAAAAATTATTAGGTATACTATACTACATAAAATAAAATCATTTATTTACATACAATTTGTTTTATTAGAAAAAATTATTATGATAAAATATCGTCGTCACATAAATGAATTACCTCATTAACATCATTAGCATCTAAATCGTGTTCGTTCTCTACATTTTCCTCTACTTGAGGCTTATACATATTAGAGTTAAAGTTCGAAAACATTTCTTTAGTTGGTTCAAACACTTTACAGCATATTTTATTAACATAAAAATAGGATCTTATTATCATTATAGAGTTTAATAAACCCAACATCATTTTATTCCTCAATTTGCATTTAATCACATTGAGTAGCGAAAAACTTCGCTCTACTGTCGCATTTGAAGTAGGCAAACTTAACAGAGTAAAGGCAAACTTGGAAATATCTTCAAATAATACTGACCCCCCAGCATTTTTTAATGTAACTACTTTTTTCCAAAAATCCAAAGTATTCTCTGAAATATCATTTTCAAAAATTTCATGCCACTGGACATTTAAAAGTTGCCTATATTGCGTTTCTATTTCATTAATTTTTTCTTTTGGTATAAAAACTATTGGCAACTCATTAAATTTAGGTCGTATTGGATTAAGAATTATTTTTGGGCTAATATTTCTTATTTTTTTAAAGAGATCTAAATGTGTTGGCATTCGTTTAATCAATTCTAAAATAAGAACTTTAAGAAATTCTCTACATTTATTTTTAATTTCAATAGCTTCTTTATCAGTTAAACCGGAGTCTTTAATTTCAAGTTCGAAATAATAACCTAAATCTGCTTGATCAATATTAAGATAGCTTTGATCATATGACATAGAATTTTTTAAGTTTTGAATGTTGTTTTCTAAATGTTCTAGAATTTGTGGCTTTAAAATTGTGCAAGTGTCCATATAAGTGTATTTACATCTGTAAATGCCTGATAAAAATCTACATGAGTAGATTGAAAATAAATATTTAAACAATATACTTGCTTTAAAATAGGCTTAATAAAAGTTAGCATTATTTTATTTTTTTTGTTTTTATATATGTATGTCACTTAAAATCTTTGCCTTATGGCACCTTTCCTTTTCTGCATGAATATCAAAAAATGTTTGTAGTTCAATATACTGGGACAAAACTTTTTCAACAGCTTGGTATCTGGATAACCAGCGGTTGGTTGATAACTGTGTAAGTCTAGAAAATTTGTTACTTGTATTAATGTTAATTAAATCAAAAATTTGTTTGTATTTACTAACTCTTAGTGAGCTGTTTTTGAACCAATTAACAAAAAATCAGACACAGCTTGATATAAATCTAGGGCTGTGGTTTTTATAACAGAGATAAAACTAAGAAACTGAACCTTTAAGTCATTATCTTTGACTGAATAGTATTTTATATTGAGGCATAAAAGTTTTTCAGTGCTGATGTCTGTAGATTCATCAATTACTAAAGAATAATGCATATCCCCTACATCAGAAACAAGCTGTTTTAATAGGGACGGAGCAATAACATTACGAATGACTGCCGAACATTTTGTTTTATGCAGATGAAAAATCTCTTGATTTTCTGTAGCTGTGGAAGCCGAAGCTGCCCCTGGATGTATTGTAGAAAACCTGTTTAATATATCTGTTAAGTGATCCACACTTCGTATTGAAGAATGGGTGGCTATATAAGTTGATAGTATTATTTCTTTTCTTTTGAGGGCATCATTTGAAACGGAAATACCTGTAAAAAAACAGTAGTAGGTGAGTCTTTTGAAGGCACTTTGATAACAATAATAATTGACAATTACTTTAAAAACACTAAAAAATACTTACCAAACTTATTAAGACAAAGCTGATTAGAATTAATTTTTGAGGCTTGTACTTTGTGCTTTGCTGTATTGGAATGTCTTATAAGATCAGCTCGGTGTGACCTTATTTCTGTTTTACAAAGGATACAGTATGACCCTTCTTGTTTTTTAGTCAACCAACCTAAGATACAAGAAAACACCTTTACCAAATACCACCACCACCACCAATTACCAATTTATTCCCAATGTAATCCCACAATTTCACATAAATATTAGTAAAAGAAAGCATTTAGGCTCGCATTTAAGTCTCGATTTAGACTGTTATTGCCCAATATGAATTTAAGCTAGGTTTTTAACTGCTAACACAACCATTTCAATACTACCATCCGCGCTACCATCAACCATTAATCACAAAAGAAAAACAATCTACTACGAAGACGAACTACTAATAACAACTACTTATTTCTTATTATAAATACCTTTAAATTGAGGTTCTTTTTCCCATTCACTATTATGTTTTTTTGGTATATTTGGCCCATTTACCCATTTTTAGGCAGCAGCCTGACCTGGACACGGACAACACAAGACGAATAAAAACCACTATAAAAACACTCTTAAAATTCTTAAAAACCCGCTAAAAAAGTGAGGTTACTTTTAAACCATCTTCAAACAATGCAATAACTCTTCTTTTTTGATTCAATTGGCGTTAGCCGCATGAGATCTGTCTCTCATTTTGGGCTCGTTCGGGGAGCTCGGCTTCAACGTTGTGAGCGTGTTTTGCCCCTTCGTTAACCAATAATAGCCATTAGAGATTGACGAACAGAAGGAAGCGCCATTTCAAATTGCTCGAAAACCGCCCAATTTGCGCCTTGCGCTTTTTGCATTTTTTTCCGCGCAAATAATTCTTAAAAAACGCCCACTTTGCGCGAAAGCGCCCAATCTGACAACACTGATAAGATGTCAAATGAAATGTCACAGAAATAGCGACCTCTATTAGTTATCGTTACAAGTTATGATTCATGATGATTTTTCATATGTAATCTTAAAATCCAAAAATCTTTATCATAATATAATATGCGGTTTTCAAGAAAATCATCCTTAATTTTGTATTTGGGTAAATTATTCGATACATATTCCAATTCGAATAACATCGTTAATCATAATGCCAGAATTATGCCATGTTAAAAACGAGCATGCCATAATTCATGCCAGATACGAAAGTTGGTTGTTAAATTGGGTATCAATAATGCCAGATTTGGCATTTTAGGTACCGTGTTGGCAACACTGCAAAAACAGCTGATCGGTGACGTTCTGTCAGTTGAACGTCACCGATCAGCTGTTTTTGACGGGCGTAGAACAAACAAATCGAATTTTTTACATGGGAGTTTTGTTATTTATTTCCATTTTTTTTTTTACCTTAAAATGCCTTCTTTTTGTTGTATTGCAAATTGTGGATGTAGAGGGACAAAACACAATATTACTTTTATTTGTAAGTTTCAAACATTTTCAATTTTACATATGAAAACGATTAAATGAACTTTCGTCGATGTGGCTGAAGTGGATTACAGCAAAAGAAGAGGATTTACGTACTTCTAAATTAAATTATGCCCAAGTATGTGCAAAACCTTTCATATTAATCATTTATTAAAAACCTAAAATTAATCTAGCTTGTTAACAATTATTAATTACATTTTGTACCGTTACATATTTTAATGCTGTATTACTCTTTTGTTTTAGGGGACTTAAATAATAATCAGTATTTGCATTTTGAAAGAGATTTTTTTAATAATTTAACCTTTATGTAACTCTGTAATTATTTTTTTGTTTGGGAGTGAGGTAACCCTACCTAAAAGACTCATAGTTCTAAAATTCATTATAAGAGTATTAAATATTTTTTTGTTTTATCTTAAACTTAATCAATTCATTGTATGTGGAAGCTGGAAGTTTATTATGTAATTAGGAACTAAATAATATATGCTTTTTATATGGATATTATTGTAGCTTGAGTGTGGTCTACAGTTTATACAATTTTTTTTAGTGTATAATAAATGAAGCTACGTTAACCATATACAGGGTAATTACTTACTTAATATTAAGATTTGCTATATTAGATATTAGTGTCTCTCGGCCAAATCTATGACTGAATAAAGAAAGATCTTGTTATACATTCAGGGCAGAAGTTCTTAAAATATGAAGGATGGAAATTCCAGACTCAGGATTACAAGTAGGATAAAGCTTTGGACACTCTATTTAAAATTTTGAGTTTCTTGATAACTTCTCAAAAAAATAAGACGGGAACAAAACATAACTATTGTTTTAGAGGCTCGCTCCATGGTATAATCCTGTCCTAGAGTGCAAGTATATAATTGTTTCTAGACATAAGTAAGTTTAAATCTAGTAAAGGGTGAAGGTTTCATTATGCTTGAATTGAGTCCCTTTACACTCGTCATCAGGTTTATTGTAAAGACAACTTTTTTCATACTCTATTCACTCTGAAAATGTTATATATTGTTTCACTCTGACATGCATGACAATTTATTTAAATAAAAACATGTTTGTTTTATTGATATATATGTTTTATTTATAAAAAAATATATGTACTGGGTGTAGTATAAAATATTAAACACAGATTGAACTAAGTTTAACTTGGATATACATAATTTAAATTGAACCACTGGGTAACTAACAATCTCCATATTTGTCACTGCGGGAAAGTCTTTTGGATCAACACTACAAAAGGATCTAATTTTTAATTATAAAAATATTTTGTTTGCACTGCTCACTCAAAAAGTATTCACTTGTAATAACTAAGTTTAAAGCAAACAAACAATTGTAAAAAATGGTCCTGTATAAAAAAATTCACTAAATATTTACAAAAATACTCGAAATTTGCTTTTAAATTATCACGGACTCATATGGAACAAAACAATGTTTGTCCTACGCCAGCCATATTGACAGCTGTCTGCTGTTTTGTTGGACCGCCTAATTGGACACACATTATATTTATAAGTATTTTTTAGGTTAGGTTAGGTGCCGCTAATAAAAGTGACCCCTTAAAATAAAATTATATAGGCAGAATGGACTATCCCACAAATGGAAAATAAATCCAAAGGGATCCCAGCATTGGCGTCTCTAAGTAGAGTTGAGATCCATCGAGAAATTGAACAATTTCTTATCAAAACGAAAGATAAACTGTAGAAAAGTTCATTTAACTGAAAAAGTCCAATGAGGAAAAAAGATCATATAAGTAATAAGAAACGAAAAATGTATAAGTACAATAAAGTCGTTACACGCTACCAAAATAGGCCTCTTATAAAAAAAATCATAAACCATTTAGACTCAATTTATATAGTCATAAACATTAACAGTCTTTGAATCTCAGTACTTCGATCAGCAGAAGACTAATGACCGTTCTTTTATTTTTAAAATATTGAAGGGCGTTATTGACTGCCCTAATTTATTAAAACATATACATCTAAAGTATACGTGCAACTAATTACGCTATGCATAGTCCTTTAAACAGATCCTTAAGATTTTTAAATAGCCACCCGTGTCTCGATCCGTTTGTTCATTAAACAAATTTGTTAAATGTAATGTTTGGTAATAATGTAAAATTATTTATCTTTGTATAATTTTATTGTTATTGCCTCAGGGTGAAAAAGTAAGTGAAGTGCAAATGAAGCAAGAAAATATCGCAATAATTTTTTTTTCTTCTATCCTTCATAGCAGCAAATTTATTTATTAACATCCTCATAAAATGGATGTGTTGCCCTAATCTCATCCAGAAATTTCTTTGGAATTGAAATATTGCCATGAAAAGTAAGTTTTTCTTGAGGTATTGTATTTCCTAAATAAGTTTATACACATTTGAAGCAAGAAAAACTTCTTTCCACTGAAGCACTTGTCGACGGTATTATCAAAATAAGGGAAAACTATATGCTTCGGTTAAAATATATTTATTTTTATTAATTTTTTTCACTTGCTCTTGCAGCGGTATATTCCAATTGGAATTCCAGTCGGAAAATTGAAACTATATTCGGAAAATTTAGCAGAACTTGCCAAACATGAAAATGTAAGTTTTTAACAGTCTTGAAATCTTAGTGTCATTTCCATTAAAATATGGTCCAATATTTCATAAAAAAGGGTTCTATACTTAGCCCTAATTTCTTCAGGTAAAAGCTTAGCAAGCTCACATTTGTAATGATTTATTTCTGTAATAGAATTTGCTTTATCAAACATGGTATTAAAAAAATGTTCATTTCTTTTGTTACAGAGCGCCTCACGACATTTTATATTGGATATGCAAAAATGAATGTTAAGCGATTTTTTTTTGAAATGCGTCAAATAGTATGTCCGTGATTGAGAAAATGTGATTAAACACTAATCCCAGAAACGTGAATTCAAAATCGTTCATCTCTGAATCACCTGAATAGCCGCCACTGATTGCCTACAAAATTTAATGGGTTTCCCATATATTGTTAAATAAATCACATAATAATAAAAACGTCTCGGTGACATTTTTTTAATTATGAACTTTCTTAGCACCCTGTATAATAATTTGCAAAAGTAATCTTTTTTTGCATGTTCTAGCTAATTTTTATAATGACTATCCTAAATCCACAAATAAATAATCCGTGGATATACTATATATATATATATATATATATATATATATATATATATATATATATATATATATATATATATATATATATATATATATATATATATATATATATATATATATATATATATATATATATATATATATATATATATATATATATATATATATATATATATATATATATATATATATAGGTATATATAGTGTTCTAAAAGAAGAAACTAAAATAGGTCTACTTTACTAAAAAGATAACGCTTACCTAGTTTTTGTAGAGAACAATATACTTTACAGTTTTTATAAGATTACAAAAGAGCCCGGTTTGTGTCAACGAAATACACGGCTCTCCCACGCTTAGTCTGGCAGCGCGTATCAACCCGCAAATATTATTTTGGTCTTCAGTTTTTCAAAACCTCGCTCAGGTTCTACTTAAAAACCCCTGAAAATTCTAGAAACATAACACATCTTATTGGCACATTTGGAAAAAGAAAAAGAATATTCTGTTATATATAGGATGTATTTGAAATCAATAAAAATGACGATAATAAAGTAGTGGGAGCAAATCTGGACGCGTCTAATGACATTTTCCTGTACATTTATTGCAAATCTTTATTTTTTTGTCTATGGCGAAAAAGGTGAACTTAACTCCGCAAATAAAGCAAGTAATGTAATGACAATTGCGCATTAATCACTGAATAATAATTATATAGATATATTTAATATATCCCGACATTTTTCTTGCAATGTATCTCATATAACGGCAGATAGTTCCGATATATCAAATGCATTATATATTTTTTTAAATTGCTGTCCTTACAATTCAATAAACAGTATCCATTGACTTTTGCATTTTTCTTAACATACCAAACGTATCCTTAAAGACACACGTATATGCCGAGAAATTTCATTTTTTCTTAAGATTTTGAGAAATTTTCACTAGTTTTTCCGAACATTACAAGAATTTTCCTAAAAATTTTCTCCGCTTTGTGTCCCTGAAAAAGTCGCATTATTAGCAATATGTCAACCAAAAACTCAAAATTTTATTAGTTAAAATTAATTTTGAGAAAGTAGGGTTTTAAGCGCGACAACATTTAACTTCTGTCTTAAGCTGGCAAACTTCTGGAAGTTTGTAGGCCCGACAAAATTTGAGTCTTTGGTCTCGAGCTGGCAAACCTTTGCAAGGGTTTTAAGCTTTTGTTTTAAACTGGAAAGTCGTAAAAATTTAAGTTGCGAGCCGAGACTTTCGAATCGCCTCGTGGAGGGTAGACCTTTGTGTTTTTAACATATGTCATTCCACGTGTTCGATTTAGCTGCCTCGGGGGGACGCAGGAGACTAAACCGTTTAGGGTGGAAACGAACGACTTCTCTAGAAAGAGAGCAGACGCTATGACCGTATAAGGCCAAGTTCCTAAATTCTATCTTGTTCATCTCTTTAGTTCTACAAAGAATATTGAAAATAGCTTGAAAGACAAGGTCATCTCGTGATACATGTAATACGCCAAGAGCGCGTCTGGTACGATTTAATACATCTCGATTTTTGACCTTTTTCGGTTTTGTTAGGGAGCCTACCTTAAATTTACTATATTTAAGCAAAAAAAAAAGCGTGGATGAAGCGTTTTTTTATTAAAAAAAAATCACAAAACTTTCCATAAATAACCAAGAAATTTCACTACTTTTCCAATGTTAAACTGTCAATAGTGTCAATTATGAAGTTTTTGACAAAACACAGATTCTTAATTATATGCACTGTTGCCAAACTTACTTGGTTTTCTTCAAATATACAACAAATAGTATTCCTAAATTTAAACAAAACGGTTTAACGATATTTTTTTTAATAAACCTGGTGCTAACCTAATCCGGTATGAATCACAGGACCCTAAATTGCCCTAAAAAACTGGTTTTAATGTAGACCTCTAATTTTGTTGATACGCTACCGCGCACTTTCTTTACAGTGACCATAACCAAACCTGACCTAATCCGCAATTTTATTAATTATAACTCAAAAATTACTAACGATAATAAAACCAAATAAAAGCCTAATTTCCCTTCCGACACAATATGTGTAGAACTGGTTACCTATTTAATGTGAAACGGACCCTGAATATTTTTGCTTTAATGATGGTACCACTAGAGCTCATTCCTTTCCACACTGACTTGCACCAACCCATCTATATAAAAAAATTACTGGCATATCAAGGACTATATCAAATTTAATTTGGTAACAGCGCTTACCGGCTGACTAAATGACATGCAGTCAAGTTAGCAGACTTTAGATACAAAACAAACTTCATTTGTTAGATATTATGTTAGAGAATTATTCATATTCGTAATTTCAAAAAAGAACAACTCTAATTTAATAAATATATACTAGAAATAAAGAAATCTTTCAAAATAGACATATATTAACTTACAACAACAGTCACATGCATAAAATGTAAAGGAATTTCAAATAAAATATTGACAATTCTAATTTGTATTATTTTGTGAAAAATTGTAATGCATCCACGCTTTTTTCGGCTTAAATGAAGTAAATTTGAAACAAGTTTCTTAATAAAACTCAAAAAAGTTTGAAAATCAAGATGTATTAAATCGTACCAGAATCGCCAAGAGCTTCGGAATACATGGAAAAATTTAGACAGAAGAATAACTAAAAAGATATTTAAAATAAACGGGTTGTACCGGGAGTTTAAGAGCTCAACATCCGGACATTCCATATAAAACATCTCGGTGGTATAGTCCTAGCAGCTAAAGGCCGCAAAACCGAAGTAAGAAAGAAGAGTTGTAAGTCTGGTTAAGTTCGTTTAAGTTTGTTTTTATTTACTGATTAAATAAATTTAGATAATTTATAGGGAATTATAAGGAAATACTTAATAATAATAGAGTTTACCTCTAAAAATTCAGAAAGCCTCAATCAAAAAAAATTGGAAAAACTCTCCAAGTCTCAATCCGTGACTATGCTTAAACCGATATTACACAATAAAGGAATACCAGTACCTAAGTTACTTTGTCTAGATGGACTGCCAGATGTACCTAAAGAAGTTAACAACTTGCAGTTAAATCAATTAAATGATGTTTTAGATAATGATAGCAAAGCCAAAGATTTTTATCTTATTCAGTGAGTTTTTTTATTTGAAGAAGGCATAGTGAGAATGAAGCAACTTTAGGTTAGATTTAAAATATGAAAAGCAACTTATATTTAGTTAAAAAAAAGTGTCAAATGAAAAAAATTAAGAATAATGACTGACTTTCACATAAAATATTTGAAATAATACAAGTTGTATAAAACTTTAAAATATTAGCACTTGTTTTCTGATCTGACCTTGGATACATTAAGGTCAATTTTGTTTTAGTTTGGTGCAGTCACTACTTTCGGATGACTCAATATATTGGGGTAGTTCACATAGCTTGACTTGAGAGATTTTGGCTCTATTCATACTGGAATAATTTGCCAGCCCATTCTCTCAACGTCCAGGATTTGGTCTGACTGAATCATATCTTGGACTTCCTTTCTTGTTCCAAGTTATACTTTTCTTTGGTTTAACTTTTTAATTTTCGAAATGCATCTTGGCTTCCACTAGATGCCCCTTGAGAGTACTACTAGTCTCACGAGATGACCTTTTCTTTCAAGCTATCCCCTTCCCACTCCCGCCACATAATGGTAATTACGCTACTATTCTATGTAGAACTGCGGCAGATGAACAGGATAGAATGCAGGAACAACTAGGCCTCACACGTTCACAGTGTCTGCTCCCTTTCTAGCGGGGTCATCAGTTTCCACTCTAGCTATCAGGGTTGAGCAGTTGAGTCTTCCGCTTCTCCCCGAAATAATAAACCACTTATGTTAATAACACAGAAGTCTGCCTTCGACGAGCTTTAATGACATTTTTAAAACCCAAAATATTAAAAATTATGGAGACTCAGTATCACAAACCAGTCTTTATTATATGGGCGTTAAGATTTAAAATAAAATCCCCTGGAAACCCTTAAAGTTGTCTATTATTAAATATATTTAAGGAGGGTGTAAAAGAATTTCTTATTGATGGGATATACGACATTGCTGAATTCCTCCAAAGTCAATCAAATGTATCTGTTATATTGTGTATGTTCTTATTGTTTAAAACTATTTGATGTTTTATAAGTTTAAAAAACTGTAACTGTTATGACAAATCTCAAATTTATATCTGTTTGACAATGAATAAATTTTATTGATTGGTTAATTCATAGTGAATTAGAATTTAATATATAATTATTACCTCTTAACTTTACTTTTTAGAGAACCCACAACAGAAATAAGTTTTCCTTTAAAGATATCTGCACCTGTCAAGCAGGAAGATATAGGAGTTGATAATGAACCAAATGATTGTGATATAAAGTAGGTATAGAGGTGTCACAAGTACAGACATGTATACAAGTATTTGAAGTATGAAGTAACTGGTAATTTTACTTAATTTTTAAGTAAAGTAAATTGAAGTACTTTGTATAATAATAATAATAACATTTATTTAGCACATAGCTAGCAGAGAATACATTACATATTTACAGCGATATCAAAAGTAACAAATTAACACAAAAATACTCTAATTAGAGGTGGGAATTCTAGTTCTTTTATATGAACTAATTCATTTGGTCTCATTCATGAAAGAGAATAGTTCATAGAACTAGGTCTTTAGTTCACAGTTCTTAAACTGTGCTTACGAGATTTTAAGATTCAAATTCAAATTCTTTAATTAATGTTAGTGTACAAAATGGTACTTACACAGGTCAACAAATCAGATATAAAATAATGTAATACATTTTTAAAAATAGACATTACAATACACATTAAAATAATTTAATTTTAGTTTTATTTAAAAAAAAAAAATTTTGATACCCAAAAACCAGAGTACATTACACATTAAAATACTTAACTATTTAAAAATTCCTCAACACTGTAGAAGGCACCTTCCTGTAGTGATGTCTTTATTTTGTGTTTAAAAACCAGAGTACATTACACATTAAAATACTTAACTATTTAAAAATTCCTCAACACTGTAGAAGGCACCTTCCTGTAGTGATGTCTTTATTTTGTGTTTATAAGACTTTAGTGGTAGATTTTTTATATCTGCTGGTAATCTATTATAGAGTCTCACGGACAAGCACCCAGGGCCATCCCGACATCGTTCCAGACATTGATAGGGTGGAAGAATGTTGGTTTTTTGCCTGGTATTGTGGCTACGAACTTCACTATGCACTCTGAATTCTTCTAGGTTTGTTTTTATATAAATTAGATTTTCAAGAATAAATGCTGAGGGCAAAGTCAAAATTTTTAGATGTTTAAAGGCTAGCCTACAATCTTCCCTGTAACCAAGTCCAGCCAAAATCCTGACCGCCTTTCTTTGCATCTCGAAAACTCTATTCGCTCCAGGAGCATGTCCCCAGACCAACAATGCATATGTCATAACTGAATGGAACAAAGCATAATATGCATTTCTTAGTACAGCATAGGATACAGAGTCCGAGAGATTTCTCAATGCAAACAAACTACTACCTAGTCTCTAAGCAAGACAATCAGTGTGTACATCCCACCTGAGACCAGGATCCAAGTGGACACCCAGAAATTTTACTGATTTGTGTTGCTCATTCATGTGTGCGGTATCTCTAAGGGAGAAAACAATCATTTTGGTTTTATCTTTATTTAGTAGTAGTTCATTTGCACTGAACCACCCCTCAGCTCTAGAACGGGTGGTTTCTCCCAGTGGTAGATCATTTATATATATTAGAAACAAAATCGGCCCAAGTATTGATCCATGAGGTACTCCCACAGCAAGCTCAGCCTCCACAGACTCCAACCCCCTCACTTTGACAGTCTGAACATGGTTTTGAAGATAAGAAGCTATTAATTGAACTACCACATTGTTAAAATTGTAGTGTTTGAGTTTTTTAACAAGAATACTGTGAGATACACAATCAAAAGCTTTGCTAAGATCACACATCAAAGCAGCATTAAAGTATTTACCCTCAAAAGCATCCTGGATTCTTTGAACCAAGTGCAAAATACCCATGGTAGTGTTACGTCCTCCTCGGAAACCAAACTGACACTGGGAGAAACAAGAATTGTTTTCAAAAAACTCTATTATTTGTACAGACATGCACTTTTCAACAATTTTGGAAATGATAGGCAAAAGTGAAATCGGTCTATAATTAGATGCTGTGTTCTTATCACCACTTTTATAAATAGGGACAACTATGGCTTTTTTCAGAATGTCAGGAAAAATACCCAAGTTCAAACAGATATTAATCAATTTTGTTAGTGGATATATTATTAAATTTTGTATGCTACTAAAGTAATAATTGAATCATTAGCTGTTATAGAAGTATATATCTCATCTTTAATTAACCTGCCCGTGCCCCTGTTTATGATGTTCCACATAGTCTTTACTGGATTAGCTGAGGAGGAAATAAGCCTTTCATTCGCAAATATTTTAGAATTTTTTATTGCCTCTTTATATTCTCTTTTATATATTTTATAGTTGTTAACATAAGGTTCATACTTGTACTGTCTACTCAACTCACCTAACAAATGCAAGTATTCCCTCATTCTCTTAAGCCTTTCATCAAACCATGCTATATTTCCCCCCTGGTCCGACCTTACAATCAAAGTCAAAGTCAAAAAAAGCTTTAATATCATAAAAATCAAACATTTTCATTGACAAAGCTTAACTAAACAATAATCATATAACTAAAACTACAGAGATTTATATGACAATACTAAAATATATGATAAAAACGGTCATGAAATTAAAAATGTACAGTGTTAACAAAAAAAAAAACATAAAAGTTGTAAAAAACGCAGAGACAATATTACAAAATAAATCCAGGTGCAGAATAATAAGGCGCAAATACAGATATAACTAATTCCTAATTAAGACATTGGCTAATTCTGATTATCATTATAAAACTCATCAACTGTGTAATAGGCCTTCACAACCAGCATTTTATGGCCCTTCTTTTAAATAACTTATATGACTGAATTTGTCTTAAGTGGGCTGGAAGGGAGTTAAATAACTTTCTACCATTATAAAAAATTGAATTTTTAGTTGAGGTTGATGAAGGAATTGGTAGAGATACTACATGAGTGGTACGTAGAGGGTAATTAATAAATGATCTGAGCTCCACCTTCTTCCTGATCATAGATACTGCCTCCAGGACAAACAAACAAGCAAGGGTCAGAATTTTATGCTGTATGAATAATGACCTACAGGAGTCACGAGCCTTCGCTCCACACATAAACCTAACAGCTCTCTTTTGTAATAAAAAGACCGAGTCAAATAAAAATTTGGGACAGGATCCCCAGAAGCAGATGCCATATCTCAAGTGAGACTCCACCAGTGAAAAATAAACACTTCTTGCCATTGATAAATTCAATTCGCTTGCTACTACTCTCACTGCGTAGCAGCCTCTTGAGAGTTTTTTATTAAGTTGAAGAATATGCGTTTCAAATTTTAACTTAGCATCGATAAATAAACCAAGAAATTTATTCTCCTGCAGAGCCTCAACAATTTGATCTTGCAAAACGATATTATTAATATGACATTTAAAGGAAACAATGTTTGTTTTTGAGATATTAAGAGACAAGTAGTTAGCATCACACCATTCCTTGATAGTAACTAGGTCTGTTTTTATAAGTTCCTCAAGGATCTCAGTATCCTTGTGGCGCCAGAGAATGGTGGTGTCATCCGCAAACACTGTGAATCTTCCCAAAATGTTCAACTGTGGCAGATCATTGACATACAGCAAAAAGAGTAAGGGTCCCAACACTGATCCCTGTGGAACACCTGCTGTGGTTCTTAAAGGTTTAGAGTGTTGGCCATTCACAAGAACAGTTTGATAACGTTCAGATAAGTATGACTGAAACCATTTCAGTGAGGTACCCCTGAAGCCATAGATTTCAAGCTTGCGCAGCAGTATTCCATGATCCACACAGTCGAATGCCTTTGATAGATCACAAGACACCGCCGCGACACACTCTCCATCGTTCAGCCCCAAGTACAAGTCTTCTAGAAATGCAAAAATCGCATCTCCGGTGTTTTTAGATGACTGAAACCCAAACTGAACGCTGCTAAGAATATTATACCTGTCCAAGAAGCCAATGACCCGCTTTTTCACCAATTTTTCTATGATTTTGGACATTGTCGGTAACATGGAAATGGGTCTAAAATTAGTTGGTTCCTCACAATTTCCTCCCTTAAACAAGGGAAATATTGTTGCCATTTTCAAGCAAGAAGGGAAGCAACCCTTAAGGAACGACCCGTTAATGGCCTCAGCAAACATTTGCAATGCATGACCAGGAAGTGCAGCAAAAACTCTCACTGAAATATCATCATATCCAGAAGCATTTTTGTTCCTTATGGTATATAATAGAATGTTTCATCTACTGATAAATTTAAATAATTTAAAGCATTATTATGCGGAGTAATATGACTTGATAAGTTTGAGGCGAGAGAGCAATAAAAAGTGTTTAATGTATCTGGGTTTAGGTTGTGGTTCTTATCATCCACTTCCCTTCCACCACCAATCAAGTCATTGACAATTAACCAACTCTCCTTTTGCTTATTATTAGCAAGTAAGATCCGGTTGAAAAAATAATTTTGCTTAGCTGCTTTAATAGCTTTCCTATATAGCAAACGGTACTTATTAAAATAAGTCACAAAATATAAATTGTCTGAAAAATACTTCCTTAGAGTATGCAGAGAACGCAAATTCCTCGCGGATACTCGTAAGCCTGCAGTAAACCATCTCTTCTTTTTTCTTTTGTTTTTTAAATATATTAAGGGGAAACTAGTTTTAAATATCTTAACTATAATTGTATGAAACCTGTCTAATGGATCTGCGAAACTAAGAATATCACCCCAATTTAAGTCGTTGCACAGTCGCGAAAACCTATTAAAATTACGAGTTGTGAATAGTCTGCCACGTCGCTTTTGAGATTTAGGCGCCTTGGTTTCAATCTCAATATTGCATATTACCGCCTCGTGGTCAGAAAGTCCGGCGCTCCTAACATTACAATCGATAAGGTTTCTATCAAAATTGGAACATAGATAGTCCAGAATAGTGGCTGAGTGCCCCGTAATACGAGTAGGTGCCTCTACATGCATATATAAGCCAAACGAGTCCAACAAATTATTTACTAAATTAAAATTTCTGTGGCACTTATCAAAAAAATCTATATTAAAATCCACAATATAGTTTTATTGTGGAAATGCAGACTCGCAGTTTTGCTGTAATATACTAATGAACATAACAAATTTATCATTAATGTTTATTTCAGGATTACTAACAAAATCAAAAGAACTACTCTCAATCAAGCCATAAAAAGTGAGTAATCCAGCTTGAGTTAATGGTCTACATGTTTTATTCAGAGACTGGATTGGACGCCTATCTGGTAGCATAACACTCAGAATCTGAGCCCTATGATCAGATACCTCCGGATCTAAAATGACCGACTCAAAATTTTCCTTAGAAAAATTTATGAAAATGCCATCCAAACAAGACTCATTTCTTGTTGGTTCAGAGCTTGTGATTGAAAAGTTATTACTAATTAAAACATCGTCTAAGGTAATTGTATTTGCATCGGGCTGTTCAAAGTGCACATTGAAGTCCCCCGCAACCACTATATTTTTGTTTATACCCACCTTATTAATAGTTCCATCCATGACTTCAAGAAAAGTATCGAAATGGCCCACTGGCGACCTGTAGACAGCCAATATATATAAGTTAAGTTGTTTTAAGGAAATACCACAAATTTCTACACAAGATGCATAGATGTTTGATTTCACTGGTCCGTACCAAATGAGTAAACAACACTAAATACTTAA
Source organism: Kuschelorhynchus macadamiae (assembly GCA_030620095.1). Classification (NCBI taxonomy): domain Eukaryota; kingdom Metazoa; phylum Arthropoda; class Insecta; order Coleoptera; family Curculionidae; genus Kuschelorhynchus; species Kuschelorhynchus macadamiae. The sequence continues at coordinate 178,145 of JAUTXW010000779.1, read as the reverse complement.
TTGAGAGTTAGAATGATTTTAAGGAAATATCAGTATCTCATATATATATATACATATATTTCTCGCCGGGTTAAAGTAACGCGTTTTTTTCAAAAAGTATACCGCTAGATAGATGAAAATTTTCCGCATCGGATGTGCTAGTTGAACAGTTTGTGTGAATTAGTATTAAATGTATATTTCATAAATAGTGAATACAAATTACCAATTGTGATCATGGCTATTTGTAAACAACCAGTTTTTTATCTCCCATTTTAAACATCAATAATATAAACAACGTTTTGCCAGGACCGGACTTAAACATTTTAAAGTTTTGATTAAATTTCGTTCTTCTTTTTCTGGAGTTGAGATGGTGGAAAGTGAGGATGATGAGTCTTCTGGTGCTGAGTGTTCGAAATGTAAAAAGGGCATTTTAAAGGAACAAGATTTTTACCAATGTGATGTTTGCCATTGCCATATCCATAAAAGGTGCGCAAAACTGTCCACTTCTGAGGAACGATGCATGCCAAAACGGCTACTAGTTTTTCTATGCGATAATTGCGTAAAAGTTGCAAAACAAATCCCTTTGATTGTCAAGATGATAGAGGAGATTAAAGATGAGCTGAAGGCTATTAAAACTACCTCGATAGACAATCAAATTAGGCTTCTAAGTAAACCAATGTCATATGGTGAAGCAGTGAAGAAAGGTAAGCCCGAATCTATAGTTGTGGTAAAGCCCAAAAAAGATCAGGCTAGTGCTGAAACGAAAAAAGATATACGTAAACAAGTGAGTCCTACAAACCTCAAGGTAACGAAATTTCGAGAGGGGTATAATGGCAAGGTGATTATAGGTTGTGAAGACAAAGAAAATACTACTATGCTAAAATCTCAGTTACAGGACATACTGGGTCAAAATTATGTCATAGAAGAACCACGCCTAAAAAAACCGAAGTTGAAAATTGTTAATATTAGCAAGGATGATGTCGGTATTGAAGACTCCAATAGTGACATTATAAAAGAAATTGTGCGGCATAATAATTTAGATAGTGATTCTGATTTCAGTATGGAGGTGTTAAAAAAGTCAGTAAATAGGTATCAAAAAGTTGATCTTATAGTAGAAACTAATCCAAAGACCCATAATGTGCTCTTAAAAAGTGAAAAAATTAGAATTGGTTGGTCTAGGTGTTCTGTATTTAATCATATCAGCATTTTACAGTGCTATAACTGTATGGGTTTTGGACATTATGCCAAGGACTGTGAAGCCCGAAAAGTATGCTCCATATGTTCTTCGGAAGATCATTCTTATAAAGATTGTCAGTCAAATGTTAAAAAATGTGTGAACTGCACCAAAACACAAAATATTAATACAGATATTCACCATACATCTCTTGATAAGAAGTGTCCCTACATGTTAAACATCATTGATTTTCAAAATAAAAAGATTAATTATTTCTGTGAATCATAAATACATACAAACAAATTATGAATAATGGGTGCAATTCTTTTGTTTTTGGTGTAGCTCACTTAAATCTTAGATCTATATTTACTGGTTTTCAGGAGTTTGTAAATATTGTGGATGCGGGCAGTTTTGATGTTGTGGCAGTCAGTGAGACATGGCTAAGTGCTGCTGTTTCATCGGACACAGTGCAAATGGAAAATTTTAATTTTTTTAGATGTGACCGATTTAAAGGTAGGGGTGGCGGCGTGGGTATGTACGTCAGAAATAACTTTCAATGTGAATTGCTACCTTTTGTTATGCCCCAAAATATTGATGGTTTGGAAAGTCTTTGGCTAAAGATTAAAGTAAACTGCAGGATGTCTATTGCAATAGGCGTAGTCTATCGTACCAAAAATAATATCTTGGATTGTGTACAAGCATTAGATCAGTTTTTGCCTCAAGTATTGATGTCATATGAGCAGGTTGTCGTTTTGGGAGATTTCAACATTAATATGATGCCAATTAATATGCCAAATCCTATGTCTGATATGTTTGACACCTTAGGTTTTTCACAGGTCATAAGTGAACCAACTAGAATTACACAAACAACCTCCTCCTTGCTTGATCCCATTTTTGTTACAGCTTCTCAGAGTGTAACTTCCGTGGGTACTGTGAACGCAGATGCTATTAGTGACCATAGGTTAACATTTTGTAGGATTAAGATTTCATCTGCAAAATGTCCTCAAAAATTTATTACCTACAGAAGCTTTCAAAACTTTAATCGAGATAATTTTTATAACGATCTACTGAATGTACCTTGGAATGATGTTTTTTATATTGAGGATATTGAGGAAAAGGTCATATTTGTCGAGTCTCACTTAATGGCACTTTTTGGTGAACACGCACCTCTTAAAACATCCCGTGTAAGCAAACCTCCAGCCCCTTGGTTAACTCCAACTTTAAAGGCTTTAATGAATAAAAGAGATAGGGCGTTGGCAAGATATAAGAGACTGAAGACTGAACAAAGCTTCATTGAATACAAAACGTTACGTAATCTTACGCTTTACTCTGTTCGTCGAGAAAAACTAGGTTACCTGGAATTTTTGGAAGGACAGGGAAACGCAAAAGCCTTGTGGAAGGGCCTTAGACGGGTCCATGTGTACTCAGGGGGTGCTCCTGATTTGCCTGGAGAGCTATTGAATGCTAATAAAATAAATGAATATTTTCTGGGAGTGTTTAATAAAAGCAATAACTGTTTAAACAAAATCGCTTTTTATAAAAATAATATATTGAATCCTAATTATAATTTTAGTTTCAAAATGGAGAACCCTGATGATGTTTTTAAATATGTTCACAGTATTAAATCGAATGCTGCTGGCAAGGATGGGCTGAACCTATATATGCTTAAACTTAGTTTACCAGTTATTTTGTATCATGTTACACACATTGTCAACTGTTGCCTCGAATGTGGATATTTTCCTAAGCACTGGAAGGAGTCCATTGTGTGCCCAGTGCCAAAGGTCAGCAATCCTACTTCTATCAGAGATCTGCGGCCAATTAGTTTGTTGCCAGTTATGTCGAAGGTTATGGAAAGGGCCATGCACTCACAGGTCTTAAATTATCTCATTCTTCATAAATTGTTACCAATGCACCAGTCTGGGTTTCGGGCGGAACACAGCACATCAACAGCCTTGCTTAATCTCACTGACAACATAATAAGAGCCCTTGATAAAAAGATGGCTGTCATATCGGTCTCACTTGACTATTCCAAGGCGTTTGATGTGCTGGACCACGACCTATTTGTGCAAAATTGCACTATATTGGCTTCGACGATTTGTCTATGGGTTTGTGTCAGAGCTATCTGGCGGATAGAAGGCAGAGAGTGAGGGTGAGAAATGAATTGTCTTCTGCTGGAAACGTTGTTTCGGGAGTGCCCCAAGGCTCGATTCTGGGGCCTTTATTGTTCCTCATTTATACCTTTGACATATTCGATGTGGTTTCAAACTCTCACGCCCAAACTTATGCTGGCGATGCTCAATTGCTTCATCTTTTCGATTCGTCAGATCCTGACTCTGCAACTGAGCAGTTGAATGCTGATTTGGATGCCATTTTAATATACTCTGAGGAACATAATTTGCGGATCAACCCTGACAAGACTCAGACTCTCTTATTTTGCCAGGAAAATCGTAGAGCAACCTTACAATCTGCCCTGAATCTTAGGCTTGCAAATGAGAATTCAGAATTCTCATGCAATGCCAGAAATCTTGGCCTGATCCTTGATACACACTTAAGATTTAAGGACCATATTAAAATGCTGCTTCAGAAAACATATGCGAAGATGAAAATGCTGTATGCTAACTGGTTTATTTTAAACTTTAAAATGAGAAAAAAATTATGTGAGACTTTAATATTATCAACTTTTAATTATTGCAACATTGTTTATTATCCGTGTTTAGATTCTATTTCTAAAAATCGTTTGCAGTATGTTCAGAATGTTTGTTGCCGTTTTGTGTGCCGGTTGCGGAAATATGATCATGTCTCTCAAAAAATAAATGAGCTTAGATGGTTGAAAATATCAAATACTGTAGAGCTTCATTTTGCAGTGTTTTTAATGAGGGTAATGAAGTCTTCAGTTCCGATGTATCTCAAGGAAAAGCTTATTTCCCGAAATTTTGTGCATGATAGACATATCAGGCACAATGACCTACTGACAATGCCTCAACATCGAACTGCCCTTTTCCAACATAGTTTTACTTATAGAGCTGTGACTGTATACAACAAAAATTTGAATAATAATCTTAAATCATGTGCAATAAGACAACTACGTCTGAAATATAGAGAAATTTTATTTGTAAAACAATTGAATTAGCTTTAAACGCATTTGGAGTGAGTGAGGGTTAGATGTAAGAATAACCAGTGGTTAAATCTCGCCCTTTCTCATTTTTCACTTTTCTGGGTGTAAACTATACTGTATTGTAAATTTATATTCCAAATAAAGACGATATTTATTTATTTATTTATATATATTTGAAATGGTTTTTTGTTCAAGTTATATGTAGTTGCAATTAATGTGTGTCTAAGTATAGGTATATAAGCATTTTAAATCAATTAAACAATATACATGAAATGTTTAAATACAGGCTGGGTAAAAAAAAAACAAAATAAAAGTAAATGAAAATAGAAAAATCCACTAACAAAACTAAAAATTAGGTAATTCATTGAATTATTACTCACCTCTACACAGTGATCGTCCTATACTCAACAGAATAATCCAGGAAATTGATTTTGACCTACTAAACTTAACTCGCGATTTCCGACACAGTTGCTTCATTCCAGTGAGGATCACCACTAGGAATGGCTCACTCACCTACACTGACAAGGAGGATGTTTTACATCTTGTGTGCAGCATCATGAAGAATAAACACCAATTCTCCAATTCAACAAAAGAAGTCTCTACTATCAATAATATAGATTTAGCTTTAGAAATGACTAATTCCAATAGTTTATTGGCAAAACAACTCATAACGAACTAGTATCTTTATATTTTCAGAATGTCCGTGGTTTTCGATCAAAATCACAACTGATGCTGACTAATACCTCTTCTAGCAACTTCGATGTAATTATGCTTACCGAGACATGGCTTAATGTCTCTTTTCATAGTGCCGAGTTTTTTGATCCTAGATATGCTGCTTTTAGTCCCGCTTTCAGTGCTCAATTATAGACACCCTAGCTTCAGTTCACTATAATGATATATGGATTAAAACTAAGATCAACCGTTCACAAATTGTCTTGGGTTGTGTATATATTCCTCCAGGGTCCCTATTGGATTGTTATGGGTCGTTTTAAAAGGCATAAATTTATTATATCTGGTGATTTTAACCTTCCACTTATTGAATGGTCCTTGGATTCTGGAACCATAATCACATCAAGAATACAACCAGCAACAGCGGAAACTGTGATCGACACAATGTGTCTGCTTTTTATTTATTTATTTACATATAAAAATACATTTGAAGTTTATACAGAGATTACAGACCTAACCTAACCTAACCTAAGATAATTCGTTTAGCTTGAGACTTGAATCTGTCTTTCGATAAATTAAAGAAGTCAAGACCTTCATAGAATTTATTGACATTAGCAGACTAGACTAAATAATAAGTTCGGCAATATGGAATGTGCAGAAGAGACTTACTTCGTGTCTGGTAATTTTGAATGTGTAAATAAAAACACTGAAGACATTCTGAGCTTTTTATGTGGTAGTTAAAGATATTGAAGGCAAAACAGACATCAAAGTATTCCCTTCTACGAACTAGAGTAGTTAAGTCTAAGTAAGTCATAGTTTGGTCATCACTGAGACACACACCACTCTGGAAAAGTTTGTACCTTGCAAATTTTATGAACTTATGTTGCACATTCTCAAGCCTATTGATGTGGGTCTGATAGTAGGGTGACCAAACTATGCATGAAGACTCAAGAACGGATCTGACTAGTGATGTATACAGAATTTTGATAGCGCATATACTTGTAAAGTCTCTAGTAGCTCTCTTAATAAAGCCCAACATTTTATTAGCCCTACCAATGACTGCTTCAAAATGTTCAGTAAACATTAACCGAGTATCTAAATATACGCCAAGGTTTTTTACAACAGAAACTTCAGATAAAGGGACATTACTTAAGTAATACTGAAAAGGATCTTTATTGATGAGTCTACTGAATCTTATATAACAACACTTGTTAATGTTGAGGGACATGTCATTAAGCTGACACCAATCATATACAATATTAAGATCATTTTGTAGAATAATCATGTCGTGAGTGGACGTCACCCGACGATACAATTTCATGTTATCAGCGAAAAGCAGAAAACTTGAGGAGAGCAAGGATCCTAAATTGTTGATAAATAAGCTAAAAAGAAGGGGACTCAAGTGAGAGCCTTGAGGTACCCCGGAAGATGCATGGAAACATGAAGATAGATAGCCATCAATCTTGACTTGCTGCATTCTGTTAGTAAGGTGAGATTTCATCCATGAAAGTAAAGATTCAGAAACACCATAACTAGAGAGCTTTGAAAGAAGGAATGTTATGGTTTACTTTATCGAAGGCTTTACTGAAGTCAGTATATATTGCATGAGTTTCTGCACTGCTTTCAAATGATGAATTTATAAAATTTGTAAAGAGAAACAGGTTTGTGTCAACAGACCTACCGGCTGTGAACCCATGCTGTTGACTGATCACAATCTGATGAAATATATTCGACAGAATTTTTTCAATGCACTGTTCAAACAATTTATGGATTGCCAACACAATGCTGATTGGTCTGTATCTTGTTACGTCATTCTTACTACTGGATTTGTGAATCGGACAAACATGAGAAAGCTTCCATGTCTCTGGAAAAACTCCGGAAGTTAGGGATTTGTTGAAAATGTAAAATAGGGGGAGATATAAGGTGTTAGAATAAAATGTTAGTACTCTGTTAGGAACACCATCAGGACCTGCAGACTTGTTGATGTCCACTTGTGTTAAAGCTTTCTCAATATCAGTTGGGTCTTTAGCAATGTCAGAAACATTTTCAGATCGATCAAAAAATGTACTGACGTTAGAATTTCTCTGGGGGTTATAAACAGAGGAAAAATATTTACCAAATAGATTAGCTATGTCAATACCATTAGATGAATTTTCAGTGGCTAGAAACATTTCCTTAGGAATAGTGCCTTGATTAGACTGGGAATGAACGAAATTCCAGAAAATTTTTACATTACTGCTTATGCCATTTTCAGTATTACTTATGTACAAATTGTAGCACTCCTTCGTTAGGTTTTTGCATTCCTTTCGAAGTGTATTAAATACATTGTAATCAACTTCACTGTTCGACTGTTTATATTGTTTGTGAGCAATTTTCTTTTGATAGATTAGTTTTTTCAATTCATAAGAAAACCAAATAGGAAATTTCTCACTAGAATGATATGCGTTCATGGGTACAAACATATTAAAGGAGTCGAAAAGTACAGAATAAAATTTATTGACAGTAACATCTAGATCCTCTGGGTGATAAGGATCACAACGTACCAAACCATCAGATTTTATAACTGAATCAGGTTCAAGTTGGCAAAACATAAATCCAGGATTGAATTTTGATCATTAGTTACCCCATTGTATTGAGATAGGCCAAGAGAAGCAGTATTATCACATAATAAGATTTCTCTTATTGCCGTAACATTACCATGTAACAAACCAGAAAAATCTTCACTAGTGGATCACATTGAAATGAAATGAAATGAAATATTTATTAACGGTTTCCCATTTATAACAACACATATCAACAATAATAGAATTTGACAATAAAAACTTTAACATCCACATATCAACAATCAATAAACATATTTTTATTTTTTTTGCTATAGAAAAACTGTTATTAATTAACTAACTAATAATTTAGTATGTCCAATCTCCTTATAATATTTTTAAAGGAATTAATTGAAACATTGAACAAATCAATTTCTTTGCAGTTTATGTTAGCAAGTCTGCAACATCTTGTTAATGCACTATGCATGCCATAGTTCGTGCGATGGAAAGGTATAGAAAATAATGTGTTATCCCTTGTAGATCTTTGTGGAAAATGAAATTGAATTTTCTCTAATAATTCGGGGCTCTTTATATGGTTGTTAATAATCTTGTATATAGTACACAGATCCAACATATCACGCCTGTGTTTTAACGTTTTTAAATTTAGCAGATTTTGTAGGTCAAGATAATTGATCTTGAATGCAATGATTCTTAAGAATCGTCTTTGTACCCTCTCTAGTGCATCAATATAGATATTATAATGAGGTGACCATACTGGACTGACATATTCCAATGTTGACCTAACAAATGCGCAATATAGTGTCTTAAAACAATTTATATCACTAAAGTCTCTTAATGTGCGGGATACAAATCCTAGAGTTTTAAATGATCTGTTAACAATATTGTTTATATGGTAATCAAATCTAAGTTCACTGTCAAAGATGACCCCAAGATCCCTAATTTTATCAACCTTTTCCAGATATTCATTATTAATAGCATAATCAAATTCTATGTTATTCTTTTTCTTGGATACTGACAATACTTTGCACTTACTGACATTCAATTCCATTCCATTTGTTTTACACTAGAAAATAAGGGAATTTAGATCAGATTGGAGCATCCTGTAGTCATTCGGGTTATCAATCATTCTAAAGAGCTTTAAATCATCAGCGAAAAGCAAACCACCACTATACTGTAAGGACTCCACAATATCTTCAAGAAAGAGATTAAACAAAATTGGTTCCAAGTGTGCACCCTGTGGGACACCCGATTTAACTTCGATTTCTGTAGAAATAAAGTTTTTTATTCTAACAAATTGTTTTCTGTTAGTTAGATAGTCAGTCATCCATCGCAGCAAAGTTCCATAGATACCGAGACTCTCGATCTTGCGAATGACAATTTTATGAGGTATTCTGTCAAACGCCTTGGAAAAGTCAGTATAAATGACGTCAACCTGATGCCTACCCTCCAAGGCATCTGACAGAAACTCATTGTATATCAAAAGGTTTGTCAATGTAGAGCGTCCCTCAGAGAAACCAAACATTATTTGAGAAAGATTTTAATCCCCCAGAATAAGCACATTATCGAACATTTCACAGGCACTAGCAATGGATTTCAAGTGGTTTCCATAGTGCAATACATCCATAGCAGGTGGAATGTAGACACAACCAATACAATACACCAAATCGCTCAATGTCACTGACACCCACGTTTCTTCCACTGATGCTTCACCAATTGCCAGGCGATGAGATTTAACGCAATTATGTACTGCCAGAAGAACCCCACCTCCACGGCTCTTAGTACTGTTTTGACTGCTCCTATCAGTACGATAAACCGTATAACGAGAGTCCAGAAATTCGGCTTCATTGATACTGCAATCAAGCCAGGTTTCTGTGAGTGCTATTACTGAGTAATTTTCAGCATGAACAGCACAAAAAGTATGTTTAAGTTTGGTTTTTAAGCCTCTTGCATTTTGGTACAGGATGGTGGCATGATCTAATGAGACCGGTCGTCTCTGTCTCGCCTCTGAAAATTTGCTGTGGAAGCTTTAGCGCCCATACGGCGAGGACGAAACTCCTTAACAGCAATGCCTGCCAGCCAGAGGTTAGGATCAAGCAGGCCCTTCAAAAGTGATTCTTTAACTCCAATTTTAAATGAAACCACATCATCATTTTTGTCCAATACTGAACATTTGACATCAGAAATGGATAGTTGATTCTCCGTATAATCAGAAATCTGTTTCTCAGTTGTATCTGGATCACATCGACCCAGATACTTGAACTTAATCAAGTCAATTATATTTTCAATTCCCGCCTACGTATCCTTGACCTCATATTTGTTCATAATTTTGAGGCGATATGTATTAAATGCGATTTTCCAGTATCAAATATCGACACTCTTCATCCTCCTCTAAATATTTCTTTTTTAGACAAAGGATCTCCATTGCTTCAAGATGGGGCCACTCGACAAGTCTTTCAGTTTCATAAGGCCAACTTTCACAGGCTTAACGGATTTTTTACCGACTGGTCCTTTGTGGAGAAATATGATGATATTGACGAAATCGTACGACAGTTCTACAATGTTGTTACGGATGGACTAGTGTAGTGAGGTTTGTACTCAAAAAGAGGGTCAGGTCCAACAAGTACCCCATTTGGTTGGATAGAACACTCCAAGGACTTATTCGCAAAAAATACAAGAGTACTCTGCTTCCTTTTGACTATCTTGTTTATTTTAATACATCCCTTTTACTAGGGAAGTAAAAACAGTCAAACTACTATCATCGAGACAATCCAAGTGATCAAAGCACTGAAAACAAATACATTTTTGAATTCAATTTTAAAAGACATAGTTATATCCAGAATATGCTTAATGTTTTTCTTGAAAAGCATTCCCTTTGGATTATTTACATCTAAATAACATATGTTACCCACAATAAAGATATTTATTGAATCTTGTAACCTTTTAACTTATTTAGTACTCATATAAAGACAATGAAAATATAAAACACGTCAGTCTTTCAAAATTTAACATTGTCTACCTGCATAAGCTTTAAAATGGTATCTTTTATTACAAGTGAGTTTGTGTTTATAGATTTTGAATGTTCCTTTTATATAATGTTGTAATAGCCTTATGTTTTTTTTTAGGATGGCCAGAAGTGTAAAGGCTTTACATAAAGTGAAAAATGAAGTAAAAGTGCATAAATGTTCAGAGTGTCCATATCAGTCAGCTAATAAGTTTTGCCTAAAAACTCATACTATAATTCACAAAAGGCCAGATGAAATTAAATGGCACCAATGTCCAGACTGTTCATATAAAACAAAACGGAAAGAAAATCTAAAGCGACATGCCATTGTTCATCGTAGGGAAACTGACATTGAATGGTTCCACTGTCGTGAGTGTCCATTTAAAACCCACTCAAAGGAATGCTTAAAACGACATTTAGTCAGGCATAAAAAGCCACATGAAATTGTATGGCACCATTGTCCGGACTGTTCATATAAAACAAAATGGAAGGGTAGTCTAAAGCAACATGCAGTTATTCATCATAGGAAAACTGATACTCAGGAGTTCTGCTGTTTTGAGTGTCCATATAAAACCCACTCAAGACATAACTTAAAACGACATCTAGTCAAGAATCAAAAGCCAGATGGAATTGTATTGCACCAATGTCCAAACTGTTCATATAAAACAAGTCGAACAATGAGTCTAAAGCAACATGCCATTATTCACCATACAGAAACTGACTCTCAGAAATTCCTCTGTCCCGAGTGCCCATTTAAAACCCACTCAAAGCTTTATTTAAAAAATCATTTAGTTATTCATAAAAAATCTGACAAAACAATTGTATGGCACCAATGTCCAGACTGCACATATAAAACAGTTCACAAAGGCAATCTAAATCAACATGCCATTGTGCACCGAACAGAAACTGACTCTCAGAAGTTCCACTGTCCCGAGTGTCCATTTAAAACACATTCAAAGCAATGTCTAAAAAGGCATTCGATCATTCATAAAAACCCAGATGAAACCGTATGGTATCAATGTCTGGACTGTTCATTTAAAACGATCCATAGACCTGGTTTGATCCGTCACACGATAATACACAAATCTTCAGAGGAAATTGAGTGGTTTCATTGTTCGATGTGCGAATTTAAAACGGCTTATAAAAAGAACCTGGAGATACATCTAGAACGTCATGTGCGGCGTGGTGATAATATTGACGATATGGATAAGAACATGGAATGATAACGCGTTTCCGTACTGATGTCCTCTGATCTAGTGTCCAGACTGTTCATATAAAACAAGTCGAAAAATAATCCTAAAGCAACATGCCATTGTTGACAATACATAAATCGACTTCCAGAAGTTCTATGTCCCTAGTTCCATTTAAAACCCACTCAAATGTCACTCATAAAGTCTGACAAAATTGTATACTTATATATGCTACTGATGTGTCTCTCGCCCATTTCATGAAACCAGAAGAGGCTTGGTTTTTTTTAAATTACAGGATCGAAACAGGTATTAGAATTGGAGATTTTCACAGAAAAGGGAGATAATTTTCCAGCCAAAAGCAGAAACTGTTAATATTTCGGGTATTTGTTAGATAATGTAGTAAGTATATAGAAAATGTTAAGCAATGTAATCAGTAACAATAAACATGTGACAACGAACACAAGCTTATGTTTGGATCACATCTTTGTTAGAAATAAAGTAAAATTTGACAGTCAAAATTACACCGCAAATTTATACGAGAGACTCGCCGCAGTAAAAACAGCTGTCATTGCACGAGGATCCATGACGTCATACTTCTATTATTCCCGCTACTTTTTAAATGTTGAGCTGTTTTACCTCTTTACGGTGTGATTAAGTTTATTCCTATTCTGTAACGATATCTTTAAATGTTAATTATAAAAGGTTATGTAGATATTTTTGTTTCAGAAACAAGATTTTCGTAAAAATTTGTACAAGCATTTTCTCAATTTCTGTCCGTTAGTAAAAAAAATCGATATTTTTTTACGCTTTACGCGTTTACGATAATCTTATGTACGGGAAAAGTAAGGTAGTTAGAATAATTGAGGGTTGAGGGGGTGGAAATAAAAAAAAACATGCGTCAAGTGTAGGTACAGGGTGTCCACGCGAGATTGCCCGGGCTTATAACTTTTTTATTGTTTAAGATATCATGATTTTAGATATACAGGTCATCCCAGAAAAGAACATGGGACCAAAGTTGCATTTTTTAATGGAACACCCTGTATATTATATTATTTTTGGATTCTACGTCAAATTTTTAAACATATCTCATGTCCTATATTTAAATTCAATGGTTTTCGACATCGGATTTTGAATGCTTAATAGCTTAACTAGCTATAAGATTTAAACAGCTTGAATTGAGACAAAACCACATGAGCTTTCCTATCTTAATTTTTAACTATGTATCACATGACATCAACTTCCGATTTAATCGGAATATACAGAGTGGATAATTTTTTCGATCCAACCTGTATATTCCGGTAACACCAAAAGTGAATGTTATAGATAATGAAAAATTAAATAGGATGGTGTAAGCCGTTTTGCTTCACTTGCCCTTTAAATTTTATAGCTAGTTAAACTGTTCAAAATAAATTTAAAATATCCAAAAGATTATATTTAATTGAGTTTAGGTATAGGACATTGCATGGACCAGGATGAGGATTTTATGTAGAATTGAAAAATAAAGTAATATACAGGGTTTTTTTATTGAGGAAACTTTGATTTATTGCTTTTTTTTGGGTCACCCTATATATCTAAACGCCCCTAATAATTTGCTTATAACTTTGATATTAAACATTTTTTCCTATCTTAAGCAATAAAAAAATTATAGGCCCGGACAATCTCGTGTGGATAATCCGTACTGTTTGATATATTTATATAAATCCCTACCTATAAAATTATCAAATACAAAAAACCATACGAACACTATACATATGTATGTGAGGCATGAGGGTATTTAAGAGAGTTACAAGAAACATTGTATACAATAAATTTGCCTACAAGAATTAATTAATTAAATTAAAATATACCGAGGTGTTCCAGAATATGTGACCCGCCTGTACATTAAAGCTTTTTTGGATTCTGCAAAGAGCTTTAATCATATTTCATGTAACAATTATATCATATATATTCAACTGTTTTTAAAATATTGAGGTTTGAAATTTTACATATTGGACATTTTATCTAACTGTAAAATCTAAACGGTAGGAATAGGAACAAAATGGCTTGTATTATTCTCTCTTAGTTTTTGATTATCTATGGCATATGGGTTCAAATATTCTGGTTTGTCCGAAATACAGGGTGGATCATAAACATGACTGCACCCTGTTATTCCAGTTAAACTGGAATTTGATTTCAGGCTATTGGTAATGAAAAACTAAGGGCGTCTTCCACTCGCATGCTCTGTATCAGAGCAAAGTATTTTTTATCCTGTATTTTGGTATATACATAAAACGAAATAGAGATAGACTAGATTTCAGTCAGTTAAAAGTGCATCCAATATGTCAAATTTCATTCATGATATTCTCCATAAAATATATGTACTTATTAATTAGAATTCTTTGCAGGATCCAAAAATACATGCAATAATATACAGGATTTTCCATTTAAAAACTCATACCTATGTTTATATTCAATTTTTGACACCCTGTTATATTCTCCAAGGGGTATGTTAAGCTTTGGTGTAAGTGTGATCGGAACTTGTTTGAATATTTGGTACTTCAGAATCAATATCTGAAAGTGCCATTTTGATGACCTTTGACTCAAATGGTAACGGATTAACAGAGTCTGATTTCCTTTTATTAACTTTTTTTGAAGAAAATGTTTGTCGCTGTGGTTCTATTTTTGCCTTTATATTCGCTTTTTCTTTAATAGCAAAATTAATTTGCCCATTAGCATTGTATATATCAATTATTTTATCCAAGTGCTTCAAAATTGCATTTTTATTATTATCACTTAAATCAAATTTCTTATTTAAGCCAATTACAAATTCTAATTTGGACTTAAGAAAATCTCTATTATTACTATTACAATCTGATTGCAAAGCAAGATCTTTTTCCAATTTATAACTAGACTTAACTCTGTTTGCAACTGTGGTCAGAGAACTTGTTTTGCAATACTTCAGACAACATGCATGTATATGCTTACAAATATTGTGATTTATTACATTATCAGCACAACTGCATTTAAAAGAGTGTATACAAATTAGACATGCTTCACATTTTAGTTCACAGTAAAAAGTGGTGCAAGTGCTCTCCATTTTTCTAACATTATAAGCATGCTCAATATCTTTTGTAGACAGCACACACCATTCATTTTCAGATTCTTGTTTTATATGTTCAATTTTAATACTTTCCCCTCGCTTATGGCTCTCCCTGATTTTTTTAATTTTTTCTGTACATTTATTTTTTTCTAATTTTATTAGTCGTTCAAACATTTTATCGCGAACTAAATTCATTAAGGCGTTAATAGTTTTGTCCAAACGTTTACACTTAACTCCTTGTAAATAAAAATGTTTAATACTTTTGTGTAAGGACTCTAGATACATGTTGGTATTTATACCAATGTATCTTCTATAGCAATACGCCCATTGTTGCGTTCTATTAAGGTAATTTCTGGAAAAATATTGATGAAATTGGTATGTATCAGGGTCAGTCATAAGTTGATAATTAAATGTATTTAACTCCTTTAGGAAATTTTCTTCATCCAATTCTTTTTGTAAAACCTTTAATGATTTGAATATCAGGGACCTTTTGTCTTTATTGCTTATTTTCACTGAGTTTTGTAACCAATTTTTATTAATATGCCAAGTGCATAACAACCTATGGGGTACTTCACCCATTATAGATTGCCATGCTATGTAAAAAGCCGGATAATCATCTGACATGAAAACATTTGTTGAGATTAAGCCAATTTTATCATGTATGCATTGAAAAAAGCATTTGAATAATGATATGTCTGACCTATTTGAAAAACAAAAGGCGGCTGGTATTCCGTTACCATACTCGTCCACTACAACTATAGTATATAGCTGAAATCCATATTGGTTTAAGCCATGTGTCCCGTCTATACAGATTTTGTCTTTACCAAATAAAATAAATGAGTTTTTTTGAAATTCAGTCATAATAACAAGTACAAAATCATCTTTTTTAAATATAGATTCTTCAGATCCCTGTTTCTTGTAATATAATATTGAACTTTGCTCCAAATTTTTCATAGCACTAACCCATATATCAACACTAATGACATCATTATTATGTCTTTTGGTTTGATAGCCTATTGAGAAATCTCGTTTAATATTATGTATATCCTTTTTTTCCAATAAAAAAATTCTGCTAGTCTATCCATTTGGATTATTTTCCCTGACATCATTTAGAATTCTATTCACCGTTATACCTTGCGATAATTTACCTAAAAAATATGTCAGGTGTTTCAAAGTATATTTCAAGATGTCTCAGCCAAGAGTGGCCCATCAAATGCCTTTAATTTTTAAACATTTTGGACCAAGAGAGGCAGAATGGCGCAAACCCTAAAGTTATAGGCATTTAAAATGAGTCACTTGTGGCTGGGACACCCTGTATAATATTATTATGTTTGAATAAACCTTTTTAAAACTAATAATATTTTTAAATTATATTTTATTCTTACCAGCTATTTTAAGTCTGTCCACTTCATTAAGTCTTAATCGTCGTAGTTCCTCTAAATGACCAAGATGTATTGGATAAAGAACAACTGATATCTTATCTAAGTAACTGGTAACAATAAGGGTAGATGGGCAAGCCTTGCCTATTTTATTTGTTCCCATAGACTTGAAGTTCCGTACTTGATTTTTCTTTAAACGGGGGCCTAAGGAATGGTGGCATTCATAATATGTTCTAACACCTCCGTTTAAACATTTTTTCCCAGTGTCCATGACATAATTTGCTCTTAATGATTGTTCAACTTTTGTTTTCCATTCACTGAATTCTGTAATACAATAAAATAAAAAAAAATTCAGTTTAAAAAAAATTAATTCTGTACTTTCAAAAGCAGTGAGTTTCACAACAAAATTTAATACCTATCCAAACATTCTCTTCCTTGGATTTTTGTAGTTTTAATTTTTTAATTTTCATATAATACAGGGTAATTTATAAGTTAAACTAACCGCATATACCTGGCACGAGGAGTGTCTCACTAGGGATAAAGTGTAGTGGTACTCCTGACAGATCCCTATATAACTCATTCCTTCCAAGTCCTGCCTACAATTTGTACAGTTATTGCCAATAGTGAGAGATCCCTCGACTAGGCCCAAGGTATATCGGCCAATGTTTACATTGACATTCTATTTATTTTATGAAAAGAAAATTTTCCAAAAAGATAATAAATTGACAACTAATACTAAATCTTGATATTTATTTCTTTATATATTAGCACTTTAGAATATTTTTAAGATTAAAATAAGGAGAAAAACTTACCAGCATTGGATTTGAATTCATAGGTTTCTTCTTTTAAAGAGACATTATGTATTTCTGCTAGGTGATTACGAAGAGAAGAATATCTATTATAACCTTGTATGCATTCTTCAATTGGACACAGAAGTCTTTTATGTAGGTTTTTATGTATTTTCACATGAGATATTATTTCATTTTTTCTAGGGAACACAGAGCAACATTCATAGCACTCATACTTCTGCTGCTGTTCTGTTTGAGCATTATTCAATTTACATGTGGCAAGATGCTCTTATAATTTACGTTTCGATGTAAATGTATGGCTACATTTACATTCATATACTATCTCACTAAAAAGTTTATGGGTCTGCCGATTATGTTTATTTAAGGCCTTCTGGGATACGTATGATTTATTATCACAAACACTGCACTTAAACATTATTTTCATGTAACTTCTCAGCTTATTAGATTTGGAATAATAATAATTTCTACCTAATTGTGTGTGCGTTAATTTAAAATTTCTAATAGCAAGCAAATAGCATAAAAACCAAGAGAACAAACAACCACAATAATAATATAAAATCTAACCTCAACCTCTATCAACTGACACTTCCCGCCCACGACCCGCGTGACGATTTATATGACGTCATGGATCCTCGTGCAATGACAGTTATTTTTACTGCGGCGAGTCTCTCGTAAATTTATAAAGGGTTTTACAATAAGACGATATCATTTTAAAATTAAATAAAATATATCTGATACAACCAAATTTTTTATTTTATTTTAAAGCGCAGTCCATTACATTATATTTTAAATAATACATCATTTAAGTGTGCGCCTCGACTTCGCGCACAAGACGGAACTCGAATTTCAAACATCTATACGTTTCCTATTTATTTTTGGATACATTTTTAAAGATTTACTCCATGAGTACCTGCTGCTGATATTACAGATTGTTAATATTGCAGATCTACCAGTCAAACAAAAAAAATGCTACGCGGCAATTTTAAATAGTTATTTATGATGTCGATGAAAAGGATTCGTTTAAAATTTTTTAATAAAAATTCTGGCGGAATAACTAATCGTTTAACGCCTTGTAACTTGATTAACTTCAAATGCGACTTGGCAGTCTAAAAGAAAGCTACTTGAATGTCTGAGTTGCAATCGAAAATACCAAAATTAATTTTCAACATTTCTAGTTATTCTATCGTAGGAAATACAAGCAGAATAAAAAAAACCAAAATAACTATTTATAGGATTCTAGACTGTTAATAACATTTAAATCACAGACAACCAAATTCAAATAATATTTGTATGAATACATACCCCGCTATATTTAATTAACGC
Source organism: Kuschelorhynchus macadamiae (assembly GCA_030620095.1). Classification (NCBI taxonomy): domain Eukaryota; kingdom Metazoa; phylum Arthropoda; class Insecta; order Coleoptera; family Curculionidae; genus Kuschelorhynchus; species Kuschelorhynchus macadamiae. The sequence goes on along the minus strand of JAUTXW010000779.1, from coordinate 159,866 downwards.
TTGAGATTTGAAATGACTTGCGTCGCGTGCATCTGTCATGCCTTGGAATTTTCATCAATTGTATGTTTTTTTTTTAAGATTTTCTAAAATGTAAAATTAGATGGTGACTAATAATAATTGTGGGTATAATTTTCTACTTAACTGTCCTGATATTATAAATAAACATAAAAAGTATATGGCTCTAAAATTATTATTTCAGGGTAAAGTCTTTGTTTACCGATAGAAACAAGGGTAACGTTTATATATCCTAAACTAAATAACTTATATTAACGAAAATGTTAATTTGGGACACTGGGATTAATAGTTTGAACTGTAAAGCCTGTTCTACTGTTCACGCTGGTTCTTAGCGCGAGTTATAGACTGAAAACGGTTGCGCTTTGCGTCGTCTGTGGAGCTAGCCTTACTTTAGTGTTTATATTTATCTTTCTGTGTAATGCAATTTGGTCTTCCATGTTTTTCAGTTTATGTGCATTATTTTAAATTTGCTGAGCATGGATACTCAAAATCATAGTAATGATGCTTAGTAAAGACTACGCATTTTGGATATATTAATGTGTGCCGCAGCTGTAAAGTTGTTTAAGAAAAGGCGGCAAAGAAGATCGCGAATTTGGCACAAGAGTCTGGGGAACAGATCTGTGGGAGCTCCCAAATAGGTCGATCATACTCTTGTAGTCAGGGTAGTGGTAAACTTTGCTGATATTTTGTGTGCATGGCTATGCACCTTGCGTAGGAAAAAGCCGTTTTAACTACTTTTTGCAAAGAAAAAGTAGAATAAGTGTATCTATTAATACTTTCAACAAGCAGTATAATAAATAAATAATAAAAACACGAAATGAATGGTAATAATTAAATTTAATAGTAGAATAATGTGTGTTAATTATAACTCTTAACGAGTAACATAGTAAAAAAATATTAAAAATACGAAATGAAAGGACAAAATTAAATTTAAAAGTAGTAGAATAATGTGTATTTATAAATAAATTTAGCAAGTAATAACGGGTGAGGATTTTAAAGTGTTACAAGGCGTTATCAAAAAAATGGTTTGAAATTTCTTATAAAAAATTGATAAGGCAGGGGGACAGATTTTAACTTCGGTGATTAATAACTAAATACAGCATTATCCCTGAATTAGGGCAAAAGTGTGTCCGCAAAAGTAAGAAATTAATTTGTTTTTATTGCATTTTTACTAGTAAGAATATAACTAAATTTAAAAGTAACTGGTTTTCATTATTTAGATACGTTATTATCCAATAAAAGCCGCACATCGATTTGATTTTTTTCATGGGTAGAAGGTAGCTTAAACTTTTGTTAGTTTGTTTATTTTTGGTGGAAAATAATTTTCTTCCCTGAGGTTGTATTTTTCTTTTCTATTGTAGTGGCTGCATTCAAATATGAATGAAATATCTCCAGAAGTTTTGCCCTACGTTGATTTATATCAGAGTTCGCTATGTGTGTGGATCCTGAAAGATGATTTATAATAACTCTCTGTTCTGCTTTCTGAAGATTTTCGTCAATAATTAAGTTATTATTTAGATTCTCATCTTCCAGTATCTGGTGTGAGCTAGAATTTATATCTAATGCTGCATCATTGGGCGTTGTTTTTAAATATGTGCAAACTATGTGAATATGTTTGCACATATTACCTTTTATAGTCGAATCGGCGCGTGTATATTAAGAGCACAGGTACAATCCGGCTTTTGAATCTCTATTTTGTATGTCATTTTCTTGAGAAGAGAGCACGGTCCAAGTTCCGTCTTCATTTGTTAAAACTGATGTATTATCAATACCAACTTTCTTTGCTGCCTTACGTCGGTGCCTTAAATCACTAACTTCTTTGAAATTTTTTCTAAAATGCAAACAAATATATTTAAAAACCAAACAAAAGGATTTCTTCTATAATTTCTATATTTTTATCCATTTCAACGATTTTTAAGTCATGATGCTCGTCCATAGTTTAGGTTTTTTAACTCAGCTCTATGGTATAAACTATACCTTCAATTATTGTGCAATCAAATTTTTCCATTGGTTACGTAGGACGAACGTTTTAAAAGGCCCTCTAAAATCCAGCAATTTCATTGGTTGCAGCTTAACGCAAACATCGATTTTCGCCAGCCGCTTCCGTCAAAGTTAAATATCGCCATCTTTTCGACTGCTAGCGGAAACTCAAACGGATGGCGGCAAAATATAACCGTAAGACCGTTGCCATTGCTTTGCCTTAAGTAAACTTTAAGGACTGCGCAAACGGCGACGCAAACGTTTTCAATCTATAACCCAGGCTTTACACTTTATATATACATTCGAGGGTTACTTCTTCATTTTTAAAAGAAAAAATACCTCATTTCTTCACTTTTTCAAAATATTTCTTGCCTTAATCATTTGGTTTCAATTTAATTAGTAAACAAAAAGCAATCTCTCCAAAAAAAAAATCCTAACCTAACTTTAACTTACGAGACGGCTTCCCAGTATTACCAGAAGTGCTTAGATGTTTGTCGAGCTTAGAACCCTATCAAAAATCCAGAAACTAATTTTCACTATAAACTTTTGATTAAGCTTTGTTTACCGATATATAACGAGAGTTTACGTGTGGCATGATTTATAAAAATAACATGAACACAAAGGTAATGTCACATTAATACTTTTTTATACTGACAAGTTGTAAGTTGGATAAAATCATAGTGGGAAGAAAAATGGATAAAAGGAAATGACTGACTGATTAATTGAATTAATTAATTCTCGAAGCGGAATCTTCGACTGTGATTCATCTTGTGATTTCTTTAAATATATTTTTACAGTTTTATTATTATAGGTATATTTTTTTTGCACCAGTATAGTAGTTTGAGCCAATCTTGGTAATTTTAGAATGAGTTTAAATCTCCGGTCATAGGCTTTTTATGAAAAATTGTAAGAGGAAAGTGCCTCAATCTGCTGGGCTAGAAAGTTGATACTAAGCCATTTTGTGCCGTTTACTTTATAGAAAATTTAAGTCAATTTTAGTATCTCTAGGATGTCTTTAAACCCCTGGTGATCCACTTTTTATGAAAAATTGCAAGAGGGAAGTGCCTCAATTTGAAAAGCTAGAAAGTTGATATAGCCGTATGCTGCTTGCTATAGTAAAGTTTTGTGTCAACTTTATTGACATCATTTCCATGCGCAGATCTGTTTGACATGCTTCTACTATATATATATATATATATATATATATATATATATATATATATATATATATATATATATATATATATATATATATATATATATATATATATATATATATATATATATATATATATATATATATATATATATATATATATATATATATATGTATAAACAAATATATATATATATATATATATATATATATATATATATATATATATAACGAACAAAAGAACTAGTCAATATTATTAAAAAAGAAGAAAAAAAAATCGAGAAATTAGGGTTAGAATGTTTATGAAGTTTGAAGATGAATAACGCAAAAACGAAACGTGATCGAAACATTTTGACTTCGAATTCGTGATCAGGGCTTCAATATTCACCTATATACAGAAAATCATCAAAATCGATGTTAGTGTAAAAAACTATATAAATGATAGAACAAAAAAGTAATAGATTATTCACAGCATTAACAATAGCTAGATTAATACGAGTCAGACAATCCTCTAGTCACTACCGGAACGAGCTAACAAACAGTACCTCAAAGGCTTAGAAGTCAATTAGTTCGAGCATAAAAAAAGAAAGGATGGACACGTTTTATTGTAGATATGGGCGGTCCGTGTCCGGTGATGGTTTCGGATCCAGTCCGCTCGTGGACCCGTTCCAATAGATTTGTTCACGGGTCCATTTAGTTCCGATGCCTACGTTATGGGTGTTGAATTAGTTGTTAACGGTTTCATGTTTAATATTCATTGTTGGATAGGAATTATGGGCCTAGCAAAATGTAATTAATTCGAAAAACTTTGGTAATCGAAGATGATTGATTATAAGAAGAACAAATTTAAGGTTTATTAATAAATATAAATGTATTTTTCGGGTGCAATGTATTTACTATGCCTATTTGCAGAGTTGCAGAATTTGTGTAATGTAATGTTCCACATAAAAATAGTTATAACTCTAAATAAAGAGATTCGAGACAAACTCCTAATTTAAACTAAGGAAACACTGGTGCATTTTTATATTTATAGCATAAACATGCTCTATTAGAAATGTATTAAAAATATTATTTAACTTATCCTTTCTAATCAAAACATACTAATAAAGATGGTTAATGACGCTTGTACAGCGTTTCCTATTTCCTTGAGAGTTAAATATCTATTATCTGCTCCAAAAACATCCGATTTATCCGTCGGCGTCGATTGATAACACTGCAGAACCCATATCGGTATTGAATGCAATTTAATTTGTACCAATATTTTATATTTTGGTCTGGCTAAGTTTTTTAAATATTAAAAATAAAACTATTATTTACTTTAAACTGCTGACGATTATAAATTGTACGGTCATAACTGTGATTATTGATATAAATCTGTCTGCATATCTGCTAGGTGCTAAACCCTAAAACCACAGGTAAAAGAATATATTCTTTTAACTTTGCTAAAATGTACGATTAGGATAACAATTCCCCATCTTGTCAAGAATTTCGGTCTACGCGGACCCAGTCCAATCGCAATCGCGGTGCTGGGAAATCGATGTCAACATTAACATTTAGCCAGTGACAGCTTACTCGTGACGCGCATGGACCCAGTCTGATTTTGATACTGGATTCGTTCCAACTGGGTCATCCACTCAGAACGACACAAGTCTATTTTATTGTTTATTTAATCTAGTATTGTACCCCTACTTGTCTATATAAATGTATACATATGCACAATCTATAAATAAATCAGCAAATACACAAATTGGTTATCTTTTGTTACTTAAGATGGGAAAAATCAATAAATGTGCTGATTTAATGCAAAAGAAAATAACTGTGAACCAAATGTGTGGTATTGTTGTACTTTGGTACTTTATAATGTTTAGGATAACATGTATTTTTCTTTCATGAATATTTGTTGTTGTGACAGTTTTGAAAAAAACATTACAAACTTAATTTTAATTATTTTAAGTTGTGTCATTTTAAAAGAACAGGTAAGTTAAAATATTTGTTTTTATTTTAAGTTGTGTCAAAAATTAAGATTTGGATAAATTTAATTAGATTTAAGTTTCAATTAAATTTAAATTTAATATCTGCATGTCGGTTCCTCTAATTAATGTTTCATAAACATATGTGGTTCTTTCAAATTATGTTAAATATCTACTAATGTACTTAGTTGAATTATATATTCCTCATTTAAATAATATCATTTGTGATGTAAATCAGCATTTAGAAACACTCATGGAATGGGTTAAACTGCATAGTTGAAAGGCTGCTGTTTATTTATATGGACGGCACGGCAAAAGTCAACTACATAAATAGAAAATAGCAAGGGCTCAAATATACTGCTCTAGCAGAAAATCAGAGGTAGACTTACCCAAAATCATCCATTGACTTCTGCTATAAATATAGCTTTTCATAAAATTTACTGCAAAATGTAAACTTCAATTTAACAAGTAGAGTGATTTAAGATATCGAATGCCTTGCTGAAGTGAAGCAAGATGAGGCATGTATTTTTTTCTTTCATCTTGGTATTGAAGGAATGGGCCTTTTGAAAGCCCGATTGTGTCAAAGGAAATGCTTTTTTTTATTAGTAAAAAATATTGATTTTGCTGTATATATACTTTATACATAGGTACGATATAATAAAAAATAAATACAAATTTACAAAATTATAATAAACTAGAGGTACATAAAATTCCTTATTTTAATCTTCAAAACAATATAGAAATTTTAATCACTAAAATCTACTTAGTTAATTCTAGAAAACTCAAAAAATTAAAATTGTTTTATAGTCTTACGCAGATGACTGTCGATAGTTCTTGGTACTCATTAATTTCTTACCACACATTGCACAAATACTCTTTTTGTATGCACAAGCCTGACAGTAGTGGGAACCGACTTGATGAACTTTTTGTCGACAAATTCTAGAATTAAAGAATTTTTCTCATAAAATACTCCACTCATAGGTAATGAATTTAAGTGTATTTGTACCCTCTATGCTTATATCATTTACAAAAAAAATCCAGTATAAAAAAATAATAGTACAGAAATAAAGTTTTGCCATGAGAAAATAGTAAAAAAGCAGATATCAAAATAATTTGTTTGAATAGAACAGGTTAACATATTTTAGAAAACAATCCGAAGTTTCTATTAAAAAAAACCTTACAAGGTTTTTCAGGCCTCAAAGTATAACATATCAACTGTGTAATAAAATATCAACTGTGTAATAAAATACGTCATGTTCATTTAAATTCCATATTTTTAGATTGTTTAAAATATTAACATAGTGTAGGCGTAAAAAAATAACTATGTTTCGAATTAATATGTTTTGCTTTGACAAAAAGAAAGGATCGATAATAAGTTAACTTCAGGCAGTTAAATTTGTTTTTTATTTATTTACTATACTATTAAATGAAATGACGTACATAGATATGATTAACCTACTTGCAAGTTTCAAACTTTGTTGTGTATGGGTTAAACCTATTCTTTGAGGCAGTCAAAGCTTTATTTTCGTTTACTTTTCGCCCTCCACTTTCTGTAGTATTTCTCGCACCAGTTTTCCAAGGGTCTGGAGTGATGACTGTACCGACTTTTTTTTGGCATTTGTCGCACACCATTTTATGTACAGTTCTATATAATTTATAATATGAATGTAATATTTATGAACTTTATTTTCATAACAAAAAAGTTAGGTTTTTTATCCGTTGTATTTATTTCTTCTTTTTCTTCTTTTAAGAGTATCGGCCTTGCTTCTCTGGACTCAAATGTATCACTTTTACCTAGTCTTGCCTTTTGACATCCAGTCAACTATGTTTTTGTTAGAGGGGGATTTTTCAGCTCCCAATCTTGTGCATTTACCCAGATACGTTATATTCGTAACATTGCCGTAAAGCGTTTGACAAATCCAGGCGACCTTAACAAAAGGAAATAAACATTACATATGCGAGGTGAATAATTTCGATGACATTGAAATTAAAATTACGCAGACTTAAACTCTATTTTGTTCTCGTTATACAAGCAAAATTAGTGAAGTTAAAAAAAAAGTTACTGAACTAATATAGTAATTTAAGTGTATTAGAAAAAAAAAGAAAATGTGTAACTTTAATCCGATATGTAACAAAAATAATTAATGTTAACGGACTATGAGACAGTTCATTCCTTATAAAATATTTTCAAATGTTATGCAGCAAAATACACCCAAAAATATTTAAGTAAACAAGCAAATAAAAAACATTTTAATGAGGCTTATTCATTATAAAAATCATTAACGGAGTAAAAAGGTCTTTCACTGAGGTACGCTTTGGTTTTTTTTTTCGAAAGAGTGCAAACATAGGGATTGATTTTAAATGTTCTGGAAAATGATTGTAAAGTTTTATGGCGTTGTAAATAATTATTTTTTTTATTAATTCTGTGGAAGGAATGGGAAGGTATATGTCATGCCTAGAGTTTCTGGTAGGATATACGTGTTGTGGTCTTTCCGGGAATGTATTTATATGTTTTCTTATCAAACAGATGGTTTCTAAAATAAACAATGCAGGAAGTGTTAGTATTTCATGTTTTTTTGAAATATTGTTGGCAGTGCGCTCTATTACTTAGACCAAACAAACAGCGAATTGCTCTCTTTTGAAGCCTAAAAATACTAAGAAATTGCTCGGTGGTACAGCAGCCCCAAAAGGGAAGGCCATAGCAGAGATGGGATTCTAATAGAGAGAAATAAGTAAGTCTGGCGGAAGACACGTCCAGGTCTTTTGAAACTGATCGAATAGCAAAGCAGGCTGTAGAAAGTTTTTTAGTTAAGGTGTCAATATGCTTAGTCCAATTTAGGTTATTTACATTCAAACCCAGGAATTTAACCGTCTCAGCGTATTTAATATTGCTGTTAAGTAGCCGAAGTGGTTGTAAAGTCCCCTTATAAGATAAGGCCACCGTTTTATCCACATTGAAGCAAAGCAGATTGGAATCAGACCAAGCCTTAATCATAACAAGGTCGTTAAAAATATTAGGACGTAATGACGTATCAAAATCACATTATGTTATGCTTGTCTCGTCAGCAAAAAGAGAGGTTTTGCCATTAATTTTTAGGTTGGTGATATCATTAGTGTAACAAAAAATAATAGGTCCCATGGCCGAACCTTGAGTAGTCAATTTACAATCAGAATCAGAACCATTTGCCCTTACAAATTGTTGCCTATTACCGAGATAAAATTTAAACCAATTTAAAGAAATACAATGGATTCCATAAAAATTCAGGTTGCTTATCTAAATTTCATTAGTCAAAGGCTTGTGCTTAGTAACAAAAAACTGAGGCTTTGGTGTGGTTGTTATTAAGGGAAAAGTAGAAGTCGCTAACCAACGAGAATATGGCGTCACTGTTGTTGGCTAAAAATCTAAACTGATCCGAGGATATTTTCAAATGTTTAAGGAGAAATGGCATAAGACGATTATTCAGTAACCTTTCAATAATTTTTGATAGCACTGGTAGAAGAGCAAGTGGGCGATAAATGCAAGAGTTTTTTCGCCCCCTTTATGAAGATGAATAATTATAGCTGTTTTAAGGCATTCAGGGAATATACCTGGTATAAGGGATTCATTTATTAGTGTTGTATGGGCTTCTATGACTGCGAGCGGCAGATTCAGGAATATTTTAATTGATAGGCCATCAGTGCTACATGAAGATTTGTGATGTTATTAATTTCTTTCAATAGTTCCATGTCGCTAACAGGACGCCAGAGTTTCCACCTTGGAACCCTGTAACTTCACCCCACAACCTTTTCACTTATTAGATGTGATATTTCTCAAAATAGTAGATTGTAGACGGGCTTCTCAGAAAAGTGCACTTTTCCGCAATCAGGGAGTCTTTCCCAGCACGAGAGTTTAGCTAGGCTGGACGGTCCGAGCAAAAGTTCATATGTTTGTTAGATTTCTTTGTTTTTGGCTCTGCTCAGAGGAAGTTTGCGAGTTCTAAACGCGTAAATTTAAATGTTGCCGGGCACAAAAATTGTATAGAAACTATAGAAGATTGATATTTCCCCACTAAACGTGTATTACGCTTGTTACTCTATTGTAAAACTCACACAAGAGAAAACCTAAATAATTATTAAGTATCAATAGACGGCTTTCAGTAGGAAACTGTATACACAACTAGAAAATTAATGGGTTTTATGCTTTTAGGTTTACTATTATGCTTTTGTCTCCCCAGTTCTAATAAAATAGAAGTGTGGTTACATCTTGAGGCCGAAAATGAGAAAGATACTGATATAATATTACAGAATCCGCCTATCACTAGTAGTATATCTAAAGGCAAACATTAGAAGTCATACTGACTTTCAAACTCTTAGACAATTTTATTACGTAAAAATGTTCCCGGATGCCGATCTGGACAGTTGCTTGATAGCAGAGTCAAAAGAAAGAGGAAAAACAACCACCACTCAATGCCAGCAACTATCCCATAAACTACCAAAAGTGCATATAGCTTAAATTTGGCAAAAATATCTTCTGAATATAGTTACAAAAACTTAGGAAACACATATTTTTTCTAGAAAGCAAAAATAGTATAGTATCAAATCGGGCAATATAAAACTGGTTTAATGTAAAAATCTTATAATTGTATTTATTCAGACCAGTGCTTAAAGTGATAGTACAAAAACCGTTTTATAGAAAAATCAGTCCTTCATTCATTCTTCATGCGTAAAATACAAAAACATTTTAAATAAAAACCGGCTTCATTTGAAGGTAACAGTTCACCCAAGTATTTTGTCATTCTTCTACTTGCGGAAACTAACGGCTTCGCTAGAAAGAAAGCACCTGTATTATATCCCGTTTGTCTGCCCTGTTCTACGTAGAATATTAGCGTAACGGCCGCTATGATGCGTGAGCAGGAGGAGTGACGGCATAGCTTGAAAGCAAAGGTCATCTCGTGATATCAGTAGTACAAGTATTCAAGGGACACCTAGTGGAAGCCTAGATGCATTTTAAAAATTCAATAAAGGTGGAATAGTTTAGAGAGATATTTGTAACAATTGGGGTGTTCTGGGAGCTTATAGTACATCATCCGAGCATTCCATCGATAATAGCTCCAAAGTGATATAAGGTGTAAATCATCTGGGATAGTCACCTCAGCTCTAACTAAGCCCCTAACGAAGAGCACTAATGCCAACAAAGAAAGAGACCAGAATATTAACATTTGGCAACGATGGATATTTTTGTTTTGTCTCGTCCTCGTCTTGTCAAGGCAAGGCGTGACGTGAAGGTTGACGTTATTTTTAGGTGTCAAAGTCAAACATTTATATTTTTAATACTTACATTTTACATTAAACAATTATATAAAAATGGCCAAGAAAACTTACGATTTATTGTTTAAATTGTTGTTAATTGGTGACTCCGGTGTTGGAAAAACCTGCATCTTATTCCGGTTTAGCGATGATGCATTCACCACTACTTTTATATCCACTATTGGTATGTTCTTTTTTTAGTCGATGTATGGTTAAATATTTTATTGTGTAATTTTCCGGATTAAGATGTTCAACCCTGATATATGATATACGATATTTAAATGATCTAAAGTGATATACATAACACTAAAATACTAAATGAATATTGGATTTTGAATATCAAATTAAATATTTATAAAATAAATTTAAATTATTGATTCAAACAAATAAAAAGTATTTAAATAGGTTTATCGAAAAAAACAATGCATTTCCGTTCTGAAAATAAACAGAGCGAACGGTAAAGATATTTGTTGTTAATATCAATTTATTTTCTTTGTGTGGCTTAGTCATTACTTTTATTATTTCAGAATACTTAATTTAATGTGTAAACTGAAACATGTTTACTAATAAACTAGATGTATATCAATCATAATTAATTTTTTTTGATTAGGTATTCTAAATGTAGTTTATGCTATATTAATAAAATTGTAAAATATACAGGGGATATATATTTTAAAATTAAGTTATTTTAAAGATGAACAGATAATTATTGTGTTCTGTTAAGTCTGCTCGTTTATCTATTAGATAAATTTTGCCTTCCAATTTAAATGTTGGATGCCTTATATCAAAAATTATTATTTGTTTATTTGTCTACATTTGCAAAATTATATGTCACAAATGTTATTATAATTAATAAGTTTTAAAGAAGAAAAAAGTACTACATATTAGATTATAGATACTTAGTAAAAAAGCACTACATTTGAAAGTAATAAATAAATGGCTTTGTTGATTTTAGTATACCCAGATACACATAGGTACATTATAAACAATGGCATAGAGGAGTATCATAGTGTTTTTATTTGATTATATTTGTAATTAAATGCGTGTGTAAGTATCTATATGTATTCATATTAGATCTGAACTTAAAGATCTTGCCAAAAAATGTTGGTGGAGTTTGATCAGTTTGAATGATTGTTAGATATAATGTATTGTAGAAAAGATGCACAATTGCTTTGGTGTGACCAACAACTAATAAATTGATTTTTACATATGTCATTTGTAATAATGGCTTCTGCATACATTACCACAAGAACTTACGGTAATATTAGGTAAATTACTGTAGTACTATTTACTGTCTGGGGAATATTAGTAATTTACCCAGTGTTCTCTAAGATTCATAGAAAAATGCAAAGAGATACCTCTTAAGCAAAAAACTTGCTAAAGCAGTATTTTTGTCTGGATGGCATACGTAGTTAGTATCCCATTCTTTTTTCTTTTTTTTTTATTCATACTTAATTTTTGGGTCTTTTTCCAATAGAATAGTAAAAACTGCAGTTCAATTTGGAAAATGAATGGAGTGTATTTTTTGTGTAAACCCATCAAATTGAATCTTTTAATTTTTAACTTTAAAATGACACTAAAAAGTTATTTTTTAAATTAGGAATTCTATTTGTTAATTAAAAAAAATCTGTTTTTTTTTATAATTCAATCCAAAGAGTAACATAAGCTTTTTTTTACAAAAAAGCTTGTTCAAAGAGCAAAACCATTCAAAACCTTTGCATTAAGCCTTGGTTTATTGCTGAGTTGGGAAAGACAAGGAACACGCTTCAATCAGGGTGTAGTGAGCTACATAACTATTATAAACAGGAAAAGAGTGAATACTATATACTATAAAATAGTAAAGGGGATAAGGCAAATATTGAAAACTGTAGGATGGTGCCTGTGCACAGTAGATTAGAGGATACTCCATAATAGGCTTACATATTTCCTGTGCAAGGACTAACCTGGGTTTAGTAGGTTGACAGAAACAGCTGTGGTGGAGTTGGTGAATTTTATTCATGAAGAACTGGAACTGGGTGAACCTTGACTACATGGAGCAAAAAATGTTTCATATTATCTATTTTTAATGTAGATATGAATTCTACTATTTATTTAGCCATTATTCTAATCGCTTCCTTCACTAGATATTTCACTGTATAAAAATCAAAAGTTTTATTCTTTTTCTTATGTAATTAAATAGAATGTCTTATTTAAAAAAAAAGTATTTGTTAGTTCCATTTTGAAGAGAATAAACCTACATTTAAAAAATAAAACATCAAAGATATAGAACATCTTGTAAGAGTTCAATGAATAATTACTTAAATACCTTATTAAATACCTGGTATCAGATATTGAACCATCAATGTGAGGAGATCTTATAATAACTTAAGTTCACTTCTGTGCACTATGGTGGTTGAGAATTTGAACATTTGTCATCCTAGTCAAATAGCTATTCTGAGAAGATACAACAAGAAAATTTCCATGGAATGACGAAACAAACTACGTAGACGTAATTTGCTCACAAAGTGAGTTGTGTATTGCTGGAATCAGAAGGACAAGGCTGTTAGCTCACAGAAAATAAATCAGTTTAACCATCTCCTTGATACAGAGATTCAGAACTGAGACAACATATTTGTGCATTATGTGTAAATAAATGTGTGCTATTTTACTGTGATGATTGTCATATATGCAATCTAGAAATCCATGGTAATAATAATAATAATAATAATTTGGTTGCTTTGCACAAAATTTACACATGATTTAATTATCAAATGATATTGAAATTTTTACCTGTTCTATTAGATACAGACTTAAAATTTGGTATGCTTATTAGTGACCACTCGATGTAATTTTTCAAAATTCTATGAACACAAGTAAAATTTTGAAAAAAATCATGGTTTTTGTTCTTGGTTGGGTTATGTATTGAAAACCAAGAAACTGATTTTTTTCTTGGTTTTAATTATACCAATACAGGCCCCTATACTAGTGTCTTTATCAAAAAAAAAAAGTAAAAATCACCATTGGGCTTTATGATCCCACCAACATGTCTATACCAAAAATCCCAAGGGAAGAGCAGTTTCTTTTTGGCAAAAATTGATGGTAAATTGACACATTCTTAATAAAATGAAGGTTTTATTTCAGGAATCGACTTCAAGATTAAAACTATAGAATTAAGGGGTAAAAAGATAAAACTTCAAATATGGGACACCGCTGGTCAAGAACGATTCCACACAATCACTACATCATACTACAGGGGGGCCATGGGTATAATGTTAGTATATGATATAACAAATGAAAAAAGCTTTGAGAATATAGTAAAATGGCTGAGAAATATAGATGAGGTAAGTAGTTGGATTTATGACTTTATATTTACTGTGACCATTGCTTTTTTTTTGAGGAAAAATGTACAAATTATATGTTGAAGAAAAAGAACAAACAAGGGCATCAATAATTATTGTTTTTTGGAATAAAGGGTGATAGTAGGATATTTGGCCTAAAAGTGGTGAATAAAAAAAAATGTTTTTGCTACAATGAATATTTTCAATGCTGTTTCTTTGCTGCAGTTGTTGTGTCTATTGACAAACTGAAGCTTCGTAAGGTATTTTTTTTGTCTAAGTAACTAAGGTTGTATCTTTGAATCAGCTTTCTATGTTTTTTTAAACACAACACTCTTGAGTAGCTATAGACATTTTAGTTTTGTTAAACCTATTTTTGTCATAATCATAGATCAAACAAATAACACATCAAAATTATTTTCAGATGAAAAAGTATTCAGTATCTCTTCATGCTTTGTTTCTAAAAAAGTAAAAATGGATTATTACAAATTAGAAAATGGAGAAGTGAATAGATTACTAGACAAAGCCACTATTTCAGCATTGCAACATCCTAACTCTCCCAAGTCAATATATTTGTGACTCACTTATATATGCTTTTTTAAACACAGAGGGAGCAAGTGCACCATTATAACACACGTAATCGTGATAAATCTACATATTGAATTTCTTAGGCTGCGAACTTCGTAGAATGCTACATTGCATTATGCCCTGGCCTTTTTCAATAAACTACCTGAGAGAATTAAAAACATGCCTATAAAAAAATTTAAGTCAGTAGTTCGAACGAATCTATTTAATAAGAATTTTTATAGCTTTGCTCAATTTTTAAACTGTAATGTAGTAGATCAATACTTTGTATAGTTGTGTTAGATATTGTATGGTGAACATAACCTGTTTATATTTGATACTATTTCATTTTGACATTTTGTACTGTTTAATTTTGACAATTGTAAAGAACTTTGTGTTTATACAGTAATGTATTCTATTCTATTCTATTCTATTATAAGCTTGAGTCACAGAACAGAATATCAATAAGAGGGGACAGCTGGTACATATTCCGTTCTTCCAGAAACATGTCCATTTTCGAATAAGAGCTTATCGATCAATACATCACATCTACATAAAAACTGTCAGATGACCATTGACAGTTGATTTGTTTGGTTCGAAACTAATCTATAAATTTGTTGTGAATTTTGTGATCGAAAAGTAATGCCTTTTATTTATTTCATTGGACAAACACTGTATAATTATGGCTCCAAAGCATTACTGATCAGGATACTTACATGGATATATTTCTTTTGGTTTTCCTAAGTCCTCTTCGAAAACAGGGGAAGGCATTTAAACGTTTTCGTTTGTCACAGCTAAGCAGAAGGTTTATTTTTAAAAGGAAATGTGCTTGATGGGTATTTTTACAGGAAAGTACACCCTGCCAAACATACTATAAGATAAGATTGACAAAGAAAGAAATATTTTGTTTTTATTTTTTTTTTATTTTAACATAGAATAATTTTTATTTCAAAATATTTGATATTTGATATTTAGGAAATCTTTAATACCAATAATTTAATAAAATGTATTCCTAATTTGATTGGTCAAATTTCTATTGAGGTATATAATCCAAAATATTTAAACATTTCTTCCTTTATATTTACACAGATTGTTCAAGTATTATGATAGTTTCACATAATATTTACATATTATCTAATTTAAATATGATATATATCTGGTTTAACCTATAATATTGTGTATTTTTATATAAAAAATAAATATGTTGTATTTTTTGCTATAAAATTAGGCACATTATATAAAGAAAAACTTTAAATATTTAAATATGTTAACCATATTTACTATTAACATAGGCAAAACTATACTATATTTTAATATATTTTGAATTTCAGATATAACTAAACTCCAAAAAATAAACGTCAATATCCAAGTTTTAATATATTAACTTTATTGAAACAAAAAATACAAAATATAGGAAGTTATGTAAACAAAAAAAAATTTACTTTACGGCCTTATGATACGCGTAAAGGACTGTGTAATGCTCGCGAATGTTGCGATTCACTCAACGAGGATTGTTGACGTAGGGATGGGTGCAAGATATTTGAGAAAAAATAAAAGTGTGAATTTGATAAATGTTTTGGTAGTTTAGGGTTGTGTAAGGTAGTTCCACTTAACCAACATGCATCTTTCTTTAAACTTGCGTGTTTTAGAGTGCAATGTGCAATGTGTCAGTTTGTTTGACATGTGACCTAGATATGAAAAAATGATAGTTTGCTTCAATTAATTTAAAGTTAAATACTTTATTCAGTTGCAAAAAAGATTTTTGTTTGTCAATCTAAACGCAAGAAATAATCTGAACTCATTTGAAAATAACATTATAGATGGCTGCAAGTGCTCGGAAAAAACGCACTTTTCTGAAATTATATATCTATATATTTTAAATGCAACTTTTTATTATATAGTGTCACGTCTTACATATGAAGGTGAATAAATTAAACATAACTTATAATCTTGAATTTAGCTTTGACAGCCTCTTTACTGTTATAAATGCAATCAACTGTAATCTACCTTGAAGTATTTCAGAATTATCTGGTGGAAGGCAACACCAAAAGTCAGTTGGTCAAGATTGAAGGTGTTGTATCATGTAGCATAACCTTGAAATCATCAGGGTCAATTTTGTTCCTACTTTTTATAAATAGTGTTACATCTGTGTTTCTTAAATGCAGATGCCTTTTATATGCACACGACATCAAACTTTTTTGTGCAGTCAATTCTGTTGAGGTTTGCCTGTGTGTTCAGGAAGACCTAGTAACTGAAAAATGGTGTACTTTAAATAACCCTGTGTAGATAGTTTTAATGATTTGGGTGTTGTCTTTAGTTAAAATCTTAAGTTTTAGCAAACATGTTGATAGTATAGTTCTGAAAGCCTCAAGGATGCTAGGTTTTCTACACTGAACCTGTTCCCATATATGTGATCTTAACACAATTAAATGTTTATAATTCTGTCTTGTACATAGTATTCTGGAATATCACTCTGTTGTTGTTGTATGGTGTCTCTTTTACAATTGTGATATTCAAAATCTCGAAGCTGTCCAAAATAGGTTTGTCAAATTTTTGTTGTACAAATTTACATTTCCTTACGAGGATTTGTCATTTGACTAGCCTTATAATTTGTGCATTTTGTATTAAATTTAATGGTGAATAAAAGTATTTTGTATTAGACACATTTTCAACTAGTGGTATCGAGAGCTTGGAATCTTGAAGACAGAATGCTTTAGCCATTTTTTATATAAACTAGTAACTTGAAGAATGCAATGCAGTCAGTTGTTGACAGTAGTTAATTTACGCATACCTCATCATCATTTCCAAACTACGTATCATCGCACAAATTATGGTACATAGTGCTCCTCACACAAGCTTCTGAGAAACTATAATAACTTTCAATATATTGACTTTTTTGCATGCAGTTTAAATATGGTTAACAATTTAATTAAAGGACGTATATACAGGGTGTTTCCTAACTACGGTATGTAACTCCAGGAGCGATTCCTTAGGTCATTTGAAGAAAAAAAGTTCCTATAAACATGTGTCGGGAGTTGTCTCCATTCTAAGATACACGGTGTTAAAGTTTGAAAAAAAATCAGTTTTTTAAAAATATCATAAATATCCTTAAACCAATTTGGTTGAAATTTGGCAGTGTTATTTGTAGTACTAAGGCGCTAACTTAGTGTCAAAATCATATTGTAACAGCACTCAACAAAAAAGTTGCAAATGTGTTATATGCTGTTAGAGTTGTCCCTAATGAACTGGTTTCTAGGTTTGTTTATTTGTCGGCTTGTGGAGGGTCATCTGCCTTATGGTATTGGCTTACCTGGAACTAGAAATTACAATACTAGACTGGTAATTTACTATTACCAATTCTTCTCTTCTTTTAGCCACCTTCCAAATAACATAAAAATGTCTTTAACAATAAAAATATTTAAAACGTTAGTTTCATCATGTCATAGGCAAAAACTTGTTATAGTTTATTATTATTTTAATTATGACTGGACAGAAAACTGATATGATTTACTTTAATTTTTTTGTAGTTACATTTTTCTTTATTATATGTTTTTTTTATTTAATTGCATATTTAATCCAATTTAGAATTTTAGTTTTTAAGAGCTTTGGCAACATATATATTGTTTTTAAAAAGCTTATTTTGAATTTGAATTGCAACAAAAACGCACATTTCTAATTAGCAAAGGTCAAAGTGTTTGCATGAGACTAAAAATAAAAGACTTAATTAATTATCATTGAACTTAGTGGTATTTTATCAACTGCATATTGCCATGCAATATTATAAAATTAAGGATCATTTAATTGCCATTTAGATGTGAAAATAGTTAAATAGATATTTATATATAGATTTTTTTTTGCTGATTTTCATTTTATTTTTTATAATTCGATTATTCATTAATAAGTATATCATAGTTCGTTGTTATGTATGAGACTTGGTTTAAGTAAATTAGACATTTCTAAGGTTGCCTAGCCTTATTGTGATTGTAATGTACAGAGTGTCCAATTTTGGTTGTAAATGCAAGGTATCTCTGTTATTTGCAAATATTTAGACCTGTCCGATGGCCTCCTAGGTCGCCTGACCTGTCCATATTGGACTTCTTTTTATGGGGTCATCTAAAAGATTTAATTTTTCGTACCTGACATAACACAGTTCAAGACCTGCATAACACCACTGAGCAGGCATTTTTGCAAATACAAGCACGCAATGTAGTCATTTCAAATACACTGGGTAAAATTGCAAGAGTGTGTGAGAGATGTCTAAGAGAAAATGGAAATAAGTTTGAGCAGTTCTTTTGAACATGGCTAATTACAAAAAATAGATATACTTAATATATTCTTAAAAACTCAAACTGTAGCCTTATTTTTAAAATAAGTATAGATAACTATATATTTTTGAAAAGCTCATAATAAGGCGAATAGGACTACGTAAAAATATACAGGGTGTCCCATTTAAAAAAACGTAACTTTGGGTCATGTATCAAAAACGACGGCCCGAGTAAAAATCTGTCCACGCCACTGGATTCTACGTAAAAAACTCTTTAAGAGCCAGTTTTTACCTTTTCGATACGTTAAAAGATAACCGAGATACGAGGGGTGTCCCAAAATGCAATTTTTTCAATTTGGCCCTGTATCTCCGAAACGAGGCGGGCTATGGAAAATCTGATTACGGTAGCTTGAGTTTGACAAAAAAGTGGCACGGTGTCGCGAAAACCTCAACCCTAAATATTTGCAAATAACGGAGATACCTTGCATTTACAACCAAAATTGGACACCCTGTACATTGGCTTACAGTTGAGGTTTGAGGAGCAAGAGAGAAGTGGCAATTTTTTTTTTAATTTAAAATCAAAATGTATATTAGTTTCGGTATGGTATATTATTAAAATTAAAATTAAATTTGTATATAACAATAGAAAATATACAGTGAGGATATAAAGTCCGTCTCCCCGCCATCTAACTTTTGAACCGCTTGGTATATTGCAATAAAACTTAGAACAATAATATATGAGCAAATTCTCTATTTCGAAAAAATCAAAGCTTTAAATGTCAAGAAGACAGTTGGACGAGGTTTCGAAACTTTTTTTTATGGAAGGGTGTGGAGTGATACATGGTTTTAAAATCGATTTTGAAAACATTTGATTCAGCAGTTCTCAAAAAATTACCGATAATAATTTTAAATTTGATCATCTGATACATGATTTTGTGCTGCACTTTTTTCCTCCAAGGGCAACAGTTAATTGTCATTGTCTTGGTTTTCTAATACTTAACATTTTGAAACGTGGTTTTCAAGAATTTTAAAAATTTCCGAAAATATTTAATTGAAGTGACTTGTTTGTTAGAAGATAAAATCGAAGCGGTTATCAAGCTGCAGTTCACATCTTCAGTGAACACTTTCCGGAATGACCAATGTGGAGGAAATACTTTGAGAATTTATCGTCAAAATTTCAAATAATGGGGATGGTAAAAGATGACCCATCCAAGTAGCTCTTTTAGTCATGAATATGTCATTCTTATCACAAGTATTTTCATTGAAGTAGCCGGAACTAGATGTCGCCACATTCTATGTAGTCATTACCAAAATGCGAAACAATTTTAGGGTAACTATTTCATGAATAACATGTAACTGTCACTTTGACTATTACATAGATAGTAAATTGTGTAGTTCCATTTAAGTAGCCGAATAGTAATAATTCACCCTATTCATCACTTTCTTATTTCTTTTTTTATTTACTCCGTTTTAAAAATATGTGTGGTTCTTTTAATACGAAACAAAACAGTTATGGCGACTACAAACATCCAAAGTGGGAATATGGTGTAGAGTGTATAGAATATGTTAATGGTATTTGAGGTAGGATACATACGTTTCACTTAGTTTTCTGGCTATGCTAAGGACCTAAACTAAAACTTACTCGTAGACGATAACACAATACATACACAACTAATTGATAGCTGTAGACTGAATTACAAACAATAACTTTATAAGGGCAGTGGTGACAATAGAAGCTCGCAGGCCAAATTGATGCTAAATTTCTAAAGGTTTAAATAGGGGCAGCCATATTATCGTTAGTTTTTCACAAAATATGACTAAACTAATCTACTCTTATATTAACAACCTCTGTCAGCGTCAGTTGTAAATGTAGGGTTATGTTAATGTTTTGCTTTAATAATCTATTTGAACTATCTAGTACAAACTTACTTTTTCATTTAGATTTTTAACAAATAACAATGTTTATGCAAGCGATTAATGAGAGTTGTCTGCCAAGTGAATTTAGTAATGTAATATGTACTGAAGAAAGCCTACAAAATAAAGTTTCTTTTATGTTAATCTTAGAGAGCTTCTACCTCAAATCGAGGTGCTGAATGAAGTAAAACATACACTAAGACATGAAACAATATTATCTTGTACAACAAAATAAAACCAAAATATAATGTGCAATATTTAATAACTTTTCTTGGAGTAAACTTAAACTTAAGACATTTACAGTCATTTACACCTTCATCACAAACATTTTATAATTACAAGCAAAAAACAGGTGAACTTAAATACATTTCTTCATATGGCCAATGGCTGAGAATTTCTTGTTTGAATCAATATTCATTTACAAAAACTAATAAAATGAGACATTAAAACAACAAACCTCATAAGAAACCCACATAGGCGAAAAGTAAACAAAACGATTTTAGAAGCAATATGGCTGAACCAATCAAAAATTGGTTACTTTGTTGTTGCCACTGTCCTTATAAAATCACCGACTGAATCTCGTACTAGCGCCCTCTATCTCCGGAACTTCAAAGACGAAGTAATAGTTTACTTGTAGTAAATAATTGCTGTTATTCTTACTTCTAAGTACAGAAGAATAACGACTGGTAATAGCCAGTTTAAAGTAGCAGTAGACGATAACTTTTTCTACTCTGTAATGACTCGTTTTACTTTATAGTAATACATTATAGGAGTACATTTGATGGTGTCTCGGCAAAGTTCAAGAAGGTACTGATACTTAAAAGTTGTAATTTAGAAATTTTAGAAACCGTAACTTGAATAATTGGAGTCAATTCCTTAAGTAGTTACTTGGCAGTAGTTATATAAGTGCTTTACATCGAAAATTACTATCAAGTATTATTCGCAATAACAAATACATATATAATACTTAAAAACGTGTAACACAAAGTGTTTCTTGATATATAGTAGGATTATTAGTAATAAATACGTCAAAACTCTTAAAGGCTAGTAATGGAAACAGTTGTAGCTACTTTAGTGCTAGCTGGGCAAGATCTGGGAGGCCCAGAATTAACAAAAACGTGGAACTTCAGGTCATAGCTGAAATGGTCATAATTCTTAACAATGTACTAAGCAAGTAGCTGAGACATGCAATATTTCGCGTTCGTCCGTTAAGGATATTTTAAAATCCAACCAATGTCATCCTTATAAAATGAGAATTCTCCACGAATTAACCGAAGATTACCCTGACAGGGGACTAGAGTTTTGTGAGACTATAGCAGAAAAGATCACAGCAAATTCCAATTATCTGCGCCATATTTGTTTTAGTGATGAGAACACCTTTTTCATGAATGGAAAAGTCAACACTCAAAATTATAGATATTGGAGTGAGGAAAATTTCGAGAAGGGCATACCTAGTTTTCTCAAAAAATAAAAGTTTGGGAGTGCATTTTGGGTGACCATATCATAGATCCCAGTCCCATATTTTTGGAAGGAAATTTTAATGTCTCTACATATCTTCAAATAACGCAGGATACCACCACTTCAGTTATTGACGATGTTGTTGCTTTTGGCATTGGGTTTCTACAGGACGGTGTCCCGCCACATTATTTTAGAGACACTAGAAATTACTTGGATGCAACCTATCTGGATAGATGGATTGGTCGCCGAGATCCGACAGAGTTGCCAGGTCTTACACCCCTTGATTATTTTATATGAGTTTATGTGAAATCAATAGATAATTGTAAATGTGATATAACCATAACACACAAAAATTTTAAAATATCTATTTGTATACAGTATTGTTAACATTGATAAAATCTACAAAAAGAAGGAAGAAGGATCGGGTTTTGCTTAAAAGAAGTTACTGTGGTATTTTTTTGAACTTCTCTTTGAATTTATTCAATGGTAGGATTCTGATGCTTTCGGGTACCATATTAAACAGTTTTGTTATTAAGTAATTAGATATAACGGCAATGTTAAGTCATACAAGTTTTTCTTCTACTTAGTTTGGAATTCCTTTGAATTTTAGGGTACAAACCTAACATATTCTAAATATGTACAATATTAAATGTTCCAAAATTCTGACAATGTGTAAAACATAATTAAAGTAAAACTGTTTTTTAGCACTTTATTTAGCACAATATAAATTGAAATTGTTCTTTAAAGATATTTATGTTCTAATACAAATTTTCCACATTGTGAGACTCTACTTAAATGAATGTTATTTGAATCATTAAAACAGTTCTGTTTATAATTTATAAGTGTTAATTGGTATATTGTTTACTGGTGGTTTAAAAATTCTATGACATAATACTAGTTTGTTCTCTCTAATAACCTTCAAGGATGATTTATAGGGTGTTCTAAAAAAGACCTTTCAATAAGCAATTCATATTGCGATATAGGAAGTTTTTAAAGGCATAAGGTATCTCCCAAGTGTTTTGAGTTAACGTTTATATTTTCAGTTTTATTTGTTGTTTGGATATTATCACATATATTATTATTTCTGTTTTATACAGCAGCATCAGAAATTAAATAGGAGTTTTTACATTACGTATTTAAGTTTGCCGGACACATTGCTTCAAAAAGTCTAATAAATAGTACTTTTAGGTGTTTCATTTTCCATAAAAGTAGTTTTATAGACAAACATTAGTGCTTCTATAAAGACTAGCGTGACATATTAACATGTTTGTCATTTTTTTATATGAATGAAAATATATTTTGTTAATCTTTTCTGTAGGAAAAATGAAATTCTTATTTTTTTCTGTAATGTTACCATGCAAGCAACTACTACTCTAACAGTTTTAAATATCACTGGCAACAAGGTACATACAGGATGTTTTTTAATTGGTGGCTAAAAATTAAGGACATAATTTTCGGCCTTATTTTAGGACTGAAACTTTATATAAACATGTGTTTGAAACGTCTTAGTTTTTGATATACAGGGGTTACATTTTTTCTTATTTTAACAATTTGTTTCTCAAAAACCAAGGCCTTTCAAACACATGTTTATTTGAACTTTTAGTCCTAATATGAACCAAAAAATTTCATCCTGCATTTTTAGTAATCAAAGTTAATAACATACAATTTTAAATGTGTTGAGTTTTAACATTTTACTAACTAACGTCTTAACGATTCAGAATATCGGATTGAAGTAAGAAACCAAAAAGTTAGAAAACAAAACAATATGAGGAATCTTATTTTCTAAGCCGTAAAAATTTCAAGGGGGGGGGTTCGCGGCTTGGAAAAAAGTATATAATATACAGTATTTTTGAAAATATAAAGTAGGCAACATAAACCTTATGGAAAACCAGTTTCAATGAATCCCACTAATTTTTTTATATGGTAAATGTATACAATTAATTATCAAAATTAAATAAAAAATTGATTGAAATAGGAAATAAGGTTTCTTAATATGAAAAGTATATTTTTTTAACAACAACCATTTTTTATTAATAATAATTAAATTTTTGGTCAATTTATTTGCCCTACTATCATAGATACCTTAGTTTAATATCTAGAGAAGTACATTTTACCCAACCCAAATCTTGTTGATATATGAGTGTAAAATTAATGTTGTATCTATTTTTTGAGTATTATGCTTGCCTCAAGTTCAGAGGTTTATATTTTTAAAACAACTAGTATCATTTTAACGTTTCCATATTTTCTGTGCAAGATCTCAAGCACTTTATAAACCACTATAAAACAATTA
This sequence comes from Kuschelorhynchus macadamiae, assembly GCA_030620095.1. Classification (NCBI taxonomy): domain Eukaryota; kingdom Metazoa; phylum Arthropoda; class Insecta; order Coleoptera; family Curculionidae; genus Kuschelorhynchus; species Kuschelorhynchus macadamiae. Next base: position 135,655 of record JAUTXW010000779.1, on the reverse strand, counting down.
GAGAATTTCACTGATGCATGTTTTAGGTTACCACCTCCCAATTCTCCCCTTCTTATAGACTTTGTTTAGCATGATTTTTAAATTATCATTACAAAATACCCAGTACATTTTTGATATGATTTTTCTGAAGAAATTTACGAGGTCATATAAAAACTAAAAAAAAAAATTAAAATTTTGATACTCTGTATCTCAAAAAAAGAAGGCCTTGCAGACACATGTTTAGTTGAACTTTTAGTTCTAAACTAAGGCAAAAAATTATGTCCTTCATTTTTAGCAATCAATTAAAAAACACCCTGTATACTGCTGAGAAGTAACATCGTGATGCAGACAAAAAAATTATATAAGAAATCTTTTCTGAAAACGATATTGTGTTTTAATTATTATAAGTAGTGCTTACAGACAGAAATAGTTTCTATATAAAAATTTTTTCAGCCTTGTTTATTCCTAAAAATTATTTACTCAGGCAGAGATTTGTTCTTATCATTACAACATTTTAGTATTGAGTAAGCCAATTTTGAGTAAGATTTATTGATGTTTTACTGAAAAATGAAAATTATTCTAGTAAAAAAAAGAATAAAACATTCAAGTTACGTTTGTAAGTTAAATGAAATTAAGATTCTAGTTGTGATATATGCATACTTCTGCGGAGTCTACAAATTGCTGCAGATTTATAAAATATTTTTTATGTATGTTTTTCTAATATTTCAGCATGCCAATGAAGATGTAGAAAAGATGATTCTAGGCAATAAATGTGATATGGACGACAAGAGGACAGTCAGTAAAGAAAGAGGAGAGACGGTAATTAATTTATTTATTGTTTCCAATTTATTTGAACTAACAGTTCAAGCTTACATATTGAATAAATCTTATTTTGTGTAATTTTAACCATCCAATTGAGCGCAACAATGGCTTCTTTTAAGCTCGTTTTTACCATGTTATATTTTTGTCATACTAACTTAGGTCAAGTCTATATACAAAAACTGCATAGTTTCTAACTTGTTCCTTAAGATGTTTTTGGAATTGGTATACATACTTCAATTTCAAGTAAGTGGTTTGACATACTATATTAACGTGATTTGTAAACAAGAGATTTTCATCAAATAATATTTCAAGGCTTCTTAAAACTTTCTCCTTTCATTACTTCCATATTACCATTCTTAATTTCACTTCTATTGTCACTAAAGAATGATTCTACTCTTGTACCAATTACTAAAAAGTTACACTTAGCTAGATTCATTTTGTCGCTGTCCCATTCGGGATACAACAATCCGCGACGATTAGGTTTGGCTCTGCGCGAAAAGATGCTTCAGTGTTGCTTGAGTTGTTAGACAAAACACTGTCCACATAGACTTTGTTTTTTGCTTTGGTCTAAACCAGCCCGTTACTAGTGTTTTTTTTTGCTTAAACAGTAAAAGACACCTATTAGTCTTATTTTTGTATTACATCTAAACATTTATGTTGCTTCTCACAGGTGGTGTAGTTTATTGATATTGCACAAGGTTTTGCTCCTGATTTATCATTTATTTCCAATTTATTTTTTCATTATTAGTTAATAGGCCTCTTTAACCAGGGTTTACTTTTAAGCTTCTATCTGTGAATAGTGCCTTTCTCTCGTATGATATCACACAGGGGTTTCCAATCAGGTTTGTAGCCAATTTCGTTTGGTTGTTTATATTTTAATTTCTGTTTTGGTTGTAAGAATTAAGACAATTTGTCAAATTTCAATATCTTGTTTATTTTACAAAAGTATTTCAATATTATTTAATATAACTTTTTAAACAGTCATAGTTGTTTTTAATTCCGTGTAAACTTGGCAACCCCTTTGACTGTTATTTTTTTACTTTTGTTAAAGAAATTCATCCATCTCTGTTTCATCATGCCTCCATAAAATGTGGTTGCCTTTTAAGTAATAGTCTAAGTCAGTCTTTAACTGTTAATCTTTGAGCAGTGTCTTTCTGTCGCGATGACGTCACACCGGGGTTTCCCATCAGATTTTTAGTTCATTTCTATTGGTTTTTGTTTTTTCACAAGTTTACCATTTATTTTATATTTAAATTTCTGTTTTGGTTATACGATTTAAGATATATTGTCAAATTTCAATAACTTGTCTATTATACAGTAGTGTTTTAATATTATCATAACTTTTTGAACAGTTATAGTAGCTTTTAATTCCGTGTAAACTTGGCAATTCCGTTGACTGTCAAGTTTTTGCCTTTTGTTAAAGAAATTCCTCCATTTCTCTGTTTCATCATGCTTACGTAAAATATAACAAAGCTTTTAATTAAGTTCATTGATTTTAAAACCATTTATCTTTCTGCCTGTTCACTCACGAGTAGGTTAGGTTAGGTAAGAAATCATGGTTCTTGGGATTAGACCGTGTCAAATTGGAATTACTATCCGACGTTTCGCCTTCGATTGCACGAGGCATCTTCAGGGATCTTTACTCCACGAGATCTGAACACTGAATGGACTCGAAGAGATTCAGGCGGGCTTTTATACCCGACTTGTGCTCGCCGAACCGTGACCCTGCGTTAAGATCGGTTTCCACCTGTGAGGTAGCACGTAACCCGTATCTCTATTGAAATTTTTTGTATGTTTAAATATTTCACCAATATTTCAATAGATTCTCTAACTTTTCATTTATAGAAACCTGGAACCGATGCTAGAACCTTAGTTTCCTTTACATTTATGAAATGGCCAGTGTTATGCTGGTGTTCAGCTACAGCAGATTGAACAAGTTGTTTCTTTTTAATACATCGTTCATGTTCCTTAAGTCTAGTTGATATTGAGCGTCCTGTTTCTCCTACATACACTTCTCCACAGGAGCAAGGAATTTTATATACTCCTTCTGTTTGGAAAGGTACAAGATCTTTCGGGGATCGCAAGCATTGTCTAATCTTCTTATGTGTATCTAAGAGTTTCGGTCAGTTTCAATGTTTCCGATGTTAAAGAATCTTGATCAAAATTTCTTTTGTGCTGGATGGTGATGAGAATTTAATTAAGTATCTATTTGTATGCGTCGGTTTTCTGTACACAGAATGTCCTAATGTGCCATTTTCCTTCCTTTAAACACACATCTAGAAAGGGAATTGTTCCATTAGATTCAATTTCCATCGTGAATTTGATATTATGATGTTGCTGATTAAGGTGGTTTAGAAATATGAAGAGATTATTTATTTATTTATTTATTTCAAAGGAAAATCCATTTTTACACAAATGTATATATAATAAATTGTAATAATACATAAACATGATCTATAATAAACATTAAACAAAATTTACAGTAAAACAAAATGAAGTGAAAGAAAAAACATAGTAGAATCACATAGGTTGTTGAATATCACAGTAAAGGTAGGACAGGTAATCGACGTTTGAAGGCGGTTAAACTCATACCAAAGGGATCCACACCCAAATTGTTGAATAATCGAGTTATACGTGATATAGGGCTATGGTATCCATAATTTGTGCTGTGTGCCGGTACAAAGAATAAATTACTTTTCCTAGTTCTCCGCACAGTGTTAAACTTTACATCTTGTAGTAAATCAGGACAGCAGTATATACCATTTAATAGTTTAAACATAAACATTAGGTCAGCACACAGTCTTCGCTCCCTCAAAGTCTTAATATTAAATCTGGTCATTACAATACTATAATCGATTTAGTAATTAAGTTCATTGTAAACATTAATATTTGATTTAAATGCCAGTTTACGAAGGAATCTTTGTTGAACACTCTCAAGAGCATCGATTTGGTCTTGATAAAAAGGAGACCAGACTGTGGACGCATATTCAAGACCCGAACCCACAAGAGCACAATATAGTAACTTTATTGAGGAAGGAGATAAATCTGCACCATATCTAGATAGAAAGCCCAATCTTTTGAATCCCTCCTGAACAATCCTATCAATATGACTTTTAAAGGTGAGCTGCGCATCGGATAAGACGCCCATGTCTCGAACCTCCAAAACCGAATTCAACATAACTTCGTTCAGAAAATAACAATTAGCATTTCCCTTACAGCGACCAAATCTGATGGAGAAACATTTATTAACATTTAAGGATAGGCCATTTTTTTCTGACCACAAATATAAACCATTTAGATCGGATTGTAAATTATCAATATCAGTTTGGTTATTGATACTTTTGTATAATTTCAGATCATCGGCAAACAGCACAAACTCAGAATGAGCCACTGCATCACCAATATCATTCACAAATAAGTTAAAAAATAAAGGGCCACAGTGAGATCCCTGTGGTACCCCTGACAATACTTGTATCTGTTTAGACATGTAATTATGAATTTTTACACACTGACTACGACCCGACAAAAAACTCGATATCCATCTTATGCAGATTCGCTAAAACCCAAACATTTTAGTTTATGTAGAAGTAGACTGTGGTTAACCCTGTCAAACGCCTTTGAGAAATTAGTGTAGATACTGTCTACATACACTTTCCTCTCAAAGTCGTTCAACAAGTATTGTTCGTAAGTAAGTAAATTAGTCACTGTTGACTTACCCCGAGAAAAACCATGTTGTTGCTTTATTATTAATTCTTTACATTTCCAAGCTAATTGATCTGTAATAAGTTTATCGAAAAGTTTTGGAATAACAGATTGAATAGAAATACCACAATAGTTAGCAATTTCCTGTTTATTCCCCGATTTAAATATTGGTGTTAAAAAACTCGTTTTCCAATAATTTGGAAAACAACCTGATTTTAGTGAAAGGTTAAAAATATATTGTAATGGCTTGCTCAGAGCGTAGACCCAGTTCTTTACTAAAGCAGATGGAATACCATCTGGTCCAGTGGAATAACTTAGTTTTAAATTACTAATTCCATTAAAGAGTTCAACTAAAGATACATTTAAACAATCAATATCAACTGTTCCTTTAGGTAAGTAATCAGGTAAATCAAGATCACTTTCGATATAGGTTGTTGAGAAATGTTCGGCAAACAGATTGGCCATGTCAGCGCCATTCTCCGCCGACTCATCTCCAAAAAACATTGGGGATACGCTCTAGAATTACACGCGTCATGTACGTACTTCCAAAAAAATGATGGATTGTTAGAGATATTATCTTCCAGATTATTCAAGTGTTGAGTGTGTGATTATCCTGTCCATGAGACCAAACAACAAAAGTATCATCTACATATCTAAACCAGTGCTTCGGTTTTAGTGGAGCAGATGTTAGAGCAATATCCTCAAAGGCTTCCATAAAGATATTCGCTACCACAGGTGATAAAGGAGATCCCATAGCTGCCACTGAAGTTTGTTCATAAAAAGTTGCTTGAAAAATGAAATAAGTAGATGTAAGACAAGCTTCCACTAGGTATATTAAGTTCTTATCAAGATAAATGTTATCCAGTATGTCTGATATAATGGAAATTGAGTCGTTGACAGGAACATTTGTGTAAAGTGTTTCTACATTGAAACTGACCAAAATATCATCGAGATCCAACTGGATTGTCTTGAGTTTTTCCACGAAATGTGCAGAGTTTTTAAAAAAAGAATCTGTTTTTCCAGTAAATTGATTAAGAAAATTTGAAAGATATTTACCTAGTTTGTATGTGGGCGAGTCTATTGCACTGACGGACGGTCGAAGTGGTACGTTGTCCTTGTGTATCTTCGGAAGACCATAGAACCTGGGAGTCTTGGAGCTGCTTGGTTTTAGTGATTTTTTCTCCGCTGGGGTGAAATATTTAAACATACAAAAAATTTCAATACAGATACGGGTTACGTGCTACATCACACGTGGAAACCGATCTTAACACAGGGTCACAGTACGGCGAGCACAAGTCGGGTAAAAAAGCCCGCCTGAATCTCTTCGAGCTCATTCAGTGTTCAGATCTCGTGGAGTAAAGATCCCTGAAGATGCCTCGTGCAATCGAAGGGGAAACGTCGGATAGTAATTCCAATTTGACACGGTCTAATCCCAAGAACCGTGATTTCTTAATTGACCAAAGCCGTGAAAGCTTCCGTTCTAGGTTAGGTTAAAAGTAAGTGGATCAAACCCTCCACTGCGACTCTGTAGTCTATTGTGGCTCACACCAATGTTTACACTTCCCCAAGCAAAATCTTCAATGAGTCATCATTGCATTTGGGAAGGTAGTGTTCAAGTCCTCAGGCAGCAGGATATCTCTACCGAATATGAGCCCCATCTTGTGCATGTGATGTCTTAGACCACAATGGCCAGTGTATAGGTCTATTGCTGTTTTGAGCTTAATTCTGTTATATTTAACAGACTTTCTGTTATCCCCTTCTTCATAGGATGGGGAATAAATGCCTTTGCATGGGTCAGACCTGGCAGTTCAAGCCAATAGAGATCAGCTTTTTCCTCAGCCAAGTCCAAAATTGCGCGCTTGGCCGTTTCGTGGGCTACTCCTAAAGTTGGTTCATGTCCCACGAATCTTGTCTCTGCTTCTTTCTTTGCTAGAAGCTCCGCAGACCCATTTCCCTCGAAATCCGCATGTCCTGGTATCCAGATAAGGGGGATTTTATTCTCGCGCCCCAGGCTAACAAGTGCCTTTTGGCAGTTCCAAACTGTTTTGGATGTACAATGACTCGCTTCAAGTGCTTTAAGAAGCGCTTGACTGTCCGACCATATTTTTATCGTTATATGTGTTATTTGTTGGTCCTGCAACATTCTAGCTCACAATTCGATAGCATGAACTTCTGCTTGGAATATTGAGGTATTATTCCAGCTCCTATATCTTCATTGGTTTTAGAGCCGTCTGTGAATAGACACAGCTCTCCTTTCAGTAGATCAGATTTATTCTAATCCCACTCCTCTCTCCCTGGGAAGATCACGGAGTAGGGTTGTTGTGCACTCACAGTTTTTGGTAGCAGGTCCGATGACATTCCCAACATGTAATGGTTTTTCACAACTTTCAACATGTTGGATGATTCAATGTGACTTGTGCTATCTACCATGCTGTTGGTGACATGCTGGAGTTTGTATGTTATCCTCATTGTTTTCCCTTCCACATAGGTGGAATGGTGGAAGTTTCAAAAGAAGAACCGTAGGCTATCATTGGTCTTATGACCATTAGGTAAAGCCAATATAGCTCTTTTGGTCTCATACCCCATATCCACAGGAATAGTTTAGCTTTCTGAATTATTCAGATGAGCATGCCAGTTCTTTACTCACGAGTAAGTATTGAGCTTTTTGGCCTTGTCCACCATCTTTATAATTGAAGGGTCTTATTACTCGATGTACTTATCTGTAGGTAGCATTGATGTTGACCAAGTAGTCAGAAGCACTCTGCTAAAATTTTGAATTTGGATAATATACACTTTTTCATTACTTCAGCACGTGTTCACATCCCGTTTTTTAACTTTTTAACCCCAATTATATGACCAAACATTATATCTCTTATATTTTACAGATTGCGAGGGAACACGGTATACGGTTCATGGAAACTTCAGCCAAATCGAACATAAACATAGACAGAGCATTCAAAGAATTAGCGGAAGCCATCCTGGACAAAACGGCCGGGCGCGAGCCTGGCGAAAATGTGGACAGAGTCATGGTGGACAGGAAACAAACGACGAATTCGACAAAGTCTTGCTGTAACAATTAGACACGCAATATTTATATATTATTGTTTAGATTTTTTTCACTTTGGAAAAGCTCTCATGTTTTTACCAATACTCGAAAGTAGAAATTAATTTTCTATTTTCGATTGTTTATGTAAAGAATTACAGAGCTTGCAACATACTAAACGTTGGGCGTTTGACGTAAAGAAATTCTTAAAAGAGGAGACAGTTTTGTTTTTAGTGGAGTCAATCTACCAGAAATTTTCGTGAAAAAGGAACTTCTCTTTCCTTTGGATTTTGTATAAACATGTTGGTAGTACAAAGGAAGGGAATCCTGAATTTTTGCATTGCACAAAGATCGAAAGCTGTATATTTTTACTTTTGTAGTGTGTTTTGAAACGAAACAGACAGAAGACCCTAAATGACAAAAGGCGCTAAATCTCTTTCGGTACCCGTCAATCACAACACAGATTATTTGCTATGCTTCATATTGGTTAGTTGTTTATTTTGGCATAGTATAATCAAGTTTTGTTGAGTCTTCAGTGTGCGCTTCCTGGCTCAGTGGTAGGTTTCTAGACTTTCGTTGCAATGGGTGCGTATTCGAAGCCACCTTTAGGTGATGACTTTTTTTTAGTTGTTTTCTTAACAACTTTTACAATTAATAAAAATGCGGACTATTTATTTTCTTAAAGTTAGAATAGGTTACATAGGTGAACAAAATTCTGAGTATATATTAAACAAGGATTTTTTTAATAAAACCTACACTTTTAGGTAAATCTGTCCCCTTAACGTTAGGTTAGCTCAGGTTCGTGGATAAAACCATCATTAAAGTCATATGATCTATCTACAACGACTTCTCCAAAGCTTTTGACAGAATGAATCGTCTGGTCTTGGTGAACAAGATGCACGGTTATGGAATTTCTGGCATCCTTCTCCATTGGGTTGCTGACTATTTGTCTAATCGTCCTCAACAGATTAAAGTTAAATAATCACTCTCTGCAAATCACAATTCCGTCTGGTGTCTCCCAGGGGTACATTTCAACTTGTTTCTTAACAATATTTCAGATTGCTTTTCGAATAGTACACTTTCCTTTGTTTTGCAGACGACTTCAACTTTGTCAGGGTCTCATCAACTGATCAGTGCCTGGGTTTGCAGGCAGACCTTCATAGACTCACTGTGTGGTGTAGGCGGAAGCTAAGTGTTAAGTGGTTTATTTTATGCAACCCTATTGAGTACAATTACCATAATGACAACACATTTCTTGAAACGTTGACTAAATTCAGAGATCTGGGAGTAACTTTTGATTCTTCTCTATCTTTTTTGCCACACCTATTACAAATAGTCCCAAGATCCCTAAAAATGCTGGGTTTTATTAAGCATTGTACCAAGGATTTTAACAATGTTGCCCTCAATCAGAATGTTATATTGTGTTGGTTACACCACTTCTGGAGTATTGTTCTACGGTTTGGAGCCCTCAGTATATTGTACATATAAAATCTACAATACATATAAATCCAATATGCCTCTCACCGAGAACTACTTTGTTGATTATAATACTGTACTCCACTTTAAATCTTGAACCACTGTCAATTAGACATGACAAAAAAGACCTTACAACGTTTAATCCTCGTTTGGATTACCGCCATCTACTGTCCCAAGTGGGACCTCGCGCCCCTACTAGAGACACCAGAGTTATAAAGACGTTTTCACTAGGCGCAATCGAACCCAGTACCCAGTGTCAACTGTTAATTGGGCTTGGCCCATAAATAATTAATCACATGCAGAGCTAACCTCAAATCATCGAACATCAGATTTGAAATACGCGGTCACTTTAAAGGGGTGTGATTGGCGGGTTTTGAAGGCTATATCTAATACATAACCTATAAAAATTAGCTGACATAAAGAAGTTTCTTTATAAATTTAGTTGTGTTTAATACATATTTATAAAAGTTGTGAAAATATGCTTTTAGTGGTCATTAATATGGATACCAAATGTTAGGTCTTTATATTTAATAGAACGGTTCAAAACTACAATTCATTTCGAAAATCAAATGGCCTGTAGTTTTTGTGCAACCCAACAAAATGAATGTTTTGTTTTTTATAAGAAGGTTGTTTTGTTATTTTCAAAATGTATTTTTTTAAATAAGATATTCTTTTTCAATTTCATAATTAAAAAGATAAAAATATTTACAAAATTATCCTTATTTAAGTTTATTTTCAAATGAAATAAATTTTACTTAAATTAAATTGAAATAAGATATTAATGATAATTCCTTTTTTGTTAATATAAGCTTTTGTTGTTATTTGGGATTGGTTTTGAGTATTAATATATTTAATTATAAGAAAAAAGATATTTAACTAATAAAAAAAAACTGTTTTTAGCGTCATTTTGAAGAGAATAACAAAATCTACATTAAAAAAAAAGCATTCAATCTGCTCCCTGAGTCCCCCAGGGGCAGTCCAAAGACCACCGGGACCTACATAACGTGCATTCGCTATGAGACGGAGATTCCTAGGGAACGTGTGAATTGTAAAGCCTTCCTCTGGACAGGCGATCTAATAAGTCCAAAGGTCATACGGTGACTAGCAAGTTCCAAGGCAGTGCGCAAGTCCGGCGTCGCTTTGACAGAAAGGGTTATACGTCAGTAACAGTAGAAGTCCTTTAATAGTGGAAAAGATGGGCCTTTACCAAGTAATATATATAAATTTACCATTTAAAGCTTTTTAGAGAGTACCATGCTCGACAACTCAAGATAGTTACCTTATTGTACTGAAGAATGATGCTGAAAGCAAGTGGCAGCTGACCAGTTTTTAGCTGTTCTATTAGATACAAAGACTTTAAATTTGTTATGCTTATTAGTGACCACTAAACGTCTGTTTCCAAGAGTTTTTATTAAAATTCATTAAATGCAGGTAAAGTTAAGAATAAAATTCTTTGTCATGTGGTTTTAGTGGTTTTGTAGGGTCTGTATTAGACATAGACGTCTAAAACCAGCGCGGTCCTGTCAGGAATTCGAAAACGAAGAAATTAGTGTTTTTATAGTTCCAATTGGACCAATAGAAGCCGTTTACGTTATTTGGTTAAACAAACATGGTCAAAACGCCATTTTTTTGTAAAAGTTAAAAACATCATAGCTTTCGGTCATTGTGCAATGAAAAAAACTCAAGATTCCTTTTCTTTGTGATCGCACCATTCCCACCAATATGTTGATATAAAAAATCTGGTAAAGAGTAATTCCTTTTTCATGAAAATGTCCAGTACATTGTCTCCACTAATAGTTTTAAACGCAAATCCTCAACGTTTAAATTATTTTATTTATAGAACCAGTCACATTTACACGCAGACACATTAAAAATGCTCATATAACTTAACATTATTTATTGTATGACATATTTTTTTAAGGACAAAAACTATCTGGTAAGTTATTAAGGTCAAGCCAACGTCATATTGAGTAGGAATATTGTTTAATGTGTTTCTTGTAACATTTCGTTTAAAGTTTTCTTACTCAGTAGGTAAAGAAGGTTGTGAAACTTGATCGCATTGCCTTTTTGAAGATATGTTTTCTCGATTAGTTTTACTACCGTCGTCAAAGTGGCAAAAGAGTGGCGTCAGTGTGTTGTTGAAAAAATAGAAATACAACAATAAAATATAATCGAGGGAAATCAACGATAAGCTGCTAGACAGATAAAACCGATAATCAAAGTTTTTGGTGGATGTTTAAAAGTGACTATTTTCCCAATATCCATTAAGATGGGCTTTTCGTAAGTCTTTTGCAAATCTTATTGGAAACTAACCATTGTGAGCGAAAAAAAGAACTGTTGACAGTAAAAAAATTAGTGTATGTATACGTTATTCGGTTATATTTTGAACGGGGTCTAGACGCTTTATTTTTTAAGATATCGAAGAGTGTTAAATACAAAGGTTTTTGGATTTTGTCTGAACCGCCATGATTCGTTATCAGAAAAAACAAATGAACAATGGAAATTAATGAAGTGAGCGTCAACTTTCTTATTTTAAATGGAAACCCTTTTCTTGCTGGTTATAAAAATTACGCTAGTTTAGATACCTTTATCTCTAAAGATATACGAGCAATTTGAGAGCCATAAGAGACGATGTATTCCCATCGACTCCATTATGTAATAGTAAGTTCAAAGTTGAAATAAAATGACTATTTCAGAATTTTCAAACAAAAATAAATTTAAAAATAATACATAATCAAAACAAAATATAAATATGCAATGTTTGCATTAAAACGATACTAAAAATTTAGAAAAAAAGATGAAAATAAACTTACAGTTAACAACTAAATGGGTACTATCCATAAATATTGAATACATACAATTTACGCAACTGGTGTTCTTTTTTTACGTACTACAACATGTAATGGCCGGTTTCACCCCCTTGAAAAATCCCTTCTTTCTACATCCTACAGTCAACCTGTATGCCAAAATTCAGCTTTTTACGTCAAGCGGTTGGATCAGCATCGTGATTCGTGAATCGTTTTTCTAAAAAACCAACCGTTCTTCAGTAATTGTCTTTGGCTTTCACATAAACTTTATTTATCAAAGAATTTTCGTCCACTAAAAATATTTCAGCATTGCCACAGTTTTGTACCCATTGACAAAGAATGTCAAGCTTCTTCACGGAAAATTTAAAAAAACTTACCAAATTATTTTTCTTTTATTGTTTGATCCAACATACGCACACTTTTTTTTTTTGGCAGACATGATTGTATTAATTATCAGTTTCACAAGAATAAAAACGAACTCCAGTCTCGTAGAATTAAAAATCGACGAGTATGACTCAAGAATGAGCGAAAAGCAATAACCACTATGACATAAACGATATAGGTAAGCGATTCCTACCCCTGCAGCACATATTTATTGGTCCAATATTGGCTAGTTCATATGGGACCAAGAAAGTTTTCGTCAGATTATTTAAATATTATCCCATTATTGTAAGCCAATATTGGCATCCTGTTTAGAACCAATGTTGTTCCACAATATACCTCTAATATATGAAATTTATCTGGGTCCAATAATAAGAACTGATCCTAGACCAATACTGACTCTCAAGCTGTTTTTTTATTGCCAATATATATATTTTTCGTTTCGTTTTGTATAACTTTTTACGACCAAGAACCGCACAGAAATTGAAATTTCTGTTTCTCTTATATATATATATATATATATATATATATATATATATATATATATATATATATATAAGAGGCACATATATAGGCACGTTATTGTAATAGTGCTCGATTGTTAAATTGTTATAATGTATTTAGTATGTCTGTTGTCCGAAAAAACGGTTTTTTAACAATAAAAAAAATTGAGAGGGTGTAAAAAAATAATTTTTAAACATGGATTTTAGTTTTCCTATATATAGTGTAATTTAAAACCATGTTTGAAAATGTGTTTACCATTTATTGTAAAAACCGTTTTTCGGCCACTGGACACACTTATTATACATTATATTAATTTAACAATCGAGCTCGTTTACAATAAAGCTTAGCACTAGGTCACTTGAAAAATTCAATCAGATTTTTTTTGTAGCACCATGTAATTGACTTTAACACCATACGTACTCCTAAGAGAGAGTTTTAAGTAAAATACGTCATTTTAATTTTTCGATTTTATAATCAATAACAAAAATCAACAAAACATGAAAATGAAAATGAGATTCCATCAGTTACTAGACCCTTGAACTGCCAGATCGTTTTCTACTAATTCTTCCTCTCGCTAGGTGCCTAATGATGTATTTGGTACATTGCGATAATTTTGCGCCCTCTATCACGGTCCTTTACACCTGCCAAAAGAACGAAACTGTCTTTTTTATGTCTTTATCGTAACATCTTTGAATCGTCTTCGCACTGCCCCTTAAATAAATGAAAACAAATCTAACAACAAAACACTCAGCTGATTTCAAATGGACATTTGAATGTTCAAGAGCATATAAAACTACGTATTACTCGATTGTTTAAATACATTTTCACTTTCGCCCCCTCCTCATTTTACCCTTACTCCATATTTTCCAATTTTTCACCAAAATAACAAACAGTTTTTATACCCAAAGCCATTAAAAGACAATATTAACTAACGAATTAATTATTAGCAAAGAATTGTTATTTTTTACCAATTAACCCACCATTTCCCCTCAATATATTATCTACTATACCTGGCAGAGTTAGAACTTTTATAATAAGCAATTATAAAAAATTCTTCTTTTGACATGAACTAAAACATAGATATCATCATCATATCAATTTTCAGAAATGTTGACAAAGGGTCAAATTACATTTAAAACCTGCCATATGCTTTAAGTTGGAATAAAGTGTAAACCTGAATGGCCCAAAGAGGGTATAATATTGGGTATAATAAATATCAAAATCAATTTTATAGCAGAAATAAATCCTGTACCCAATGTGAGTTTAATAAAGTCAAAAAGTCCTGTTTTTATACAAGTTGTTTATAACTGAAGGAAACACTAATTAATTTAAAGCTTAAAAACTTAAGTCATTAACAAATCCGATCTCGTCCTTTCTTTACTGGCAATATTCAGCTTGGCGTGAATATTTTGAAAACAATCTAGTGTGTACCTAGTTCTAGAGCTGCAAATGCAAAATATAGACGTAAATAAAACTTACCAAAATGCAACAAATATTAGCACTTTATTTAACATCAATTTTCTTCGAAAAACGTGAATTTATGGCGTCATTGCCGTCTTCCGTGTATACATACACTGACCGGCCATTTGCATTTTGTATTTGAAGCAGAGTTGCCAAAAGTCGCAAATAACACGAAGTTTGGGAAATAAATACTACTTTTTAATTCTAAGATTCGCTGCATTTATAAATATTTGTTTTTACTTTTCTTGTAAGGGAAAGTATTGTAATCTTAAAAAAATACTCTCCGAGATTTTTTTCAGATCTTTACGTTTCAGGGTCCTTTGATATCCTTAATAAAAACTATACCTATACAATTCATCCAAAATTTTGCAGAAAAATTAGCTGTGAGATGGGAATGAACTGGTAAAATATTAGTACCCCCATCTTTCTATTCCTGATAACAAGGATGCAGATTTGTGTGTCTGAGCCTGATTATGTCCATATTGGCCCAACGAAGGTACTACGTTGATTAAAAAACATCGAACGGACAGAAATTTATAAGAGGTTATATATTATATTGGTCCTATATTGGCCCAAAAGTGGCATTATATATCGAACATATTTCTTTTGCCAATATAACACCTACATAGGCTAAACAATTTTTATATTTGTCTGACTGATAAAAAATTGGGCCTATATGGGACCAAAAGCGGCATTATTTATCGAAACATATATTTTTTACCTATATTATACCTACATAGGCTAAAAAACTTCTATATTGGCCCCACTTGTAAATATTGGGCCAACAGTGCATTGGACTAGGACCAATATTTTGTGCTACAGGGGTACGTCTCCGACGACTGTCAGATCTATCGACTGAAAACTTACTAAACTACGGTACGATATTCTTTCTGCGCTGCTTTGCTGTAAACGACTAGCAGCGCGCGGCGCCAAGCAAAATCTTAGACACCTTCCGTAGCGGCGATGGTGTCGCCAGCTACATCTTCGACACCTTTTGTGCCACAAATTCGCCTGTAAGATGCGCAACCTCATCTTCTTTTTTCCTTTCAACCATTTGACGGACATATTGTACAGGGTGTTCCATTTAAAATATCAAAGTTGGTGCACATTTCGTTACTTTCCGATGTTCATTTGTTTTTTCTCGTAACGAATCATTTTTTGATAAAGCGAGTAGATCCCGATCAAAATATAACCGGTTTCCATTTATATTTTGGCACCTACCTGTCATTTAAACTATCGGACATTCAAAAAAAAAACCTTAAATATAAAAGTTGTAGAACTTTTCTGGTTTTATGTTTTAAGAATATAAAGAAATTGGGAAACTATTAAATAGTAGAAATATAGACCTAACCTATATTTCACTATTCACTGACAGGTTCTTTTATTGATTATAAATCTACAGGGCGGTGAAAAGGGCTGAAACAAATGTATGTTTAGTATGTTTCCCAATAATCTTAAATTAACTCAGGCTCCCCTGTATACTTTATGCAAACTGCAGGTTCTAGGGAAACTGTAGAAAAATAAAGGCCATCCTCATTTTGATACCATCCTCATTTTGATTATTTTTGGTACGCTGGTAGATTTTGAAAGCTGATCACGGATCTAAAGTCTTTTCGACAGCATTTTGTTTTCGAGTTATCCATCATCAACTAGTCCTGCTTTCCATCGCCGTTTTTGATAATTTTTTGATTCATTGGTAGCCTTTTAAACTCTGATCATGAATCTGAAGTCTTTTTTCGGCAATCTGGTGCTAATCCGGCACCGTTTCACCTAGTGTCTTCGCGCTGCCGCGTTCTGTCTCCTGCTGTTCATGTGGCAAACGTATTGAAGAGAGGGGGTTAAACCCTTCTAGAGCCACTTTTAGTTGAACCAAAAAGTAAAATGGGATGTTAAATTTTTTTTGGGTCTTCAACCCCCCCCCCCCACATATACGCTACTGTCACCTGATACCGATCCATCTATGTAACAAATTATCCTTAGACAACTGTGTTATAATTTGCTACTTTGATAATTTGTCCAATTTTAATTTTGAATAAGTATTTATTGCCTTTTCTTATCGAATTACAGTGGTTGACAACATCGACCTAGAAAGAAGAAAAATTCCCTAAAAATATCAGTTGACAGAGGCAGTTTTTTAAATGTGATTTTTTTAGTGAAATAATATGTTTTATTTCGATATTTTAATTGCGTATGTAATCGATTTTCTATAAAAATTACGGAAGGAAATGGAAAACATCCTAAAAAACTGTGCGTATAAGATTGTGAATTTTGATGGCCGATATTTCGGAAACGAAACGTCGCCGAAAAATTTAACTTCTGATTCGTGACCTAAAATCGAACAGTATACCAAACATCGTCAACATTTTTTTGGAGCAATTGAAATTTTAAAAACTTTGTCCATTCTGGGTCTACACCCTCTACAACAAATCTGTAAAAAGCCCATATTAATATATGTTTTCGTTATGAAAATATTAACTTTGAGTAGTCCACTGATATCGTTTGATTATCCCTGTCATCTCTGTAGCAGCTTATATCAAAATGATGACGAAAACTGCACTGCAGTCTTAACTAAGCAACAGTGTATAATCCGGCTTACATTTGTATTTTTCCTGCTAAGTTTTTTATATTTTTATGTAACGCCTTTGTCTGTACATAGAGATGATATACTCATTTAAATATTTTTGTGCCAGTTTTTTTTTGGGATTTGAGCGAGTTCAAATCTGGTTTTTGACAGTCTCATTTGAAGATATTTTATTTGAAGGGTAGACTAGAAGTTATAAAGTTTATGGCTGTAAAAGGAGATAATCAGTATATAATGTCAAGGACCGAAAGGGGAGATAAAAAAATGCCGATAAAATTGTAAAACTTTAAGGAGGTAACTCTTCTGAAAGAAGTGGAGCTCTTATTAAATTATATTTGGTCAATTTTAGGGCATTTTCTTGGCTTCTTCACAGTTTAACAAATATACATATGTTCACAGTTATGTTCTACAAGAGGACAAATGTACCAAGGCTTTATTTTCTTACCGCATTTTTTCCATAACTCATCTTAATCTATGACATTTGCCAAAAATGTGGTAAAAGGTTGCTTTAACTGTAAAGCAAAGGATTTATTTAGTACAGGATATATATTAAATTAATAATAAACTAACATCGTAGAGGGGAATATTTTTTTTATTAATTTATAAGTTACAATTCAAATACACTTCTTCCGTTTTCAGCACATTTTTCAAAATTTTCTCGAATACCTTTATAACTGTTTCTGATTTCTTTAATGGAAATTTATCAAACAGTTTCAGTTATTTTTCTTTTAGAAGTTGAATATCGTTTTCAACAATAATTGTATAGTATTTGCCTAAGGCAACACGACAGGTATTTGTGAGTAATAATCACTACTACATCTACACACTACCAATCTATCGTTGTTCAAATTGGTTGTTTATGAAAACTGAAATATCTCCTTTGGGATTTTTAATTCTGGATTAAATTGCTCCAATATCTATCATGGTGGGAAGCTACTGTTTCATTCGTTGAAAAGGTACACTCTTCTGAGAACATTTATGAAAATTCCTTTATATTAATTTATTCATTCGGGATAAACAGTAAGAAAATATAAATAACATAGAAAAATATATATGATATATAATAATTATTACATAAAGTTACTGAACTTCATTCCAATATTGGCTTCCACTGAGAATATGTTCAAATCGTTCGCGAATAGTAGAGAATCGCAGTGTTTTAAGCATTCACTAATATCATTGACAAAGAGGTCAAATAGGAGAGGTCCCAGATGTGACCCCTAAGGTTACTTTAAATTGCTGATATTCATAAAAACTAACCTTAACAATCTGGACGCTGTAAAGAAGATAGCTATACATTCATTTCAATAATACACCTTTGATCCCAAAACCACTTAACTTGTGAATCAGGCTTCATGATTAACCCTGTCGAACGCCTTTGAAAAGTCAGGATATTAAGCTCTGTAGACCTTCCAGCCCGGAAACCAGAGTTGGCCAACCAATCAACACTCCTCCCAATAAAGGAGGATACTTATTTGTCTGTAATTTGTTACTTGTATTCTCTAACCAGATTTAAAAATACTTAAGGTAAAACTTACTTTTTATAAATCAAGAAAACAACCACTTTCCAATGATACATCAGATATAGATAGGTAAAATGCCATGAGGTCCAGGGTAATGTAATGTAATTTCGTTGTAATTGAACTTTTTGATCAATGCTTGAATTCTAGAAACATGAACATTTGGGTACTTTTTATGAAACTTGCCAAAAAACGAAACAATATGGTTTTTCTCCATTGTACTAAATAAATCCTAAACCTAAGAAAAGGTAATAAGAAAATGAAGCCTTAAGAAACCTTAAAGATTTCAGTGGAATTTTGTGTTCTGACTAAGGATGGAATTCTAAACTACTTTTTCAGATATTTTCCTCTAGCATAAAAATTAAAGTTAGCTAAATTAATATTTTTAAACTTTTTGGGTGTCTTTTGTATAATTTCTTTTTGACCAGAGCCGCATTTTTTTTGTCAAGAATGATTTTTTCTAAAAATTCAATTTTTATCTATTAATTTCTTGTAAACTTATCCTGGAACTGCTTAAAATAGTGTAAAAAGTCAACAAGCAAGTCAAGGGAGCAAGGGGGCCAGACATAAACTGCATTTAAGAGTTTTTACTGCACGACTTTTATCTGCATATTAATACTGAATTTTATTTTTCTGGTGCCCTGATATTTTCAAGCAATTTCGTAAAATTTAAGCTTTTAAAAAAAATGGATATCTATATGCAATCAAAACTATATTAAATTGATGTAACTAACATAATATCAAAAATTAAATTTCGTCTGTCTTTTAGATAGAGCTCATAGAGTTAGTCGAGGTCTTTTCAAAAAATACTCTTGAAATTCCTTGTAAGATAAATTAATAAGCAATATGTCACATATCTGGTTTAATATTGTTTTCACAGCTATATTCTATAATTAACAGAAAAAAATATTTCAAGTAACCCAGTTTCATTGTGTATGATTGTAGTATTTAATAAAGGGTCGTTTTTCTCGAAAACGGCCTAATTTTTCGAAATTGCTATAAATTAATCTTGCCTCTAGCTTTTATATACAGGGAGTAAAAGTTGGAATTTTGCATTTTCCAAATTTTTATTTATTTTTTTTAATTTTAATTAATAAGCATTTAAATAGGATAGTCTCTTAGAATATTTTTGATTAGAAACTAAGGTATGTACTAGTAATAATAAACTTATACAGGGTGTAGCTGTATTTAAGAATTCAGACATTTTTGTTTCATATTAGACAACACCAAAATTCCGATTTTTATTAAAAGCTCCATTACACTTAAACAGTCAGATTTTGGTGAATTTTTGACGTGTTTATCAAAATTAAAGAAAATTAAATAATTGTAACGTAAGTTTTTGAAGTTAGCTGACATTAGACTGGTCGTGAATTTTAATATACAAGTTTTGTAACGCATTGTATTATCTGAAAAGAAGGATTATCATTTTATAGCTGGAATATTTAAATAGTCACAAAAATTGACACATTTTAATTATTGAACGAATATTATCATTAAATGCAGCTTTAATAATTTAATTAAGAATAAAATTATACAGTGTGTTTCATAAAATTCTAAAGTAACTATGCTATTATGGTTACCACCCAATTTTTCATAATAATCCTTCATCTACTTCATTCTACATTGAAAAGGTCTTTTAAAAATAATTTATCTCCAGTGGTAGTAATTCGTTAATGTGACAGAGCCTAAAAAAATACAAATGTATATTTACGGGGTGTTTTATAAAGAAAACCATCACCAAGAATCATGTGAGGAATAAAATACCTCAAGTTTTTAAGATTTTTATTCTCCATATTTTTTGCCTCTTGAAACATTTTCGAGTGGTCGCCGTTTTAAATTGTGTAATGTTAATGTCGCCATAATTTGACGATATATTAGGATTGTAAAGGCCTTTCAAATGTTGCGCTACTCGACCCTTTTTGGGCAAGCCGCCACCTTAAAATGTTTAATCACTGATCACACTTGCATCACAAACGAGTATTAGTCTGGAATTAAGTTGGGGAAATTTTAATTTTTTATCTTGACTAGTCCAAATTATAACAGGAGACCCATTTAAGTGACACACTGTATATGTATTAACTAAATATAAGAATATTAATAATAGGTTAGAGATGTCGGCATCTAACTTTTAATTTTTGCCGTACAGTCCACACTTATTTCACAGTTTTCTTTATTGTAAATGACATAATAATATATTATATACTCGATATTATTGAAATTATTAGAACAAAAAAAGGGAACTGTTTATCAAACACCTTGTGTATTAGTATTATATTAATAGAATTGTATCAGTCTTTGAGGAATTATTATGAAAAATCAGACAACAGTAATCGCATATTATTAAAGCTGTATCTATTGACAATATGCATTCGATAATAATAAAACTGTGTCAATTTTACTGGCTATTTAAATATGCTAGCTATAAACAGATTCGATCTAGATTTTCGGATAATTTATTTATTTCACAGTATCAACAGCAAGAAAAATGCCAATTACAGACACTAGGACCTAAAGCTAACACCATAAATATATTAAATGCACTATACAACTGTACATACTAACAACAATGGTTATAGTCCTAAAAATACATATACAATAATACTAAGTTACAGGTTTAGATCGAAAAAGTGTATCTGTTATTTTGTTCTTGAACTGCTTCAGTGAAATATTGCATATCATTAGCATATTTATTAAACAGTGAGCACATTCTGTATATAGGTGAGGCCTTATTAATACGGGAAAGTCTAAGTAAAATGTGTTTCTTGAAGTAAAAGAAAATTTCATTTATGATAAAATCTCTGGAAAATCTACGTGAATCCTAATAATTTTGAAAAGAAAAACAATGCATGTTTTTATTCTTCTATTTTCGATGAATAAACAGTTAAACATTTAAAGCAAAGTCCAATTATTAAAGCCTAAAGAATTGTTTCACTACAGGTAATCCAAATATCATATTGTGAAGCCCATATAAGACAACCATATTCCAATTTAGGCAACGCGAGACTATCAAACAACTTTCAGCACACTTCGTGATGAAAGTTCCTTGTTGTTCTAATGATAAAGCCCAGTACTTTATGAGCTTCACTAACCTTCATAGTAATATGCTCGGTAAACATTAATGCAGTGATTTGGAACACCCAAGTCCTTCTGATTGGAAGTTGAATTAAGAGGCAGACCATTAATAGTGTAGGTATGTTTATGAATATTTTTATGCAGGGAAAAACACATAGATGCACTCTTCCGAACATTAAGGGAAAAACCATTCTCTTCACACCAGCTGACTACCTTATTGAGGCCTTCATGTATATTGTTACAGTAGCTACCATCCCTATCAATCAGAAAATAAAAGTCATCAGCAAAAAGAAGGGTTTTCTTATATATGCATATACCAGAATAAGTCTTTGACCTGGAACCACCGATTTCCCCAATATTCTGCCTTCCCAATAGATATGACATTATGAGAGAGGGTGTAACATTCATATCTGTAAGAGCTTTAAGAATGACACTAAAGCATTGTTTATATCCTTTTCTGTTATGGGTATATCGCAAAAGTAATCATAGGGTGTGCTGGGTTGTCTAGGAACGGGGGAAGGGGGTCCAGGGTAGATAGTAGATGGTGCCAAAAAAAGAAACAAATACATCAGCAACACATTTGGAACCTGTATATTGCAATAGGTTATAACACTTGTATATTAAAATTCATGGCCACTGTAATGTCCGCTATTTACAAAATTACATTTAATTTTGAAAAACATATCACAAATCCAGCGAAATGTGACTATTCGTTCTAATGTAATAAAGCTTCTAGGAAAAATTGGAATTTTAATATTTTAGATACAGTCGAATATGAAAGAAAAATGATTGGATTCTGGATTACAGCTTCACCCTGTATAAGTTTATTGTTACATACGTTAGCTTTTAAATCAAAATTTTTTTATGCGGCTGTCCTATTTGCTTACATATTAAATAGTTAAAATTAGAAAAAAAAAATAAAAATTTTGCCTAATATATATATATATATATATATATATATATATATATATATATATATATATATATATATATATATATATATATATATATATATATATATATATATATATATATATATATATATATATATATATATATATATATATATATATATATATATATATATATATATATATATATATATATATATATATATATATATATATATATATATATATATATATATATATATATATATATATATATATATATATATATATATATATATATATATATATATATATATATATATATATATATATATATATATATATATATATATATATATATATATATATATATATATATATATATATATATATATATATATATATATATATATATATATATATATATATATATATATATATATATATATATATATATATATATATATATATATATATATATATATATATATATATATATATATATATATATATATATATATATATATATATATATATATATATATATATATATATATATATATATATATATATATATATATATATATATATATATATATATATATATATATATATATATATATATATATATATATATATATATATATATATATATATATATATATATATATATATATATATATATATATATATATATATATATATATATATATATATATATATATATATATATATATATATATATATATATATATATATATATATATATATATATATATATATATATAATTACATCCGCTATCCCAATATATTTAAATTACGATACGTAATCGTTTTCCGCATCTTAAGTTTTGAAACGGATTATCTCAGTTGTTGAGCAGTTTAGGAAAAAAAATTGTGACAAAACGTGCATTATTTTTGGTTGCTCTGTTTATATTTAAAAGATTACTCACATAATCCCAGGCATCCTGCGGTGAAAAACCCAGAAAGTGTCTCTAAAATTGTCACAATACAGCAATTTTTTTTAATTTAATTAAATAGTTAATCTAGTGTTATCTGAAGATAAAATATCTTTAACTGAAGCGAGCTGTATATTTTTTAAATCTTTATCTTAGGATGTATTTTTAAATGATCAACCAAAAAATATAGAATTTTTACTAGTACTTAAAAAAAATAGACGAAAGCTTTCAGTGCTGGAGTCAGCTAAGAAATCATGGTTCTTGAGTTTAAACCGTGTCAAACTAAAATTAATTCCTGAAGATGGTTCGTGCAATTGCAAGCGAAACGTCCGAAAGCAATTTCAATTAGCCACGGTCTAAACCCAAGAATCATGATGTCTTAAGTTAAATAAAATTGAAACAGCCAGGTGTTCGTTTGAGTTTTCCACAAATTCAATATTCTTGAGTTTAGTTTAATTATTATTAATTATAGATAAGTGGAGCTTTTTTGTATAAAAGAATTAATGTAAACGCGTCTTTAAATATATCATGAAATACTGTGTTATAGAATAGATTAACAAAAATATCTTATGTATAAAGCAATATTTAAGAGAGAAACGCTTTTTTTTCGTAATTTCATTGTTTTACATGCAGGGCTCCAATACTTGGAGGGGCATTTCTACACATGGAAGTATTTAAACAAGTTCTTATGAACAAGGATGCGGAAAAGCTTCGTTCTCAAGATACAGGGTCTTAAAGTTTTTGAATGTTTTTTAGTTTCCGTGATGTGTCTCCTGCATTTCTAGATATATTTGATTTAAATTTGGCATACATTATCGTAATTAGTATCCAGTGGCGTGCCGAGTTTTTAGGGGGGGGCTGCAGCAAAAAATTTCATACATTTATTAAAAAAAACCGTAACAAAATAAAAAATAACTAGTAAAAAAAAGAAATAAAAAATAAAAAAAGGAACGAAGTATATACATTTTGAGATTAATAGGTATATGTAAATTAATAAACACAAAACAAAAATCTGGTTTAAGCGAAACTAAAAAATAATAAAAAACAAAGAGTACAAGAATCGTTTGCTTTGGCGGTAGACTAAAATTTTTGTTTTTGTATACTTATTAACCAGTTCATCAATATTTACTTCTCTCACCCTTTTGTGCTCTATTCAGATAAGAGCTAGAGAACTGAGATGACTTTGAGTCATGGTCGACTTAAGGACAAAATAAAAGCAATGAAACAAAAACCTTATTAGACATATATTCCTCCAATGGTTATCGAATATGCAACGCAAACATCCCTACCCGAGAAACTACTAACAGCTCAACACTAATAGATCACGTGTTTGATTAATTCTGATAAAATAATAGACCTACATCTAAAAACAAGTGCTCTTAGTGACCATCAAATACAGATTATTTCCATTCCAATAAAATTTAAAGCAAATGATCAAAAATCCATGAACAAAAAAATTTTAATTAGAAAATTTTATACGGATAACATAAAAAAGGAACTTACAGTATTAAATGAAAACAAATATTTTTTAAAAGACCCAAATGAATTATATAACGCTATTTTACAAATTTTTGAAAAAAGTTTTTACAGTACATCGGCAAAACTTAAAGAAAATTCCAAACCATGGTTCACTCTTGAATTAGCAAAGTTAATTAAATATAGAGATAGGCTTTATGCAAATAAGAAAACTAACCCAAATAACAAATATTTTGAAGAAATGTATAACGGCTATAATAAATTTGTCAAAAAAGAAATAAGAAAAGCCAAACAAAATTATTTTAAAGAACAATTTTCAATTAAAAACCAAGAAATTATTTGGGATAATTTAAATTTTATTTTAACAAATCAAACAAGAAAAACAAAAAAAATGTTGATTATCTATTGGTTAGTGATAGGAAAATTCAAGATACCCAAATTATATTTGAAGAAATGAACAATCACTTTGTAAATATAGAACAACTTGCAAATAAAATTGATGAAATGGAAGAAGTTATTGATGGTTTAGATGCTAAAAAAGCTGCTGGTTTTGACAATATTCCTATTATATTAAAATTATTAAATATGTAAAAAAAGAATTAATTCCTATATTAATTTTTTAACAAAAATTTCTGTTCATAAAGGTATTTTTCCAGAAAAAAAGAAAATTGCTAAGATAATTATAATATTTAAAAGTGAAAAACGATATGAATGTAATAATTATCGACCAATATCTATATTACCAGTGTGTTCTAAAATAACAGAAAAAATTATTAATAATAGATTAAATCAATATTTGGAAAATGAAAATTTACCGTTTAATAAACAATATGGCTTTCGCAGATTGAGGGATACGGAAACAGCTGTTATGGATGTCATAACAGATATTCAAATTAAAGTTGATGATAATAAAAAATGCTGTTTACTATCCTTGGATCTGTGTAAGGCATTTGATACAGTAAATCATCATATTTTTTTTACGAAAATTATATAGTGGAATAAGAGGCAATATGTATAATTTACTTAAAAATTATCTAAGCAAGAGCAGACAGTTTGTACAAATAAATAATACAATAAGTAATCAAAAAGAAATAGTTTGTGGAGTACCACAGGGATCAATATTGGAACCAGTTTTATTTTTAATTTATATAAATTCAGTTTCTAAATTAAATCTAAAAGGCAATATTTAATTGTTTGCGAATGACACAAAAATTATTTATTTTGCTGATAATTTAAATGAATTATTTTTTTGATATAATATGATCTGCAATTAATTTGTTCCTGGCTTAAATCTCACAAACTATCATTAAATTTTAGTAAATCTTCTTTTATGTTAATAAGTAAAACAAAGATAAATTCTGGTATTTCCCCAATAGTAATAAACAATAACAAAATTAAATATTCAAATACAACAAAACTTTTAGGATTATTTATAGATGAAAACTTAAGTTGGAAAAATCATATTCAAAGTATAAGAACCGCTATAACTCCATTAATAGGAGTATTATACAAAGCAAGATATTTCGTACCACTAAGATTCTTAAAAAATATATATTATCCTTTAATATATTCTAAATTCCAATATTTAATTTCAATTTGGGGATCTGCTTGTTCGTCATATATTAAACCTTTAAAACAATTGCAAAATAAAACTCTAAAATGTATTTATAAACTACCATACTGGGAACCTTCATTAATCTATGTAAACCTAACGAATTTTTAAACTTACAAAATATTTATAATTTCAAAATTTGCATTTTAATACACTCTATTATTAATAATGGAAAAAAACAAATATTATATTTAAAAAATCCTATACTTTACATAATCACGATACAAGACATTGCTTACAATTACAATAAAAAGTAACTTTGGGGAAAAATCAATTCTGCACGATGGTTTAAAAATATATAATAACTTATCAGAGGCTATAAGACATACAACAAAATTATCAATATTTAAAAAACAATTAAAAATTCATTTTGACAAAAATTAAAATGAATAGATTTTTTTAAAAATATTTATTTCAACTTAGTTTTTATATTATATTACATTGTTACATCCCGTTTAATAAACTTGTAAAGTTGGTTTGGAATAAAACAGTTTAAATTAATTTTAATTTTGAAAATGATCTTTCCGATTGAGCTGAGGTTACAGGAATTTATACAATAATGATTTTATCTGAATAAGTTCAGTTACTAGTTGAGAAGTTAAATCATTTGAAGTAATAACTGAGCTTTAAAATTTCTGAGTCATTTAATTTAACCAATATCTGGGGATTTAGAACTGAAAATGTTGAATAAACTGTTTTAAAAGCAGTAAATCTTTTATCTAGCTTATTTAATATTACATCTAAATACGGATTAAGTACTGTCACTTGGAAATATTTCATAGGGTTTATATATTACGTTATATTATCATTTGCAATGTATCCGATGGTTGCAAATATTTTTTTTAACTATGGAAAAAATGTTTTATTGGAATGCCCTGTTTAATTTGGATTCCCCTAGTAGCCGGGGACCATAGACTGCGGGCCCTTTAGGCACGCCACTGTTAATATCTATAAAGTGGCTATAATACACGTTAAAAAATTATACTGGGTGTAATTTTTTTGGGGTTACGACCCCTTTGACTGCTTCAATTAATTTGGTGTAGCGACATTGTTTAAAAACATGGAACAGTTCTAATGGTTTTAACATAAACTTTTATTACCTAAAAAAAAACTAATTATCAAAGAGTCCAGAATTTCTGCGCTAGATATAGAAATTACACTGACTAAATATGTCCAATAGGCGAGGATTCTAGGCCTTTATCTTTTTAAAAAATATATCACTTAGAGGCGATTTTTATACTGTGATATAATTTGCTATGATATCGTCAATCTTTATGACGACCTCAATGAAAATCTTAAACTGTTCGCAATTCAAGCGGAGATTCAAGAAGGTGCTGTTTGATGGACAATTTTGATTGTGGTCTTTATCGAAAAGTGAATTAATTATTACTGTGAGTTTATAATGAATGTGTCTCGATTGTGTCCACTGTTTACCGAAATTGGCTATCTAAAACCAAAATTGGACTTTAAAGGGTTAAGTGTTGAAGCAACCGAAAGTGTGAACTTCCTCTATTTGGTATATAAAAAAAACAAATACGTTTTAGTTAGAATTAATAACAATCGTTGATGTAAAATGTATAACTTATCAAATAAAAGCATTTATTATTATTATTATATGCAATTTTTTGTGTTGAATAGATTGCATTACTTAAGCTAGGACCTAAAATGATTTTCATAAAAATTGTCTCGGCTTGTTATACGGTTATTTTATTATTATTATTATTATTATTATTATTATTATTATCATAGAGCAAAAGCTTCCACGACTGTGGTTAACTAAGAAATCAGGGTTCTTGCGATTAGGACGTGTCAAATTTAAATTACTATCCGACGTTTCGCCTTCGGTTCTACGAGGCATCTTCAGGGATCTTTATTCCACGAAATCTGAACACTGAATGAGCTCGGAGAGATTTAGGCGGGCTCCACGTGTGATGTATACTGTAACCCGTGCCTCTATTGAAGTTTTAAAATCTTGGATTTTTCGTTTATGAAATCTTGGAACCGACTAGCTAGAACAGATTGAACAATTTCTTTCTTTTTAATACATCCTTCATGATTCCTAAGTCTAGTTGATATTGAGTGTCCTGTTTCTCCCACATACTACACTTCTCCACAAGAGCAAGGTATTTTATATATTCCTTCTGTTTGAAAAGGTACGATATCCTTAGGAGGATGGCAAGCATCGTCCAATCTTCTTGTGTCTTGAAGATTGTATGTATGTTAGACCGCTAAAGTAATCGTCCTATTTTGTCTGTAGTGCATATATGTAAGGAAGTTAGGTTGTGTTGTTCTTCCTTACATACTTGCCACTACAGACAAAATAGAACGATTCCTTCGGCGGTCCAACATACTTACAATCTTCAATACACATAAGAAGATATTGTACCTTTTTAAACAGGAGTATAGAAAATCCCTTCCTCCTGTAGAGAAGTGTATGTGGGAGACAGCACGCTCAATATTCACTAGACTTAAGGAACATTAACGATGTATTAAAAAGAAACAAATTGTTCAATATGGTGTAGCTGAATACCAGCATACCACTGGGCATATTATAAATGAAAAAGAAACCAAGGTTCTATAGTCGGTTTCGAGATTTTATAAACGAAAAATTTGAGGATCTATTGAAATTTTTAAACATACAAAAAACTTCAATAGAGTTACGAGTTACGGTCTACATCGCCCGTAGAGCGAGCACAAATCGGGTATAAAAACCTACCTGAACTTCTCTGAGCTCATTCAGTGTTCAGATCTCGTGGAGTAAAGATCCCTGAAGATGTCTCGTGCAATCGAAGGCGAAATGTCGGATAGTAATTCCAAATTGACACGGCCTAATCCCAAGAACCTTGATTTCTTATTATTAAAAAAATAAAAATAATTTTGTTGGTTGAAGGTTAATTGCACTGTCATAATATTTAGTCACCCTCTCTCTCATCTCTCACACACAGTGGTCCATATAACCATATTGGGCTGGAAGTCCCACAAGCGGCGAGGGGCGCGCAAATCTTTCACTATGGTATACACATACCTCTTAAATACCTTTTTTAAATATGCTTTATTTTCTTTAAATACCTTTCAATACATTTTAAATACTTCTCAATATTCAGTTAATTGTTTTCACTATATTTTTAGTTCCTTTAAATACCCTTGAGTATCCATTTTTATCTCTTCGGAACTAGATGCAGAATGCCCTTTTCTTGTAGATCAAAGAGCAACCTAAACACGAAAAAATACTGTTTGGCATAGAGAGAGCATGTGTTATCTTTGAAGGGTTTACCTCTAAAGCAACATATTACTATAATTGTTTTTTTTGTCAATTGGAGGCAATAATTATAAAATATATATACATGTACCAAAAATTGGTGTTAATAAATAAGCTATAATCCTTTTAAATAAGGATTAGTAAAATCCTTCGGCCTTTTCGTTTAGTATAAACGATGGTACATTGTTAGAACTATAGCCAAATATAAAAGAAAAGTAGCTGTTCTCTTTTTTAATACCTAGTTTTATTTCAATTTAATACTTTTGTTAAGTTTTAAATACTTTCAATTCTCTTTAAATACTTTTAATTTTCTTTAATTACCTTTTTCAATGTTTTAAATCCAATTTAATACTTTTAATACCTAAATAATTAATTATGGTGTAAAAGATTTTGGCAGCTGCGCACCCCTCGCCTTGAGAACACTTGTACCCATCAGAATAGCCTAGCTCTTAACGTACATTTTAAAAATTGTTATATTCTCTCAAAATTACAATCTTTTAGAAGCATGTGAGAGTGGTTATCCCCATACCAAATATACTATGGTTTGGCATGTACTTGAAAACCATACAATTGACTGTACATGGTCTTCCATTGAGGAGGAAAAACGATATTTTTTTGACTTCTACCGTATTTCTTATGTCTCAAGAAATTCAAAATAGCCAATCGATGTATTTAAGCTCGGAGAATTCTAAAATCTTAACAAAGAATTCTAAAATCTTAACAAAACATTTTTGGATTCTATGGTCCATTTTAAATGTTTTTTTTATAAGGGTTCTATATGTCTATCTTCAACTGTTTTTGATTTATTGATGTTTGACATTTTTGCTTCTTTGCGCCGCGCCGTCATAGCACCTGAACGGTTGGACCTAGAGCAAAATATCTTTTACATTCCTATCTTAGTTTTTCTAAAGCTATCTTATGATGCCAGTCAAACAAAAAAACGGAAATTCTTTTGCTACCTGTTTAATTGAATATATTCATATGAAATTCAGGTGACCATAAACAATTGAAGATAGACATGTAGTACCCCTATTAATATTAAGAATTGACCATAGAATCCAAAAAATATAATTATATATAGGCTGTTCCGTTTAAAAAACGCAACATCCTTGGCGTTAGTCTTCTGTTTCTCATTCAATTGTTTTGTCCCGTTTAAAAAACGCAACATCCTTGGTGTTAGTCTTTTGTTTCTCATTCAATTGTTTTTTTTGTTACGATTTTCGAATTCTCCGAGCTAAAATGCATTGATTGGCTATTTTGAATTTCTTGAGAAATACGGGGGAACTCAAAAAAATACCGTTTTTTCTCTTTCCTGTACATTTAAATCAACGTATTAAAATATTAGCCTTGTAGAGACACTTTTCTTACTATGTTTTTATTATTTAAAAACGTTTAGGCATCCCCTAAATATAGGGGATTTGGAGGAACCACGGGACGCCTGCCAGAACATTACTATCGTAATTAACCAATACTAAAACATTAATTTACCAATTTTTCGCTTTGTGCAAAAAACTACTCGGATCGTCCGCAAGCTCTCATACTAATGATATCAAAAGAGACCAAGAGACATAAAACTTGACAGTGTCAAAACTTGGAGTTTGACTAAAAAACAAGTTTCACCCACCAAATTTGCATTAAATATCTAGAAATGTGGCAGTCACATGACGAAAACTAAAAATATTGAAAATTTTAACATCCTGTATTTAAAATTTTAACATCCATGTTTTTTTTAACATTTCCACTTGTAGAATAGACCTTCCAAATATTGGAACTGAACCTCCGGACACCCTGCACAATGCAAAGCCTAACAAACCCTTAATTTGCCTTATTTTAAATCGATTATACTTGGAATAGATACTCCATCCAAATAAATCAACCACATTAACTGCTCGTGTCGCAATTTCACGCACGCAACAATATGTGGCTCTACTTGTTTAGAAATACAACGCAGACATTCTGCTTATCTCTTAACTTTGTGGGAGGCCAATAGCGTCTACCCCGGACGGACGGACGGACGCCGGACGTTGTGCCACGAGGAAATCTCTTGATGGATCCCAACTTTTTGGAATACAATATAAAGTTGGGATCCATTTAGGGGATAATTTATTTTACGTTGGATGAATCGTCTATTCAAAGTATCTGTCTTTGCTAATAGTTACTCCTTATGATTAATTATTAAACAACAGAGTTTGTTAGGCTTTGGCCCAATGAAATGTTTGTTTATCTTGTATATGTAAAATATCGCGAGTACGCTTTTCAGTGATTTCAAGCCCAGTTTTGCTTTGTAATATGTTATTTTAAAATCGGTGTATTTACAGTAAACATTTGTTAAATAAAATATTTAATTTTAAACTTATTTCATTTATCCTATATTTTATGTTTGCGGGTCGTTATGAGTATCCTAAACCAAACAGCTGCTTACAATAAGTGAATAACTCTTTTTCAGGGTAAATTTAAAGACAAATACACTCATAGAAATTTGAAACGACTCTACTAATTTTAGTGATATTTGTAATATGATATTTTCTGTTTCCTTTAAGCGGTTTAAATAAACTTTTTTTGTTTTAAAGGTACATGATTAGACTTTATTCTTGGGCAGAATGTTTGACATAAAACACAATTAATGTCAATATACAGAGTGATTCAAACACACGTGTTTTTTACCCAAAAATGTAACTACATTTCTTTAGTTCCAAAATTACGCTTATTATGTGAAATGATAGCTTCAATTTTGCTTTAAAACGTGCTAATTTGTTCTGTTTTTAAAGTATATACGAATTTCTCTAAACATCCACATAATTGTATGATTTTTTTGTTGTAAATTTTTAAAATAAGTGAAGGAGGCTTTGAAACAAAAACGCATCAAATTTCAACTGTCACCCACAATGTTCAATAGTTTCTTCAAGGTTTTATTGTGTGGGTTTGTTACTTAAAAACGCTTTAAAATATTGTCAAAATGCCCAGACATAATGCGAACGAACCTATGCGAGCAATCGATATTAGAAAGTCGCTTATCACAAACAATTGTGGCTGAAAGGTTGCATATTAAACAAAGTGCTCTAGGACAAACATACATTTGATGTCAAGCTCAAAAATTAAAACTCGTGTCCAAGTAACACAAAATGTAACTATTTCCACAAAAACCATTCAAAATCGGTTACATCAAAGTTTACAGAATTAAATATTCTGTAAACCAGTGGCGGCTCGTGGTGTCTAAAACTGGTGAGGCGAGAAAAGGTTTGTTACCTATAATAGGTAGATGGCGCCGCAGGCGAAACATTTTTGGGCTGCCACGCCCAAATTGACTCATTTTTATGATTTGTTTTTGTCTTTTACATACCAATACCAAGATATATGCCCAATTTTTCATTAAGTAACTTTTAAAATAAAAATTATTACATAGATATAAAAACAAAATAATAATCTTTAAGATATTCATTCAATTTTCATGTAGTTCGTTTTATCCTCAGATATATGTACATATATACTCTTCTCACAGATATATAATATACACATTTTTCATCACTGGATTTTTTTATAAAAAATATTTAAAATACTTAACCAAAATAGTCAGAATCGAGTTTAAAGTGTAATAAACCTGTAATAATCTAATATGGTGTGGACAGTAATTTTTTTATAAAAAACCAAAACTGTTTAGGCAAATAGGTATGTGGATGGTGCAGTTAAGTCACTTTTTGTAAGTTAAATTAATGCGTCTGTCTTTTAAAGAAGCAAATTTCTCAATGATTTTGTCATAAAAGTCACCATTACATTCAGAAAGTTTAACTAATAACTCTTTTTCTATTGCCATGATCGACAGGGCTGAGAGCCTATCTTGAGATATACCTACTATTTCGTAAGTAGGTCTTTATTCGATTTAAGCTCGAAAAATCTCTTTCGGCCACACGGTACACTTGTTAAGGGGATTGACAAAATTAATGTCGCAAGTCGATATGCTTCACAAAATACTGAAATTAATTCTAAACTATTAATTTGTTTAAGGAGTTCTTGAATATTGACTTTATAAAATTGTTCATCTCGGTAAATTATACTTAGCTCATTTTTGAGGCGGTCTTTGTCAAACATTTTTGGATACGTTTTTTCTAACAAATTTAATAGACTAATAGGGAATTCTGTGGCAAAGTCTTTGTATTTTGATGTATTAAAAAGTTTTACAAATTCCAATTTGTGTAAATCTTCAAACCTGATGTTAATTTGAAAAATTATACAGTCTAAAATTTCATAAAACAGATTTTTATATTATTCCATCAAATCTGAGTTGCTCATGCTACGGGTTTGTCTACTACATGGCAATCCGGTAAGTGATTTTGCTTTTTCAAAAATGGATTTAAGGAAATTTTCAGCGCGCAGCTCATTTAATCGTTTGACGGCAATGTTCAATTGTGAAATGCAGAAATCAATTTCTAGGTTACTTAACTGAAAAACTTGAAACAGGATATCAGTAACAAAAAAAAATTTCTTTAAATGCAAAAGTTAAAAAAGCAAATTCAAAATCGGAAAGGTCTTTTAGATAGATACCGCTTGGCCATGTGTATAGTATCTGAGTCTAATTCTGGATTTTCAATCATGTCCTGAAAAACTAAGGTTAGTCCTTCCCAATTATTTGCAACAAAAATTAGAATTTTTGATCGAGAATACCACCTTGTATCACTTGCTTGCGGAACTCGTTTTTTTATTATTTTGTCCAATATAGATGTGCGTTTGTACGATTTATGGAAAAAAGCAGGCAAACTTTTCAAAGTTGCGAAAAAGATTCTGCTTTCGTTAATATAATTTGAACCCTGTTGTAAAATTAAATTGAGACGATGAGCAGCACAATGAGTGTACATTACTTGTGGGGCATCTGATCTTATTCGTGTTTGTAGACCGCTCAATTATCCGGCCATAACCGCAGCTCCATCATAACATTGTGCTACTAATTTCCGTTTAAAATTTATAGGTTCCAAGATTCTTACAATTAAGTTATAGAGTGCATTAGCTCTAGAATCCTAACTTATATAAAAAAGCCTAAAAAAACGTTCTTTTATTTCGGCAAATTTATTTACATACCTAAAGTTACACAACATTGGGCTTTTGCAACTATATCCGTCGTATCATCTACAATTAATGAGAAAAATGTAGCCTCCGATATTTCTTGTTTAATAAAGTCTCTCATATGTTCGTCAATACAAAATATTAATTCATTTTGAATAGTTTTCGATTGTCCCGTAAATACACTTTTCTTTTCTAAATGCTTTACAAGTTCGGTGTTACGTTTAATTAAACAATTAAAAACTTCCTTAAAATTCCCTCTATTAAAAGAAGATTCGGATTCGTCATGCCCCCTAAAAGCCAGTTCTTGTTTTCCCAGTAATATAGTCGTATCTATAAGGTATGTCAAAAGCAAGCGGTCCCTAACATCTTCATTATACAATAACTTAGATAAATGAGCATTTTCGATTAGTGCATCTTTAATTGTAGTCATATTTTGAGACAAACGTACAAAACCTAAGGTATTTTGAATATGGTCGCAAAAAAACGCAACGTCAAAAATACTTTAGATAGAGTAACACTCGACATTGACTAAACGCGCGACATTCGCGAAATACTACTATAAAACAAAGACCAAATTATTGCCGAATAATCTCAATATCCACCCCCTTCCCGCTCAATCTCAAACCGTTACCGGTAACAGTCCAATACGAATACCCCACACGCCCACGCAAATACCAACAAAAACAAAAACGGCTTGCATTTGGCAGCCGAATGCGCGATTGTCATTTAACGATAAATAATAATTATTTTCATTTATATTCAATCTGTGCTAACATTCAATGGCAACGTCTCAATCATTAAGCGAAGTTTTCATCGCCTCAAATGCAATAAAAAGAGATGGAATGAATCTACATTTGCAACACGACCTTTTTCCCTCTTTCTCAGACTTATTAAAAATCCAAATACCCTTCAAGTGTACGAGGCGCAATTCGCATCGCCGCGTATAGGTAAAGTCGAATAAAAAAGAAATGATATTGCAGTTATTGGACATTGTACTGTTAGTAGGTTAGTAAAGTAAAGTGTTTATTTATGGTTTACGCATATTTGATGAAATTTTCATAGTGTTGGAGACAATTTTCAGAGGATAATGTATCAACTTCGAAAGAATTAATTTTGAAAATAAAAATGTATATTTATAGGAAAGCGAGTGAGGCGGCGCCCCAGTTGCCTCATCTGCCGAGCCGCCGCTGCTGTAAACTTTGGTTGCATTAAGCTCATTTGAATTTTTGACGGCCCTATAAGCATCCTCAGTTATTAAGAGAATACAGAAGGGCTCGTTTGATTTTGGCCGAAGAACATGTTAACTGGGGTTTACTCGAATCCTCACATTGTTTCTTTGCGGATGAATCAAAGGTTGCGCTTCATCCTGGTGACAATCGGATTATAATGTGTGATGTACAGCATCGAACAAGAGAGAAATATGAAGAAAACTGTTCCTTAGATCGAATTCCGTTTGGAGGTGGTTCTGTAATAGTGTGGGAAAGAATATTTACAGGTTGTCGAACAGAATTAACAGTTCTTAGTAATCACTGTGTAAACGCATTTCGTTATTTAGAGATTTTAAAGAATAATATACCGCAAGTAGCTGACAGATTGGGCAACAATTTTATTTATATGGACAATAATGCTAGACCCCATAGGGCAGGAATAGTTAAGGAATTTTTCGAAAATCATCAGTATAACAGAATTGTTTGGCTCTCCCGCTCCCCGGATTGTAATCCAATCGAACACGTATAGCATGCTTTAAAGCGGCGTTTGTATGCTCGAGCAATATCTCCTAGAATTATTGATGAATTGGTGGAAGCAATTAATGAAGAATGGCATTTAATTTCTCAAGAGTTAATAGACAATAGTGTATCAAGTATGCTCAGACGATGTCGGGATGTTAGAAGAGTTCATGGAGGACCCACCCGGTACTAGTACCTGTAGTACCTACTTGTCTTTAGTTTTTTATTTTACTTTCGATTTTAAAAATTGTTTTAGTTGAGGTTAATTTTGCTACATGTTTTAATTGGTAATCATTGTTATATCACTTTTTCACCTATATGGTAGTATCATAAATCCAAATCCATGTACAAACACCCTAATAATTTAAAAACGGAATAAGAGGGGAAAGATTTTTAAAAAACATGTTTTAAAGCAAAATTGGGGCTACCATTTGACATGATAAGCATATTTTTAGGATTTGCTGTTTAACTCAGAAACGTAGTTAAATGTTGGGTAAAAAACACGTGTGTTTGAATCACCCTGTGTATTGACGTTAACTCCCTTTTATGTCAAACGTCCTGCCCAAGACTAAAGTCTAACGCAAAAGAGATATCGGCATATGCCTACTGAGAAAATTTTGTATGATCAACTGATATCATATTTTTTTCCAAATTCATAGGTGTTTTTTATACGGGGGCTATTTTGTTTTTCAATCTAGGATGCTATCAATTCCCAAAATTGGCCCTTTGTGATCAAGAAGTACGGGAAAAATACAAGTCGGCCTCGGTTGAATTTTTATGTTTACTCAATTTTTTTAAATGGAAAGGGGGTGGCTCGTGAAGATTTTATAACAGACCATTTTCTTCTGAACATTTTGATATCACGCAATCTAATATTATTTTAACTGATTCTCCTAAAATAAAAAAATAGTATTATTATTATCACTTATTACATATAGCCTAATAATTGGTACTTAGTCATGGCTTCATCTAGTTATCCATGTTTTCAAACCGTTGACGATATTGATAGGGGAAGGTTGCCTATATTGAACCGCCTCCTAAATTGGACCACCGCCATATTTAATTGGACACGCGCGCTGGTAGCGACATTTATGGAACCGTCTTTGATTCTTGTTACAAACTCATCATTACAAGATAATTCGCCGCCATTGATGCACGTTTTTCCTCCGTACCACGTGTTTTGCGATTCTTCCAATTTCGATGTAGTTTTTCTGAATAGTTCGTAAGGGTGTGTGTGGTAAACTTTAGGAATCTAGCCAGTGCTGTTATTTTTATTAAAACAAGTAAGTTTTACCTTATTTATATCGCTATTGCAAACATCAAATCCAAATACATCGGAATGTTAAACATGTGGTTTTAAAAAATAACTGACGGTTTCCTAAATTGAACCACCACAGTGTTGCCTAAATTGTACTGGTCCAATTTAGGAAACTCGAATTATCTATTCAGTTTATGTATTTAAGTGTGGGAATTCGTGTCAATATGTAGTGTTTCAATTTCTCATAATGAAAAATACATTTTTAACATTATACAGTGAGTTACTAATGAGTGGTCCAATATAGGCAACCTTTGTTACAGAATGCCTTGAAATAATAATGGAAAAGGCACAAAATATGGTAAATGGAGTGAAGAGGATATGGCTAAAGCCTTAGAGGCTTTCAAAGGCAAAAAGTACGGCCTAAATGAAATATGCCGCATGTACAGTGTCCCAAAAGCGACGTTCAAACGGCATTTGGACTCAAAAAATAAAATTGCTAACCAAGGGCGTAAAATCTTTGGAAGAACCATCGTTTTTACATCGGATTTTGAGCAAAGGTTGGCGGAACATATCCTTAACCGGGAGAAGATGTTCTATGGGGTCACCATAAAAGATGTTCGTAATGAAGCTTATGAACTGGCAGAGCAAAACAATATCAAACACAATTTTAATAGAGAAAAAAAGCAGGCTGGTAAAAAGTGGTTTTACGCATTTATGCGAAGGCATCCCAATATTTCATTGAGGCAACCGGAATCTACTTCCATAGCTCGGTGCAAGGGATTTAATAGAGAAAATGTAGCCCAGTTCTTCGACCTTCTTGAAAAAATTATCGATGAATGCCAGCTTAATGCAACAAGAATATTCAATGTAGACGAGTCTGGCTTTTCAACTGTTACCAAGAAGTGTCAGAAAATTTTAGCCCTGAAGGGCAAGCGCCAAGTAGGTTCGGTTGCTAGCGGCGAACGTCGGGTGAATACCACGATGGTTGTATGTGCCAGTGCAGCCGGTCAATTTGTTGCACCGATGATAA
The DNA here is from genome assembly GCA_030620095.1 of Kuschelorhynchus macadamiae. Lineage (NCBI taxonomy): Eukaryota > Metazoa > Arthropoda > Insecta > Coleoptera > Curculionidae > Kuschelorhynchus > Kuschelorhynchus macadamiae. The sequence continues at coordinate 97,041 of JAUTXW010000779.1, read as the reverse complement.
TATTCAAGCGAAAAAGGACTACTCCAGATCTTAAAGTTGGAGCACCTCCTGACTGCCTGGTAATAAGAAATAAAGAATTGTTTGTTACCTGGCTCCAATCTTTCATTGATGCAGTGAAACCAATAATGACAAATAAAGTATTGATTGTTTTAGATGGCCACAATACGCACTCTAAAAATCTTGAGGCAATAGAGATGGAAAGAAGTAATGGAGTAATAATATTACAGCTTCCGGGGCATATCAACCATCGGCTTCAACTCCTTGACGTGGCGGTATTTAAGCCATTGGAGCTCTACTACACGGAAGCAAATGAGAAATGGCTAAGAACTAATCCGGGATTGACAGTTTCTCAATATCAAGTTGCTCAACTTCTTGGAGAAGCTTATGCAAGGGCTGCTATATTGGCAAATGCTATGAATGGATTCAAGAAAACAGGCATTTGGCCGGTAGACCGTAATGTTTTCAGCGATGTTGATTTCGCACCTTCCGATGTACTTATCCCGAAAACAAGTGTAGACATAGCTAAACATGATAACAGTGGAAGTAGTTCTGACTCCAGTGATGAACATGTGCCCTTGATTCGTTACAGTAAAGGACCAGCTGCGACAAAACAATTAACCTCCTTGATCAAGGAGCTTCAACATCAACCTCAACATCAGCTAAGGAACTAATAGCAACTACATCAGCTGAAGTTAATTCATCCACAGCTAATGAAGTAGATTCTATCGACCAAATATTAAGAAGTCCCCTTGTTGATCACAAGAAGGTGAAACCATCTGGAAGTATTCAAAAAGCCCAAATCATCACATACACACCCTATAAAGATGACCTTGAGGTTAAACAGACACCGTCAAATATGCCAAAAAAGAAATCTGTCAAGCGCAAAGTTAAGTTTGAATCAGGTACTTCTACTTCTTAGAAAAAAAAAATATTAAAGACAAAGAATGGTAATGCAAACTCAGCACTTAAATCATTGTTGAAGACATGATTCAGTGCCTAAAATGCAGAGATTGGGTACACGAATCATGTGCAAACGTATTGTCAAGAGAAAAATTTCTCTGCAATATTTGTTCTTAGTTCTAAGGAAAAATTGTTTCTATTTTGGTTTTACTATGTCAGTTGTGTTATAGTTCTTGCTTACTAGCATTGGTTAAGGTACCAAACAATATAATCACTGTCACTAGCAACTAAAAATACCAGTTTTTTTTAAAGATTTTACGTTTAGTTGTTCTTTGCTGGTGTTCTTTACTTTTGTTCTTCATTTTATTCTTTTATTGTGTTATTTTTATTTGTTTATGGCAGGATTTGTCTTTTTTATATTATTTCAATATATTTTCGTTTTTTTGAAATTTGGTTTTCAAATAAAGCTTATTTTCTCTTGTTTAAGTAAAATTGTATTTCATTTAACGTAACTGAAATAGATGGTCCAATATAGGAAGCCACTGGTTCAATTTAGGAAACCAGTTTCCTATAATGGACCAGTTGCAAGGGTTTCGGATTATATTTTTCTACCAAAAACTGTTGGATAAAAAATTCTGAACAAAATACTGAAAGTGGGACACATATCAAAGTATTTTGTGTATAAACTTGAAAATGTTGTGATTTGTTTTTTTGAAGTTAGAGCATACAAACCTAAAACTGGTCCAATATAGCCAACCTTCCTCTATGGCTACAGCGGGAAATGTAAATAAAATAATACTGACAGTTTGGGAAAGAGCATTTTGTTAGATATTATTTTTCGTTTCGTACTGACCTTCACATACAGGATTTTTTTATTTTTCCTCGTTAGAAGTATGCTTATTTACAATAAACGGACAATTAGTGAAGCATAATAGGCTATGAATAAAACGATATGAAATGAGGCGACTTTAAAATATTACCTGTTTATAAATATGATAAAAAATATAATACGTAACATTGGAATCAACAACAAAATATTAAATTTCTAATGTAATTAATTTTCGTATAGCTAGTAGGTAGGTATAACTAAAAATACATTTTTAAGGATCCAAATATTCAAAATGGCCACCGTTCTGTTCTATACAACTGTGAACCTTTTCTACAGTTGCCCTCACTACTTCTCTCAGCTGCTCAGGGGTAATCTTCTTCTTCATTCCTGTTTATCCTGTTACATAACAGGACTTATTGGCTTTGCTACAAGGCAGTCGCCAGATTGCTCTCCGTCCGGGGCTCAGAGTCGTTAAATCGGCGACCCTCGAAATCGACCCTGCACCTTATTCCAGTTTGGAGACGTTATCGGTAGGATATCCGGATGGCGAGCTCTAAGCTCCCGAATACCCCGAATCTTTCAAATACTTTTTAATATTTCCTCTTTAAATTTTTGAAATGCATCTTGGCTTCCACTAGGTGCCCCTTGAGAGTACTGCTGATATCACGAGATGACCCTTTCTTTCAAGCTATCCCCTTACCCCTCCCACTCCCGCCATGTAGCGGCCATTACGCTAATATTCTATTTAGAACTGCGGCAGACGAACGGGATAGAATGCAGGAACAACTAGGCCTCACACGTTTACAGCGTCTGCTTCTTTTCTAGCGGGGTCGTTAGTTTCCACACTGAGCTGTTGAGTCTCCCATTTCCCCCCGAAATAAAGCAGCAAAACCGAACACGTGGAACCACTTATGTTAATAACACAGAGGTCTGCATTCGACGAGACGAACAGGAAGACTGGCTCAGGGGTAATCCTTTTTATGGCCGCTCTAACCTTACTTTCCAACTCACGACGAGTTGCTGAAGTTGTGTTATACACTTCATTTTTTATAGTGCCCGACAGAAAAAAATCAAGGGGGTGAGGTTTGCGAATCTGAAATAAATATTTCAATAATCATGATAAAGATACGAGTTAGATACAACTTCAAATTTACCTTGCCGGCCACAAAATAGGTCCAGTATTGCTAATCCGCACGCCGGTTTTCGCGCTTAGATTTGTTTACGGCAGTTGCTATGGCAACGCAATGGTGAATATCTATCGTAAGCCAAATAGAGATGGGAGCGGCATAAAACTGCTGCTGCTGGCTGCAGGCGCTTGTTCGCTTATTATAGAATTAATGTAAATTAGTGCGATGGAATCAAATCGAAATTAGCTTTGAGATGTAGGTACATAACTGCTTTTTAAGAACAAAAAATATATTTAAAATCTTATAAATTCATATTATTTCCCCTAAGTATTGGAAAACGCTCCAAAGCTATGTATAATTAACATCATAAAAAGGTTAAAAAAAATATAGACATTTTGGGCGTGGCACCCCGAAAATTTTTTATCAAACAACTATAATTATTTTTACTTAAGTACACTTCAATAAAGACGCCCCTAATAATGGAGGCAAATGTCAAAATTGTAAACAATGTTTTGTTTTCAAAGCCGCCTTAACATTTTTGTTTCATAGCTTCCCAACTGTTTCAAATCATGGGTAAGAAACTAGATGAAGTCATGACCAAGCATCCATTATGTTGTATGTAATAACGAGTAATAATATTATTGATTTTGTTGGGAGAGTGAGTGAAAATAATATTAGAGGGTGTGATATTAAAATTTTCGGAAGGAAATCTGTTATAAGTCTGTTATAATATACCCCTTTCCATTTAAAAGAATCGAGTTATCATAAAAATTATTCGATCTGTTCAAAATTGACGAAAAGGTTGACTTTATACTCAGAATGCCATTTATATCCAAATAAGCAAATATATATATATATATATATATATATATATATATATATATATATATATATATATATATATATATATATATATATATATATATATATATATATATATATATATATATATATATATATATATATATATATATATATATATATATATATATATATATATATATATATATATATATATATATATATATATATATATATATATATATATATATATATATATATATATATATATATATACAATGAGGGCATAAAGTCTGGAAACCTTGAGATATGTCAAAAACTATACAAGTTGGGTAAAAAAGTTTCATATAAAAGTTGTATAGTTCCTTACGATTAATGATTCAAAAATGTCTTGAAATATACAGGGTGTTTTAAAATCAAGTTACACGCCAAAACTTCAGAATCTCTAATGGAACACCCTGTATATTATTTCATTTTAAGAATCTACATGAAATTCTGATCATATTTTATTAAGCATACCCTATCCCTAAAGTCAACTGGTTTTGAGATAAAAAAATGAGAAAATGGAAATTTGGCTTTAAACAAAATTAACTCATTTCCCTATGCATAGTGAAACCTGGTGGATTATTTTAGAACTCCCATAGAAACTGTCATGTATTGACAATAAACTGTGTCAATTTTTAACATATTGTTGGAGAGTTACTTTTTTCCTGATAAAAATGCTTTCAGAAAGAGAAAGAATAGAGATTCTTATGATGTTTGGATGGGGAGATCGCCAAAGAAATCTTGACGAAGTATGTGAACTTTTTAATAGTACGCATCCCGAGCGAGGATAAGCAATTGCAAAATCCACAGTTAGCAAAATTATCAAAACATTTGGTGATCATGGTTGTGTAAAAGATCTTCCCAGGACAGGTAGGCCAAAACTAGATGATGATATGAAATTGAATGTTTTACTCAGTTATATCGAAAATCCACATTTACCTACAAGTCAAGTAGCATTAGATTTAAACCTTAGTCAATCATCGGTAAAAAATATTCTGCACACGGCAAAGTATCATCCCTACAAAATAAGATTAATCCATAAATTAAATGAAGACGACTTTGACCGCCGACTTGAGTTTTGCGAAAGTATGCAAGAGCGGTGCAACCTGGATCCATTCTTTTGTAGAAATATTTTATTTTCCGATGAAGCCACCTTTTTTCTTAATGGTACTGTCAACCGACAAAAACTGTAGATATTGGTCTACAGAGAATCTCCATTGGGCTCAAGTGGCTCATACGCAATATCCCGAGAAAATCAATGTTTGGGCTGGAATATTTCAAGATAGAATTATGGGTTCCTACGTTTTCGACGTAAATTTAACCGGCGAAATTTATCTTGATTTTTACAACTCGAGTTGATTCCTGCCTTAGCTCAATTGTATCCAGGTAATGAGCCCGATATGCCTACTGCAGCAATGTGGTTCCAACAAGATGCAGCACCACCTCACTACGCGCTACCTGTTCGGCAGTATCCCAGTGAAATATTTCCTAACAGGTGGATAGGACGTGGTGGTCCCTACGAATGGCCGGCCAGGTCCCCGGACTTAACTCCCCTAGATTATTTTCTGTGGGGATATTTAAAGAGCAAAGTTTATTTGAACAGACTTCCTAATATCGATGCGCTGAAAAATCGTATAAGAGATGAAATCCGACAAATCCCACCTACTTTCATTGTCAGGAAGTGAACGGACAACAGTTCCAGCATTTATTACGTTAAAACGCATCATTTAGAATTTTAGACTATCGTTGTTAATCGTTATTAAAAAAAAATTGTAAAACAGTTTTCTCATTTTTTTATCTCAAAAACAGTTGACTTTAGGATCATGTATGTAGATTCTTAAAATGAAATAATATACAGGGTGTTCCATTAGAGATTCTGAAGTTTTGGCTTGTAACTTGATTTTAAAACACCCTGTATATTTCAAGACATTTTTGAATCATAAATCGTAAGGAACTATACAACTTTTATATGAAACTCTTTTACCCAACTTGTATAGTTTTTGACTCAAGGTTCCCAGACTTTATGCCCTCATTGTATATATATATATATATATATATATATATATATATATATATATATATATATATACCTTTTTAATGCTTAGGCTGATAAATGACAAATATTAAATTTCTGATCTAAGGCGGCTTTGAAACAATACGTAAGTATATGGGCATTCTAAGAAAGATTTGGTGTTAACGTCTGGTTTAGAGTAGTAGGAACTCGAAAAATGGGTCCCATTTTTTTATGAGCCCCTGCATGTAGAACATTATTTGCAATTCCTCCAAAATACAATAGGGGATTTTATGGACAATTTACCCATTGTTTATTACAATCAAGTATATTTTCAGCAAGATGGGGCACCTGCACACAATTCCAGACTAGTGACTAACTACCTGAGAGAAAAATTCGGCGACAATTTGATAGGTACAAATGGGCCAGTCAGATGGCCGGCGAGATCGCCTGACCTCACCCCGTTAGATTTTTTATATTGGGGCTACATTAAACAAAATGTCTACAAAACACCATTAGAAAATCGTGCGGACCTTATTAATCGAATTACAAGGGCGATAGAAGAAATAACCCCAAGGCAGATGGAAAACATTTTACAAGAGTTTCATAACAGAATTCGTATGTGACATGAAGTTAATGGACAACGTTTTGAAGTCCTTGCCTATGGATGACCTTTTTTCTTGGTGTTTATTACTCATGTAGCTTTAGTTTTTTAAGTTAGTAGTTAAGAGGATTTTTTATGTTTATGTTATGAATATTATTTAAATTCGTGTTTGGTGGGGTAATGACAGTTGAAGCTACTCAGTAGTGTCTTTAATAAATACCTATTTAAGTAGACTGGCAATATTTCTTATAGTAAATAATAAACATTGAATAGTTATACAGCGTGTGAAAACATAAAAAAAACAGTCATTTTGTAGGTAAGTTTATTTATATTTATAAGGTTAACTAATTTTTCGTTTTTACTCAATTTACATTGCTGCCAAGTACAAAATATGCTTAGCCTTACAGATAACATATCACAGGCATTTTATTCCTTTTTTATATGTTAAGAACTCAATTTAGTATCATGTGATATTCAGAAACCCAGTCTTTCTTTAGTACCTATATTTGATGACGTTAAATTCACCATTTGCAAAAACAGTTTTGAGCAGTACGTTTGCAAATTCTAATAACTTTTTTTTATTCGTACATTGAACAAAACAATAATTCTGAACTAAAGTACCTACTTTAAAAATTAGAAGGTGAATACAAGAATGCCAGCTGTGGTGTTTCTTTATTTCACAGCCACCTTTGATCAGAAATTTAATATTTGTCATTAATCAGCCTAAGCGTTAAAAAGGCAGAGTGCAATTGGAATTATCTCGAAAAGTACTTGATATATGTAGGGTATTATATACAAAAGTATTTAAAATTATTTGAAGATTTAGATGTTGAGTACGTTTATAGGTCATCCCATTAAAATAAAACGAGAAATATCGTTTGAAAGTGATTTTTCACTACGTTTCTGGGTAAACCGGAAGTATCCTAATTGACACATTAGATGCAATGAGTTGCATAACAAACACTATTTACAGTATTAAATTGGAACTATCTTCATTTGTTTTTTAAAAAACGTTTCATTCGCCATTTTCTCGAAAACTATCAGGAATTGACATAGGGTATGATACATGTTTTATGTTTAGCATTTAGTGTAGAATTCAAAAATAAATCAATATACAGAGTGTTTTCTTTTTAAAATCTTCCTCATAATTAATCATATATCACTGTAAAATTTCATGTTAATAGTACTTATCTTAAAAAAGTTACAGCCTTGTTAGCAATTTCGTGGTCAAATATATATATATATATATATATATATATATATATATATATATATACAGTGTGTATCAGCCAAATGGAATAAATTCGATAATAAATAAATGGGGGCGTGTTCGGAAAAACGCTTGGACCCGTCGATTGGTATTTTTAGTTGCTCATTTTCTCCAATAAAAACTTTTTATACAGGGTGTGTCCTGTAACAGTGGTCAATGCCAACTTTCTTATTTCAAATGCAACACCCCGGATATTATTTAATTTTTGGATTCTTTAGGAGATTCTAAACATATTTTATGTTCAATGTCCTATACCTATCTTCAACTATTTCGGCAATATTAAGTGTTTTCAAATTTATTTTTATTTTATTTATTTCGAATTTATTATTATTCATGAAAGTGGCTCTGGTTACTGAACTATTTATTTGATTACAAAAATTCGCTACAACACACTCAATACTTATTTACCATTTAGGTCTTCATATTAAGAATGTAAGCAAAAACCATTTTAGCGTTCCTTTTTATTGATATGGAACAAAAAGAGCTAGTTTTGTTTACTTTTAAGTTTTGTTTACTTTTGTGTAAAATGCCTGGCCTTTCTCTTTGCAAGACAGTAGTTGTCAGTGTCAGTGTCATAGTCTTTTGAATTTCGTTAACTGCATAATACCTAATATCAGAAAAATGGTTCATTTAACAGAAATGCATAAAATAACAATTCTACAAATGATTGGTTATGGAGATAACACACGAACACAAGTGGAAGTTGCTCGCTTATTTCATGAAAAATTTCCAAATTTGCCGCATATATCCCAAGGGACAATTAGTAAAATAGAAAAGCAGTTTCGCGAGCTTGGACATGTGAGGCAGATAAAAAAAGCAGCTGCCAATTCAATAAATGATGATACTAAATTGGATATTATGCTTGAGTTTGAAGAAAACCCACATATTTCTAGTCGACAAGCCGCCGCAATGTTCGATATTAGCCATTTGTCGATTATTCGAACATTAAAAGAAAATAAAATGCATCATGCATGCAAGTGATACCAACTCAGGAGCTCATGGAAGACGATTATGATAGGAGAACTTATTTTTGTGAACAAATGATGGCTATGTTAGATAACAATGTTATTCAATTAGAACATGTTTTGTTTTCGGATGAGTGCACCTTTACACTTCACGGTCATGTAAATCGTCAAAATTGCCGCTATTGGTCTAGGGAAAATCCTCACTGGATCAGCGAAGAACATACTCAATATCCTGAAAAGGTTAATGTTTGGGCAGGAATTGTTAGGGATCATATCATAGGCCCCTTTTTCATTGACGGCAATTTGAATGGCGATAATTATTTAGCACTGCTGCAAAATAATGTCGTGCCAACTTTGACAAATTTGTATCCGGATCCAGCAAACCCACAAGTTCCAGCGAATATGATATGGTTTCAGCAAGATGGAGCACCGCCCCATTACCAAATTAATGTCCGGCAGTACCTCAACGGAATATTTCCAAATCGGTGGATAGGGAGACAAGGATCGATAGAATGGCCAGCGCGATCCCCTGATCTGACGCCATTAGACTTTTTCTTATGGGGACATATTAAAAATGTTGTATACAAAACTAAACCCCTCGACTTAGCTGACTTAAGAAGACGAATAACGCTTGCGATTAGATCGGTCACGCCTGAGATGATAAATAACGTTAGAAGAAATTTCTATTTAAGATTAGGAATTTGCCAAGACGTTCGCGGCGAGCATATTCAACAGTTCCTAAATTAACTTTTTACTTTTGTTTATACATTATGAAGAAATAAATAATTTTATTTTTTTAATCTTAATTTTTGCAATAAATTTGAAAACACTTAATATTGCCGAAATAGTTGAAGATAGGTATAGGACATTGAACATAAAATATGTTTAGAATCTCCTAAAGAATCCAAAAATTAAATAATATCCGGGGTGTTGCATTTGAAATAAGAAAGTTGGCATTGACCACTGTTACAGGACACACCCTGTATAAAAAGTTTTTATTGGAGAAAATGAGCAACTAAAAATACCAATCGACGGGTCCAAGCGTTTTTCCGAACACGCCCCCATTTATTTATTATCGAATTTATTCCATTTGGCTGATACACACTGTATATATATATATATATATATATATATATATATATATATATATATATATATATACGTGTTTCATTTGAAAATCGAAATTTGAGGTCATTCTCGGCTAAATTATATTCCACTGATATAGTACCTATTTTTTTTTAGTCATCAACAAAAACTTTCAGCTCAGGACCCTCCTCGGAAACAAAATTGGTTGCTGTATTAGATTCAAGGTAGCCTTAGTATTCGTCCGTCTAAAATTAATAAACTAACTTTTTAAATGTTTTTATTGTTGAAAAATTTTATAAGTTAGAGAGTTTTTAGTAAGAACACCACTTCCGGGAAATCGTAATGGTAAATTATTAATCAGTCTAGTGTTGTTCCGGATAAACCAATACTGTTCCTGTGTTTTTCGAATACGATACTGTTTCTAATAAAATTATTGGTTTTTTTTTGTAGTACAAAAGTTGAATTAAAAAGATACTAGCTGCAAAAAGATACTACCCCAAAAAGTAATATATAAATTGCAGTAATTTTGGTATAGATTTCAGTTCTGCTTGTTCGCAAATATGTCTCGTAGGCAGTCGCAATTTGCCAACTCGAACAGAATTTAGCCAACTGCTCAATACTTTGGTAGGAGGGGTGAGCTGCGGGGCTTACCCGTAACGCAAATGGCTTTCCACTAGTGACAAGACTGACAAGTAAATAGACTTTTCAATTTCATTAGAAACAACTCAGACAGCATAGTATCAACTTACAACTTTGTTAAGTACCACAATATGATTTTGAAACTTAATATAAATATATAAGATATAGGAATCTATTTACTTGTGTATTTCCTAATTCGCGACCATCCATATCTAAACCAGAAGAGGCCAACTTAAACTTGAGTTCACGTGTTTTGTTAACATTATAATTTAAAACAGAGGACAGGTCAATATCAATGACATGACTAATTAAAATTTCAAGCATTTAGGACAAATTAACTTGTGAGGTAGACCTGATTTCTAAGCAGTTCAAGTGTTCAAATGTCTCTTGAAAGGTTCAGAAATTAATTACCTATATAATTAAAAAGCAAAATATTACCTTCAAATTTGTTTTTCATATAGAAATAATTATTGCGATGCCAGCACACTTAATCTTTTACCATTTACTTTAAATCAACTGTGTTTTCCCTTGGATCGAGACAATCTGCACCCAGCGTTGAGAATCATTTCTTTTTAAAATCTTCAGTTTGCTGTTTTAGCATTTTTCACAATCTTTCTACCTGGAATAATAATAAAAACTCTTCTATTTCAACTTTTAGTGTATGTACAGGGCTGGATTTTAATACTTTCTACAATAGGTAATAACATATCGGTTATCGTTTTATTTCTTGAGCTGGTAAAAACTGGCACTTATAGAATTTTTTACGTAGAATCCAGTGAGACAGTGGCTTAGTAAGTTTTGTAATAAGACCAGTGGCGGCTCTTCCATAGGGTCATTTGGACAATGACCCCCCAAAAATATTTCCGGAAAATAAATTATTCGTTTGACCGTCCCCTCCAAATAGTAATAAGGCGAACTTGGGAAAAGTTAAATATGCTACACTATTAGCCGCGCGGCGATTCGAATGTTCTCGTTGCGTTCCTTAGGAAAAATAAAATACTAAGCTAGGCTGAGCAGTCCGAATTGACCTGATTACCTTAAAGTTTAACGAAAGTACCCGAAAATTTCACAGCTACCGAGCCGCAGTCGAACGTGTAAATGCAAATGGAATATGAAATCGCGATTTGGGCCATCAGCCGGTCTCTTCTCGTAATTCGATCGATCGGTGGCGGCATCACGTCGGCATGCGGAAGTTCAATTGTTGAGAGATCGCGCTATCGATATTCTAACTATATTGTTTCGGACGTTTTTAAACGATAAAAATTGATTTATATACTGTTTTTTGTAATATATATTTTTTTTATTTTTATGATCCATGTGTGAGTTGGAAATATACAGGAAATAAAATGTTGGTAGTGACTAGTGCCAAAAACGTAAACAACTAAAAAGTGCTTACGAACTTAATTTTGCAAAAATAACTAATTTCAAGGTGGTCTATGTTTGAGTTCAAACAAACAACAAACAAACAAACAAACAAAAGTATGCTTTATTGCCGCAGAAAAATTCTACAATTTTATGGACAAAGCAAAATATACCTAAAAATAAGACATATCAAAACATTAATCGAAAATAATTTCGACAAGTCAGTGCTTTTTTTTTTTTTTTAAAATGTAAATTATCAATTTACCAAATCGTAAAACACACGTTAGAATATAGCATAACACTGCAAACAGTAAATGAATCATGATAACCTTATAAAAGTAAACAAACACACATGTACGAGGTGAATAATTTCGATGACATTGAAATCAAAATTGCAACTATGCGACCTTAAACTCTATGTTATTATAGTTATACAAATAATTGTGATGTTAAACAGAAGGTATATTGAACTAGTGCAGAATGTAGTATACAAAAAGAATTAAATTGTTTTTAATCCAATACCAAACAAAAATAATTAAGTTTTAAGTGAATGTTCGACAGTTCTTTTCCCTATATAATGATTTACAAAATTCTATGCTATGAGTTAGGACATGACTCACAAAAGATTTAAGTAAACAAGCGAGTTTAGTGACAATTTAAAGAGACTTACTCACTGAAAAAAAAAAAAATCATTAACGCTGTAAAGTGGTCTCTCAATGAGGTATGCTTTGGTGTTTTTTCGAAATTGTGCAAGCATAGGGATAGATTTTAAATGTACTGGCAGATTGTTGTAAAGTTTTATGGCGTTGTAAATAATTGATTTTTTTATTAATTCTGTGGAAGGAATGGGAAGATAAATATCATGCCTAGAGTTTCTGGTAGGGTATACATGTTGTGGCCTTTCTGGGAGGGTGTTTATATGTTTTCTCAGCAAACATACCGTTTCCAAAATAAATAATGCAGGAAGTGTTAATATTTCATGTTTTTTGAAATAGTATTGGCAGTGAGCTCTATTATTTAGACCAAACAAATAACGAATGGCTCTCTTTTGAAGCATAAAAATACTACGAAATTGCTCGGTGGTACAGCAGCCCCAAAAGGGAAGGCCATAGCGGAGGTGGGATTCAAATAAAGAGAAATAAGTGAGTCTGGCAGAAGGAACGTCTAGTTCTTTTGAAACTGATCGAATGGCGAAGCAGGCGGTAGAAAGTTTTTTAGTTAAGGTGTCAATATGATTAGACCATTTTAGGTTGCTATTTATATTTAAACCCAGGAATTTAACCGACTCTACGTATTCAATATTGCTGTTATGTACCTGAAGTGGTTGTAAAGTTCCCTTATAAGATAACGCCACCGTTTTATCGACGTTAAAACAAAGCATATTGGAATCGGACCAAGCCTTAATTATAACCAAGTCTTTGGAGATACTAGAGTGTAAAGACGTTGTATCAAAATCACTCCATGTTATGCTTGTGTCATCAGCAAAAAGGGAGATTCTTCCATTAATTTTAAGGTTCGTGATATCATTAATGTATAACAAAAAAAGAATAGGTCCCAAGACTGAACCTTGAGGAACTCCACTTGTAATCAACTTACAATCAGAATCGGAACCATTAGCCCTTACAAGTTGTTGCCTTTTTCCAAGATAAGATTTGAACCAATTTAAAGAAGTACCACGAATTCCATAAAAATGTAGTTTGTTTATCAGAATTTCATGACTAACACAATCAAAGGCTTTCGCATAGTCACAAAAAACTGAGGCAGTTGGGTGGTTGTTATTGAGAGATGAGTAGACGCCTCTAAGCAACGTGAACATGGCGTCACTGGTGCACTTGTTGGGTAGAAATCCGAACTGCTCCGGGGATATTATCTGATGTTTCAGGAGAAATGGCATAAGACGGTTCTTCAGTAGCCTTTCGATGATTTTTGATAGCACTGGTAGTAGTGCAATTGGGCGATAATTGCAAGAGTTAGTTTTTTCGCCGCCTTTATGAAGTGGAATAATTATAGCTGTTTTAAGGCAATCAGGGAATACACCTTTTATAAAGGACTCATTTATTAATGTTGTAAGGGCCTCTATGACTGGGAGTGGCAAGTTCAGGAATATTCTAATTGATAGGCCATCAGTGCTACACGAAGATTTACTTTTAATATTATGTATTACCTTCAATAGTTCAGTGTTGCTAACGGGACTTAAGAAAAAGCTATCAGCTAAATTTTTTGAAGGAGGGAGAAACGAAAGAGGGTCCAAACTTGGCGAGATACTAGAGGTAACATTTTTGCTTACATTAATAAAATAATCATTTAGATCATTAGCCCCTGGCAAGATCTGAGTCACAGGGTTTGATTTGTTTCTGAGGTTATTGATGATGGACCAGGTTTCTTTTGAAACGTTATTAGAGTTTGTTAGACGTTTTCGGTAGTGTAATTTTTTTGCTGACTTAATAAGAGTAGTGTAGATCCTCCTATAATTAGAGATATAGTCGAGAATAAGAAAGGAGTCGGTGAATTTTTTTATATATGAGAGCGAGCGCATATTTTTAGCAGAAATTCGTATTCCTTTCGTGGTCCACGGTTTATGCCGCTTAGGTTTGATATTCTTAAGCGGGAAGGCCTTGTTAAAAGCACTTAAAGTTTTATTTAAAAAAGTTCTGAAGTTTGTGTTGACATTATCAGATTCAAAATTCCAATTGGTGTTAAAGCAAATATTATGAAATACTGAGAAATTTGCGGCCGAGAAAATTCTGCCCCGATGGCGAGATCTTGGTAAGGGCCTAATAGGTAAACTAAACCTGGAAATTACCGCCTCGTGATCGGAAAGACCTGAGTTATAGACCTGTGATTGCACCTCTGATGGAGAAAAATCAGACGCCATGTAATCGATGATAGAAGAAGAGTTTTTTGAAATTCTAGTTGGCGAGGATACATGCATTGAAAGACCGAAAGAGTCGAATATAGAAATTAGATATTTCTGGATGGCACAAACAGTAGCATAGTCAATATTAAAGTCTCCGCATAGAATTTTTTTACCTTTAATCGGTAGGCTGTCTAGCAAACTTACCAGGCTATTTAAAAATGATTGTACATCAGAGTTTGGTGATCTATAAATACAAATTACATAAAGATCAAGGTTTTGATTATATACTATAGAGAATTCAAAAGAGCTATCCGCTAACAAATGATCATATTTAGATACCGACATGAAATCTCCATTTAGGGATAGAATCAGTGTTCCCCCATGAGCTGAGTTTTTTCTGTCATATCTAGCTACTGTGGTATACCTCTCAATATAAAAGGGTTCGTTTAGATTCAGCCAGTGCTCAGTAATTGCAACAAGTTGGGGGAACTCCAATTCTTCCAGAAATAGGTACAACTCGTCAGTTTTATTTCTTAGAGAAGCAATATTGAGAAGTTGTGAATGTAGATGAAATAAAACGTCGGTAGTGAAAAAAATTACACAACTAAAGAGTGCTAACGAACTTAATTTTGAGAAAATACCCGAATTCAAGGTAAGTGGTCGCAATTTGCCAGAAGTTAGTATACGACAAACTAGTAAAGACAAAAATAAAGAGGTTCATCGAAACTTTCGCAAAAGTATGTACGAGTTAGCTAACTAGGTATGTGGTTGTGAAGTCTCTAACTCATTTTACTGTTATGTTTTTTTGTTGTTTTCTAAGGCCTCGTCGGACTCAGTATGGTGCAGAACCGGTGTTAAAGACTTAAAACATTTAAAAGAAAAAATAAAAAAACATGCGTTTTCTGCAAATCACATGAAACATTCGGTGAACTATGCTACGGTCGGAAAAGTTGATATTCGCACTCAGCTAGACACAGCTTATAGAAAATCCCTTAAAGATTTGAATGAAAATTTATCCCAAAATCGTTATATTTTAAACAAAATTATAGATTGTTTAAAATTTTGTAGGGCATTCGGGCTGGCACTAGGCGGCCATGATGAAACGGTTTTGTCTGAAAATCGAGAGGCTTATAGATTTTGTTGAGGAGTTGGGCCAAGATAGACTATCCGCTTTAGCAATGTTAAGTATCGAGAAATCGTTTATAAAAGGAATGTGTGTGCAATTTTAACCAACGTGTCATTCAGCATTTTTCCAATTCTAAAGAACGAAGAGTAGACCTGAACTTCAGGAGAATTTAAAGCTCAATTTGAAGATAAGATATTTATTTTTATTTTAAGTATGCCTTTTTATTTAAATCTGTTTTTGACCTCCCAATATAAGTCACCACGAGCCTCCACTGAATAGGACCTGTCGTTTTTAATATATATCCAAAGTTATCCTTTTTTTAATGAAGCACACAAATATAAGAGAACCTATCGAAATTATAAGCATTCTAATAATTTTAATAGAGATATTGGCTACAATCTACATCATACGTGGAAACCAATCGTTACCCTATTTATAAATAGCCGTCATAGATCTCTACAGGCTCAGGTAGTGTGTACAAAAATCAAGTATTATCTAGGAATCAACTGGTAAAATTTTGGTATGGATCCAAGATAGCGGAACAAAATGGCGGTTTAATAAAATGTTTAATAAAATGTTGTTAAACAAATTAACAAATAAAAACATTAAAAACAAGTTGAAGTAAAAAACTAGTCTCAGAATGGGAGGTATGGAACTTCTGACTTTCGTCGCTCTCGACCCAAGGAGTTTCATCTTCTGCCTCTAGACCATCATCTTCATTATCAATATATTGCGCAATCAGTTGATCATCATCATATTCAATTTCTAATGATGTGGGTTCTATTTGGCGATCACTGCTTTCGTCCAGTAGTTGTTTTTCATCAGATATGTGGAGGTTGCATCGAATGGCGACAAGTTTTTCAACTCTCTGATTTGTAAGTGTATTTCTTTTTTTTTTAACGAATTTGTTCGAATGTTGACCAGTTTCTTTCTGACCCTGATCAACTAGGGATTAAAAGCAGTAGTCGAGATGCCACTGGTTGCAAGGGTTGATTTGAACAAAGAGTTTGCCAGCGTACTACTGGATTACAGTCGGCTTGTAAAGCAGTTTCCCACAAAATTGCCCTTGAGTAAAAACCCGATTTTGTTTATACATTGTCGCATTTGAAACAACATTATTCAAAGGTAAACTCAGATGATCCGAAATCTTTTTTATTATCTCAATACAGTTAAGACAGTCATCGTCCGAAAGACCATCTCCTCTAAACCGAGGATCTACGAAATATGCTGTCTTGTGAATATCTATGCAACAGAACTTCAACCGTTTAGAAAGTTGATTTAGAATGGTATTACAATCACTGCTAATAAGTAGGGTTGGAGAGTTTTGCAGTGTGTTTAATGTTTGTTGTTTTATATCCAGCAAAACTCTTGGGACAAGCGATAGATTAGCCGAATCTCCTTCTAAGATTTTTATTCCTCTGGCAATGGGTTTCAATATTTCCTCAGCGATAATAAGGAGAATGACGTTTCTCAGAGAATTATCTATTTTAACGCTGTCTGAAATAACAGTCTCTTGAAGCGCAACTTTATCACTTTTTAAAGAGCTAAAATGAATTTTATCGCCAGAAAATCTAGTTGGGTTTGGCACCTTCAAAGATATCAAATTATTACTCTACTTTTCTATTTGTTTATTACGAAATACTGCAAGATTGACAACATAGAACGAAAGCTTTCGCGGCTGTGGTCAATTAAGAAATCATGGTTCTTGGGATTAGACCGTGTCAAAATGGAAGCACTTTCCGACGTTTCGCCTTCGATTGCACGAGGCATCTTCAGGGATCTTCACTTCACGAGATCGGAACACTGAATGAGCTCGGAGAGACCCAGGCCAGCTGTTTATAGTCGACCTGTGTTTACCGAAGCGTGACTCTGTGTAACAATCGGTTTCCACGTATCATGTAGACTGAAGCCCGTATCTCTATTAAAATTGTTAGGATGCTTATAAATTTCAATAGATTCTCTAATTTTGTGTTTATGGAGTTCCGAAACCGATACAAGAACTTTGGTTTCTTTTACATTTATGACATGCCCAGTAGAGTGTTGGTGTTCAGATACAGCAGATTGTACAATTTGTTTCTTTCTGATACATCGTTCATGTTCCTTAAGCCTAGTCGAAATGGATCGTCCAGTTTCTCCAATATAAACATCACCACAGGAACAAGGAATTGCATATACTCCTTCCGTTTGAAAAGGAATAATGTCCTTTGGCGATCTCAAACATTGTCCAATTTTCTTGTGTGTGTTGAAGATTGTACGTATGTTGGACCGGCGCACATTGGATCGAAACATAGGAAAATAGGGACATTGACTTATTTCGAAATTAATGTTTGTATTTTGTTGGTTTTTATGTATGATTTTAATAAATTCATCAAACATTAAAATTAATATGGCCTATTGTACCAGGTAGTTTACAAAATATACAGTATGTCTTACGAAAAAAGGTAATTTATAAACAAAACGAACAAAAAAAAATTATAACAAAAGAGAAACCGCTTTCTCTGTTAAATCGCTATGAATCTTATCAAAGCTACGCATATGTGATACATATGGATCGGAAGACAATAAAAGATTATGCAAAATATCTTCATTTCCAAAAGTTCTATTACACCTTCTTGAATGGCATTCCCTGTATTTCCGAAAATATTTATTTCTAGATTCAGAGGCCTCTTCAGACAGATGCCCTATGGGAAACAAAAAGTTTTCGATGATTTGTGCACCGTGTATCAAAATTTTGTGTAGAGAAGATGGCATGTAATACCATCCGTACAAGTAAACATATAACTCTGCAGTCTCTTTTGCAAATTTATCAAACTTCTCCACATTTATTTTTTTCCCTGAAGCCAAAACTTGGAGTAGTGTATATAGACTTTCCAGCAACCGTTCATCGATTCCTGTAATTTGTGATGATTTTTCAAAGTTTCGGAAAAATCGTCTCGCAGTGTTTCCATCGTTACTTGTGCCAAATCCCTGTTTAACGACGTCAACTATCAAACCCATCTCCTCCCTAAATCTAAAATAAAATTGCAAATTAGGCTAAAAACGGCTCGACAAATTGCCGAATTCCAAAACATTAAACCTGACAATAAATTAGTTTTGCTCTCTCCAGAATACCTTTTTTGTATTTCCAGTTTCCTATTCTCTTTTAATGCCTTTTCTTCGGTGCTTCTCGCTGACAACTTTTTAAAGTCCCTGTTATATGCAATGTGGAGCATGCATTCAAATGTCCGTATCCAGGAATGTAGACTGGAGATCCCCAAATCGTATTGCTTTTTATCAGGTTTTCTTTTTCGAATTACCTAATAAATCGAATATTGAAAGCTCTGTAATCTCGTTCAAAAAGCAGTTTTTCTTCTTTAACTCAAGATAAAAAACACCTTATCTTTGAAACCAATTAACGATTTTTGCCAAACTAGCCAGTTAGATTAACTCTTTAAACGAGCTCTCAATGAAAAAAAACTACTCTCAATAAACTCTGTTCATTGAAGAGCTACACGTGCATAAACAGATACAGACAAAACTTACCTCCAAATTGTTCATGTTAGTAGGCTTAGCACCACAAATATAACATACTGAACTGGAACTAGCTCCTGCTAAAATTGTGCAAATTTTTCCATCTATCATTGTGAGGTACAACTCGTGTCTCATATTTACTCCATTTGGAAAAGTCGTTTTTTCAAGCAGATTTTTTTCATCTTTGAGCGACTCCCAGCACTCCAAAATAACGTTTTTTGTTTCCTTGATAAATTGAAAGTTTAAAGGTCTACAGTAATGTGCAGAAGAGGGCACTGGATTTTCCCAAATTATTTTTGTTGGATCGTCAGATTGTACTAATTTTAATGGCACGTAAGCCATCATAAAAATGCTGGAATCGAAATTGTCATGGTCCGAGATGGTATCAAATTTCTGCTTGTACATGCTTTGACCAGAAGCACCATCAAATCCGCATTTTCCAAACAATGTCAATTCTTTATCGGGCTCTGATGATTTTATTTGCAGAATTCTTGACACCGTATGGTCAAGTAAAGATTGCAGTGATATCTTTGCACAACGATCAGTAATCATGATTGAACTTTTGGGTGGATAACATTCTAATTTTGCCTGTTGCACTTTATAGTATGAAGGATAAAGATTACACCCTTCATTTTTTGCTGCCTTTCTTATGTTAAGGTATTGCTGTTTGGAAAAGTCAGATGAAATAAATAGAGCTAATGCCTTTTCTTTTGAAATTTCATGGTAGTGATATTGCTCCATGTTTTGACAATAATGCAGAATATTTTCTACTTTATTGGGGTTACTTTCTAAAAATTTTTGTATTTTTCCAATGTATTGATTACCTACAAAAAAAAATTATATGCTTTTAATTATAAGCCAACCTTAAAAAGTTTAAACAAAAATTTACAAAAACGACGAACAAAACTTTTAAAATTGAAAAACAAGCATTATTAAATATCAAAGTCTAGCCTACCTTCTTTTATTTTTGTTGATAAGGAAAAAGAAAGAACAGCAACACTTTCTTTTCGCATTCCTTCCGTCCTTCTTCTTTTTTGTTTATTTGAGAGCTCTCCAAATGTTTTTATCGGCTTAGGTAGGGATGGTTTTACTTTATTTACCGATTTTGGCCACACAAATTCCTTCTTTAACCAATTTTCATTTGATTTTAAAAACCTTGCTTCTGTCCGTTTGGATTGTTTCCATTTTTTCGCGAGATGAAAGCACAAAATTCTTAGCGATTCCCGCAAGCCTTGGGTTTCATTTTCCGAGAAATCCTTTTTTATATCTATGACACTTTCAAACAAAGCATTATGATCGGTAAATTTAATTTGTCGAGATTTTAATAAGGAATAAAAATCTACATTAAATTTTAAACGCGTTTCCGCCATGTTTGTATCACATTTGACAGCAACAAATAAGTGAAAACCAGCTTGTTTTTTATTCCATGGCAAACTTGATATCTGAGAGACGAAACTGTTAAGCTAAGCACTCAGTACTTTACACGTATATAAATACATAATGTCATTTCTGTATTGATTAAAAGGCAATAACTAAATTTCGATTACATTTTTGGTATCTTTTGTTTATGTTAACCATATAAAAATTAATGGTATTAACGTAAACATTTCTGAACCTCATGACCTATCATATGGCTTATGCAATATAATTTAGCCCGGTTCATTCTTGACAAAATATATTTACCTTTATTGGCTAATTACGAGTTATTTGATTGTGCGCTGTACGTGGACCACAAAAATTTTAGAATTCTTGCATACTTATGCATTTTTTCTTTGCAGTAGCACTTCGGGGCAGCCAATTTCTTTATAATGTGGGTTAGTAAAACTTGCTTTTACATCGCATGTAATATCTCCACTTACATCCGCTTACATTTTTTTGTAAGTCAAAAAAAATCTTATATTTTAAGATGTTATGACACAAGTAAAAACAAATCAATACTTGACGTCTGTTGTGACTTTTTTTTTAAATTTAACTATCCAGTAGTATAGCCCAAAAACGCCTATATAAGTCGTTATATACAACAAGTGAATAGTTTTTACCTCCGTCCTAAAATAGCCATCAAATATAAGACGCCATATATATAATTTGAATGATTTTTCAGTTTGCTTTAAGTGATGTTCGCGTGCTCAATAGGTAAATAACAAAGGTATACTGCATATTATGTTTCATGAAACACCAATGTGTCTTTAACACAAATATGGAAAAAAAAGTTTAAATTTGGCACTTTTCAAAAACAGCCAGTGTCCCTATTTTCTTATGCTTCGATCCATTGTGCGGCGAAGTAACCTTGCAATCTTGTCTGTGGTTCCATGTATAAATGGAAGAACTACGTTTTCTATCGGTAATTCCTTATTAGTATCATTTCGTGTAATTGGATTATTATATTTTCTAATTGATCGTCTAATATCATCAGTGCATTATCCATTCCCTCTTAAAGCTTCAGTCAGTTTCTCTGTCTCTGTTTCTGTCATAAATGTAAAAGAAACCAAAGTTCTTGCTTTGGTTTCGGGACTCTATAAACGCAAAATTAGAGAATCTATTGAAATTTATAAGCATCCTAACAATTTTAATAGAGATTTTATAATGGGAATTCGGATTTTATAATGTTCCAGGCAATCTGCATATTAGTTGCATTATGTGCAACGACCAGCAAAACATTAGCGCTCTCTACTTCAGATTCGTCCAATCGTCTGACATAAGTGTTAGGCACAGAGCACTTTGAACCTTCTCTTTTGCTAACTGCATACGCCCGTGTATTTTGCTTCAAGCAGCGGTTTTCGAAGGCTATGTAGAGTCGGTGGTTTGTAAAGTGGACGAAGAATATTGAAAGCTCTATTCCAGTAAGGATTTCCAGAAAAAACTGAAAGTGGCAAACCTCCGGCATAAATTGCTCTAACAAAACCTTGATCCGCTCTTTTTTTGACATTTTATCGAGAAATCTAGTTTCAATTGGCCCGCACTTGTTTTATTCTTTTTGCTGCTGGAGACGTTTTCACTGCTAAAACTAGCAAAACTTGGCGTGCCTGACGTAGTTGTATTAATTTTATTTTCATTGACCGTTCTTTCCAATTGATCCATTTCCACAATATCCATATCACCGTTCGGATCAGAAATGTCAAAGTCACCCATTACCTCGCCCCTATTGTGGGTGCTTTGCTGAACATTTTTGTCTAGGATAAAAAATATGTCGTCATAAACTAGCATGTAAATTAGTATTTAATTTTAAACTTTACCTTTAACATTAGCCAGAGCCTTTTGGATATCTTGGCGGCATTTCTTACATTTTATCAGATGCTTGGTCATCTTCGTAGCATTGGGAACATATGACCGTGAGCAAAAATTGCAAATAACCATACTCTTTTTCAGTTTTTTTTTTGGTTTTTGTAAAATATTTCCAAACGTTCAGTTTTAATCTTGGCATTTTGGTCCTGCAAAAAGATATTCTGTAATACCTATAACTTTTTTTTCGTCAGATAATAACTTGTTTTATCTCATGCTACGCGATGCGGATAGAATTGATATGTTTATGTTACCCCTCACCAAGAAACCTAATCTCAATCTAGTGTATTATATATTTTCTGACGAAGCAATATTCACTAACCATGGTCAAGTCAATGGTCACAATATGCATTATTGGGCTGAAGAAAATCCACACTGGATGCGAACAGTCGCTAATCAACACCCTTGGTGTGGGATATTTGGCGATGTTGTTATTGGACCTCGTTTTTTTCGATGGTAATCTTAATGGACAGCGATACTGCGATTTCCTTCGAAACGACTTGCAAAGATTGATGCCAAATATTCCAGAGCAACAACGTGAAGCAATTTGGTTCCAACAAGACGGCACACCACCACATTACTGTCGAGAAGCACGTGCTATATTGAATGACACTTACCCTAACAGATGGATTGGACGTGGGGGACCAGTAAATTAACCTGCAAGATCGCCAGACTTAACCCCCCTTGATTTTTTTCTTGTGGGGTTTTGTCAAAGAAAAAGTTATGGTGACTGCTCCAACTACAGCCGAAGACATGAGAGAAAGGATTACGCGTGCAGTTCGTGAGATCACCCCAGATATGTTATTGAGAGTGCGGAATTCTTTTCGAAAGTGAGTTGATAAATGTTTAGAACAAAATGGCCGTCATTTTGAACATCTGATAAAATAAAATCATGTTTTGTTGAATTTAGCGTAGTGACAGTGACAATAAATTATTCATTGATTATAACGTAGTTTTTTCTGGAGATTACGAATCTGGAATAAAAAACTGCACCTTTCCATTTAACATTTAAAAGTTACCCCCCACTCCTAACAGTGGAAAGGGTTAAAACATTACTTACTCCGTCAAAAAATGTCCTCCAACGAGCCATTGCATCCCTAGAAATATCAGCCGTTTTCTCAATATCGCTTTTTAACACTTTATAAGGACCACCCTGTATAACTAAAGCGTAAAAATGAAATATTTCTTATAAGGCAACTCTGCAGATTAGCTTAGAATGTGTAACTTACCTAGAGCCTTGTTCTGATAGCAAAAAACAACACACATACAAAATCGCAATGATTTAAATTCGCTCAGAAAAATACACAAACGTGACGCTTTTTGACAGTAGGAGCGGTACTATAGAACTAGAATCTATTGTCCAGACCGTATGCAAGTTTAATGTGTATGAATATATGTGAGTATCCGTAAAAAACAGACCAAGTCTATGCTCTATTTCTGACATTTTAATAATTTTTCATAATAATTACATTTTTGCTGTTTTTTTGCGTGTATATAACAAAACAAGAAGTATTTTTTTTACATCACCTTGAGAATAAATTCCAACATAACTATAAAAATCGTCCAAATCTATGCCCCAACGAGCAGCCACGATGATGATAAAGTTGAAGCGTTGTACGAAGAAATATCGAGATGCCTTTCAGAAAACAAAACGAAACACACATTGGTCATTGGAGATTTCAACGCAAAAATAGGAAGCACAGTGAACGAATCAAAATACGTCGGCCCATTTGGGCTTGGTACGAGGAACGAAAGAGGCGAGATGCTAGCCAACTTTCTGGAAAAAGAGCAACTTTACGTAACGAACACCTTCTTTAAAAAAAGAATTAACAAAAAGTGGACCTGGACAAGCCCAAATGGAAGAACTAAGAACCAGATAGACTATGTACTTTCACACGACAAACACATTATTCAAGATGTCGATGTCCTCAATTCCTTCACAACCGGTAGTGACCACAGACTTGTAAGGTGCAAAATCCTTATAAATGGAAAACTAGAAAGAGCACACTGAAAGAACGCAAAGAAGAATATATGCAGCAACTAACAGAACAACTGAGAAATACATCACCACAAATCGAAGAAAATATCAACGAAGCGAACACTAGAATAACACTAATAATAAAAGAAACAGCTAAAAACAACATGACATTAAGAGCAAAAAGAAAAGATAAGTTGACAGAAAAAACAAAACAGTTACTGGAAAAACGAAGAGATCTCATAAAATCGAACAAGAGAGACACGGTCGAATACGCAGAAGTCAACAAAACTGTAAGGAGAATGGCGAAACAAGACATTAGAGAACATCAGGAAGAACAAATTGAGAAAATTATAGAGCAAAACAGAGGCATAAAAATACTTAAGAAGGAGAATGCACACAAAAAAGAGATCAACAAGCTGATAGACAAAGATGGCAACATGGCAGAAGATAGACAACAAATACTGAAAGTCACGGAAAACTTTTATACGGATCTGTATGAATCAAAAGCCGACGAAGAAACCTTGAGATTATCAAAGGAAGATAAGCGAAGAATACTTAACATTGGCTTAGAAGAGCTGCCAGACATCGAAATCGAGGAAATTGAAAAAGCCATGAAACAAATAAAAAACGGAAAAGCCGCAGGACAAGACGACATCCTACCGGAAATGCTGAATGAGGGAGGGGCTTATGAAAGAACTCAAAAAACTCTTTAATAAATGCCTCATCCAAGGAACGATACCGACCGATTGGGAGACCGCTATAGTTGTACTAATATACAAGAAAGGAGATCCTAGCAATTTAGAGAATTATAGACCAATAAGTCTTTTATCTCAAATATACAAACTATACATGAGAATAATAACTAATCGACTTGACATGAAGTTCGAAACCTACCAACCTAAAGAACAAGCGGGCTTTCGGAAGAACTATAGC
Source organism: Kuschelorhynchus macadamiae (assembly GCA_030620095.1). NCBI lineage: Eukaryota > Metazoa > Arthropoda > Insecta > Coleoptera > Curculionidae > Kuschelorhynchus > Kuschelorhynchus macadamiae. The sequence continues at coordinate 71,719 of JAUTXW010000779.1, read as the reverse complement.
ACAATTGAACATCTTCACACAGTCAGAATACTCATAGAAAAGGCGACAGAATACAATATCACAGTCTGGATGGCTTTTGTCGACTTTCGAAAAGCTTTCGATACAGTAGAATTCTGGGCAATTGAAAGAGCTATGAAAAACGCAAGAATAGATCACAGATATATCAACATACTACACGAAGTCAACGACCGATCCAAATTGAAGATAAGGCTCCACGAAGATACCAATGAGGTGAAAATAAATAGAGGAGTTAGACAAGGCGACATAATCTCACCCAAACTATTTACCTTGGTATTGGAGGACGTCTTCAAGAATCTGCACTGGGAAAACAGGGGACTTAACATATCTGGAGAAAGACTCAACAACCTCAGATTTGCCGACGATATCGCCCTTTTTGCCGAAGATGAAATGGAATTGAAAGAAATGCTCCAGGAGTTACAACAAGGGGCACAATATGTCGGGTTAGAAATGAACACCTCAAAAACAAAATTTATGACGAACGTGCAAACAATTAATAATACAATATCCCTACAAGGACAAGAAGTGGAAAAGGTAGATTCATACGTATATCTGGGGCAAGAAGTCACAATCCGAAAAATTAACCAAGAACTGGAAGTCAATAGAAGAATACGTCTGGGATGGGCGGCTTTTGGCAGACTAAAACACATCATTCAGTCAAGACTACCTTTAAAACTGAAGTGCAGAGTCTATAATGAATGTATCCTTCCAACAACGACATACGGCTGCGAGACATGGGTTCTTACCAAGAAAATTCTCAACAAACTACAAGTTCACCAGAGAGCAATCGAAAGAAAAATGTTAGATACATCCCTTAAAGACCGTAAAACGAATGAGTGGATAAGAAGCAGAACCAAAGTCCAGGACATAACAAAACGAATCTGCTCTCTAAAATGGAACTGGGCAGGACATGTGGCCAGAAACAACACTAACTGGAGCGGAAAAGTTACCAGATGGAGACCTTGGGGAGAAAAAAGAAGCACTAGCAAACCCCAACAACGCTGGTACGATGACATTAAGAGAACAGGAGGTCTCAACTGGTATCAAGTTGCTCAGAACCGAGAAAACTGGAGAAACATGAGAGAGGCCTATATCCAAAGGATAGAAAACGGCTAGAAAGAAAGAAAGAAAGAACTAAAATTTGGCCAACTGCATCAACATAATGAGGGGGGGGGGTAATGATAACCCTCATTAAACGTATAATACTTTTCAAAATAAGAAAAGTTTTTTATGAACAGAACAACAACAAAGAACCGTAGATGCTTTTCAAGGCAACCGGATATTTAATTTTTAAGCTATGCCGCGTACAGACAGACCCAAAGACCGATGGAATTGAGAAAACATGTTTACGGCAATATTGTTACACTCTATAAATTACGGCGTTAACAAACCAGGTAAAAAACATATTTTTACCCTAATATCTAACACAAAATCTTAAAAGGGTATTTATGGCCCTATTGAAAAAGCAAAAAGGTAGGATCTTCTATTTTGGGATGTACTTTACATAATAGAATATTTTCAGTCGTGCAATCCGTTCCGCTCCTTAAGAATATCTTGCTACCAACCAGGTAAGCCCAAGTAACCGTAAAAGAGTCATCATGGCCCACTTTACCATTTCTTCGGCAAGTAGACGCGGATGATGACCCGAAAACCGATACTAGAAACAAAAATCCTGTTAAGGCGACCTGTTGCTTTTGAAATAACTTTAGAAACATTGTCAAAATGTTAGACGATCAGCTTTTCTTATATCTCATAAGTGTTTTAATTTCCGGCTGAAGTTAATATAGCATACAAATTGTTGGTGCAGTGAAATGTAAAATAAAATAAGATTTTTATAGTGAACAGTTCTGTGTACTTAAACAATATAAACATTTAATTCTGTTTCACCTCCATATGTATGGAACATTACGTGTTATCACAGTTTTTATCGGCGAATAAGTAAACGCTATACGTGTATTACTTTGCATTGTTATCCACAAATCGCCGCATAAAAATACTTTTTGCATAATTTTTGTGTTAGCAATGAAAGCAAATGATTTACGTAATTTTTTCTAACAAAGTGGTGTTTATTAACTTAGAAAAAAAATATTTATTATGAAAATGGAAAATAACAGTGTCAGAAATCGGCATAAAGTGCAAAATAGCAGCGGTGCGAACTTGAAGAATTCCAAAGGTACGAAATCCTTAGAACCCTTAAGGCCCTCGGTGACAAAAAATTTGTTTTGCCTTCTCAGTAACTTGTTCGGATTTCAGTCTAGTCAAAATGCAGACGTTGGAACTGATATTCTTTGTAGAAATGAAAAGTGTAGAGGTAGAGGTGAGTAAATTTAAGAAAAAGTGGGACCGTTTTAAAACGTTTATACAAAAAATGGAACAAAACCTAATTTACTCGCCCTAATCTCGTCAACGGAGTGTATTTTGGGCAGTCAAGTAGTCAGAAATTGAGTTCGGGGGGTCTAAATCTGTCAACATGGATTCAGCTAAGAAATAAAAATAATTTGAATAGAATTTGGTTCCTGTGATAAAGTTTACATTGGTCAAACGGGTAGATCTTTCAATAAACGTATAAAAGAACACAAATCCTCAAATAATAAAGAAAAAACAGACTCCAATTACGCTAAACATTTGATAGAAGCAAATCATACATTTAAAAACGAATATAAAATTTTGCATAGGGCTAATAAAAGCTACAAATTGAACCATTTGGAAAGTTTAGAAATTAACAAGAGGAAAACCCGAAATATTTTATTGAATGACCAGTTGGACTTAAATGGTTCCCCTCTGTTAAATCTTTATACCTAAAGAATAGACGAGATGGGTAAACACCGATATTGTTTTATTGACACCATTAAGATTTTTATATATATATTTTTTTATATTTGGTACAGATTTTAGTGTCAGTTTTAAGTTAGCTTTTGACAAAGACACAGTGTGTCGAAACAGCTGTCAAATAGAAACAAATAAGTGGAAATTAATAAACTAAAAGTGTTTATTTTGTATACTAGTCCTATGTAACACTTGATTTTTGTGCAAAATTTGAGGTAAAAAAGGACGTTTTTATTATTTTTTCTAATATTTGACCAACATTTAAAATCAATCGGGTAAGTAGTTTTTAAGCTATGCCGTGAAATGACAGACAGACAGATAGACTGACGGAATTGATAAAACATACTTTTTGGCATCTAGGGGCGCTAAACCGTGCAGATATGTAAAACCTGGTGATTTTTTTCACCATTACACAAATTTTATGGGGTTGCCATTTTGTCCCACCATCTTAAATTCCTAGCACGATTTTACCAGTTCATATGTATACCATAATTAATTAAGTATTGCACAGAATTTGAAATCATTTCATTAATGAGTTTTTCAGGCTGAATTTTAAAATATTTTATTAAGCCGCCATTTTGTTTCGCCATCTAGGATTCCTACTAAAATTTTACGAGTTGAATTTCACGTAATACTCGAATTTTTTTTTATTTGAGGTTAATTGGATAAGTAGTTTTTTAATAATATTTTTTTAACATTCACCAGGCCGCCGTTTTCTTTCGCCATACTGGATTTTTACCAAAATATTACCAGGTCATCTCGATGACCCTTAATTTTTGACCAATATTTGAAGTCAATCGGACAAACAAACAGATCAACTGAATTGAGAAAACATGTTTTTCGGCATCCAGAGACCCTGAAACGTAAAGATTCGAAAAAATTTTTCCTTTTACGAGGGAAGTAAAAAGCAATGTGCACTGATAGGTTAAACCCTAATTAGGAAACAGGTATACTCTTTTTCAATTGTTGCAAGTGCAAAAAAATTAGTTTTTTCTTAACATGTGTTAAAATATTGCAGGTGAAGCAATTATAAACTTGTAGATTAATGTAAAGATATCCTGAGCAAAAATGACCCTGATTAGTTTTTACTCTGAAGTTTTCCAAAATATGGAAGAAAAATTAAATTTTTTTGCTTAATATTTTTATCCTTTTACATATTTAATCGTATTTTATAAATAAGGGTCTGGAACAATTTTATTACATTTAAAACCTTGCATTCTTTATGTGGTAAATAATCATAAATCAGCACTTTCTCGAAAATCTTATGACCGACCTCAAATAAAAACCTTAGAAATTATGATAATTGCCTTATATTTAGCTAGATATTTCGTATCACTGGAAACCTTCGAATACCTGCTTTTTAATAAGTGTTATTTTTTCTTAAAAGTTTTCCATTTTTTTTTGAGAATTTAAAATATGCTTTGTTGTTAAAATGGATTTTTTTTCAGGGGTAATTTTTCCAATGACAGCCTAATTCATAATCTTTTTATTCGTCATATTGATCATCGTGTTCACGTATAGTGAAGAGAATAACTGTGAGTGAAAATGAATCATGTGGAGAAAAATTTAGCAGCTACCGCTTAGATTTCCTCTTTCTTCCCCAGATTCTTCTCTATTTTCGAATTTAGGTTAGGTTAGCCTAAAGCTCAGCCTCAAAAAGCTATGATTTCAAAAAACATTGGCATTTTTTCCTAATTTTCCTGAGGTTTGTGTTAAAAAGTGGCTCCAGTAAGCAGAACCAACACGAAACTGCTAATCCGCAATTGAAATTCTACTGTCGTAGCTTAAATTTTAAAATTATGAAAGGACTAAAATATTTTTATTAGAGTTTCGGGTAGGGGGGGGACTCCAGGAGAGCCACCCCCTGGCTATGTGCCTCATTTTGGACTCCCCATACAGGACGTTTCTTATATGCATGTCCACAGCATGTGATTCAGAAATTTATACAAATTTCGTAAAATGTAATTTATTTAATTTATTATTATTACTAAACAAATGTATGAATTCCTAAAATATATTGTGTGTGCAGTGGAATTCTGAACGAGGGAAGTTCTGGGTAATTATTAATATTATTATTACTATTTATTACTTATTTTCTATCTCTATAACCATAAAAAGGTTTTACTCCAGGAAATGGGATATTTAAACATTAATTCGATTAGGCCGCGATTTTGTTATGCCATATAGGAACCCAGTAAAATTTTACCAGTTTTTCCTGTTGTGCAAAATTTAAAGTAAAGTAGTTTCCTAATTTTTTTAATTTCCTAATTTACCATTTTGTAGCTCGCCATTTTGTTGCGCCATATTGGATTTCTACCAAAATGTTACCATCCCATCCTCATGTAATCCTTGATTTTTGACTAACATTTTAACTAATGGGATAAGTGATTTTTGAGCTATACCGCACAAAGGTACACCGACAGAGCGACCGCGACATACCGACGGAAATGGTAGAACATATTTTTTTGGGCTGTAGGAAACCTAAAACGCAAAGATCTGCAAAAATCTCGGAGGGTGATCTCCTTTTACGAGGGAAGTAAGAGTAATGTATATTTTAATAAACTAAATTTTAGAAACATGTTTCCATTTAATTTCTGTTGACGAAAAATTGCAATATCTAAATAATCTTATCTTTTTATCACTTTAAGTAAACACGCCCTCAGTAAAACATTTTTGCTATAGAAAAAATTATAATCATGCGCAGAGAAAATTGCGAACTTGCTTGAGACGATGAAATTAAAAAAAAAAGGTCTTCAGTTCACCCTCTTGACCTAATTGTGCATAAATAATATGAACAACAACAAAAAAAAGGCCATTACTTTATTTTAGTTGTATATAAAACTGGCTTTGGGGGAGTTTTACCCTCCAATTCCGCAAAAAGGTTCTTATTTTATACTATATCATATCAGCTTAAATAAAAGTAGCTCTGGGGGGGGAGGGGTTAACCCCCACCTTATATACTCTACTGATGCGCCGTGGAATACAGAAATTGCTAAGCTAATGCAAAAGTGAAGAAATACGGAATTCTTTCCTTTCATCAGGAATACTGAAGTGTGATCACATTTAGTTCTGGACATATTTATTTAGGAACACATAATATATAGGTACTGCCTTTTTAATAATTTTTATTGGATGCCATTTTGTTCGTTTGGATTCGTACTATTTTACCAGTTTTCTACCTATATCACACTTGATTTTTGTACATAATTTCAAAGAAATTGAATAAGTAGTTTTTACAATGATTTTTTGTTCCGTCATGTTAAATCCGTACAATTTTATTACTATATCACACTTAATTTTTGTGAAAATTCAAGATTTGACCTTCGTTAATAGGAATTATACACAGGATGGGTCACAGTATCTTCTTTTTAAATAATGAATTTAATAATATATTCGAATCGGATAGGCCCACATTTAAAAAATTATTTGTAGATATACAGGATACGTCAAAAATAAGTAACATATAAATTACATTTTTTTTAAATGAAATCCTGCATTTCATTTATATTTGAATCTTTCATCCAGTATTTAATGGGGGTTTGGGAGTTAAAACCCCCCAGAGTTCCTTTTACTTGAGCTAAAATGATACAGATAGTGTAACGTAAGGATCCTTTTTCAGAGTTGGCTGTTATACCCCCCCCTCTCCCCAAGCATATATATATGTGAGTGTGTGTGTGTGTGTATGTAACTGATTGCTCGATCATAGGTTTTGATTAAATTATATATATATATATATATATATATATATATATATATATATATTTATATGGAGTTTCTGGACCAATTGATTTATATTCTTAGGAGATTTTCTTGGGATTTTGGTCTGAATTATCTTTTTGAAAAATAAAACTTGTTTATTCTTCGGAAATCATTTTTATTCAGTGGATTCTAATACAGGTCACTAAAACTAACAAACAATGCCGTTTTGGATTCTTACCTATAAACATGTCTACTTTTTTCTTTTTTTTTGTTTTGTGATTTAATAAACACGTATAACCTAATTAATATTATTTTTTTTTAAATTTTTAAAACAAAACGTTCAAATTGGATGTATAATTATACTATAACTCACCTAAGAAGGTAAATTTTTTTAATCCATTCAGAAATGGGACATATACACTTAAAATTTGTTCTACATATATGTGACAATACAGTATATACATACTTAAAACTACTGACTGACTGAAATTAAAATTCGTTTTGCTGCTGTTGCTCGTCATATATATTGTTTTTATTGGGTTAAAAAACAAGGTGTTTTATATTGTTATTATTTTGGTATGTGGAACGAGCGCATTTATTTTATATTTTTGTAATTAGTGTACCTATTATTATTTCATTTAAGATAAAATGTAGAAAATTGAACAATTTTTTTATTTTTGCAAATTTCCATTTAATTTTAAAATTTAAATTTAGATTCACGAGAAAATTGCAGAATATATGCAGTTATTTTATTACGTTGTAATATATTTGGTTTAAGCCTTTAATTTCCGTTTTGTCATTAATTGAATTTTCGTGTTTTTTAATGTACATCATTTCCAAGAATTCCCTTTTTTTCTGATTTATTTCAGTTTTTAAGATTTGTGGGTCCTTATAATTAAATTTATGGGATGTTTCATTCTCATGTTTTGTTAATGAAGTTTTATTTTTTTTATCATATTTATGCCCATTTAAGCGATTTTTGAGGTATTGTGTAGTCTGACCGATGTATACTCCAGGACAGTCTTTACAAGGTATTTTATATATAGTGTGTGTTTTTTGATTGGTTGGAGTTGGGGTTTTGAGAGAACTAAAAAATTTTTTTGATGAATTAAAAAACACGAAAATTCAATTAATGACAAAACGGAAATTAAAGGCTTAAACCAAATATATTAAAACGTAATAAAATAACTGCATATATTCTGCAATTTTCTCGTAAATCTAAATTTAAATTTTAAAATTAAATGGCAATTTGCAAAAATAAAAAAATTGTTCAATTTTCTACATTTTATCTTAAATGAAATAATAATAGGTACACTAATTACAAAAATATAAAATAAATGCGCTCGTTCCACATACCAAAATAATAACAATATAAAACACCTTGTTTTTTAACCCAATAAAAACAATATATATGACGAGCAACAGCAGCAAAACAAATTTTAATTTCAGTCAGTCAAAAGTTTTAAGTATGTATATACTGTATTGTCACATATATGTAGAACACATTTTAAGTGTATATGTCCCATTTGTGAATGGATTAAAAAAATTTACCTTCTTAGGTGAGTTATAGTATAATTATACGAGTACATCCAATTTGAACGTTTTGTTTTAAAAATAAAAAAAAAGTAATATTAATTAGGTTATACGTGTTTATTAAATTTCTGTATATATGTATATATCTGTGCAGGGGTGCACTTATTTATGGATGTATATGTATATAAAAGAGCATTTTTATCCTCTTACACAAAACAAAAAAAAAAGAAAAAAGTAGACATGTTTATAGGTAAGAATCCAAAACAGCATTGTTTGTTAGTTTTAGTGACCTGTATTAGAATCCACTGATGAAGGCATGTTGCCGAAACGTTTGGGAAAAAAAGAAAAAAAAAAAACAAATTAAAATGATTTTCGAAGAATAAACAAGCTTTATTTTTCAAAAAGATAATTCAGATCAAAAACACAAGAAAATCTCCTAAGTATATATATATATATACAGGGTGATTCATGAGGAAATGTCAATACTTCAGATACATATTCAGGATTAAAAAATTAACATAAAAGTCTATATAAATAAGTGTCCGCAAGGCCTTAGTTCTCGAGATACAGGGTGTTAAAGTTTTTATTTAATTTTCCTATTTTTTAGATAAAATCTATGATAATGTAAATAATGGAGTGAAAATTGATATACGGGGGATTTGCTATGACAAATTCGAATCTAATATTAGTATTGCTCTTACTTGTAGGGGGCGCCACCTACATGTCTTTCTACTCCTTCGAACAATCACAACTTTTTGGTACAGTCTTGTATTACATTTTTAAGTAAAACAAATTATTCCCTTGCCATTTCTACGTCAAAAAGGTATACCTGTTAAAAGTGGATACGAGCAACCGTTTTCGAGTTATTTGGATTTAAAACAATTTCGGCGCATGTAATTTTTTATCGCAAAATTTTAAAAGTTTGTTATTTTGTCCAAATTTAAACGCATCTTGGCACAAAAGCTTTGAAATGAAAGACTAACACATTTTTTTGAGGTGTGTATTCAGTGCCTCAGACATATACTAAACAAAAGGTATTTAATTTTTATTAAAATTGTTATTATTAAGTTGTTTTTAATAAAATCTAGGTTACGTTTTATAATTTTCAAAAATTCCACCATTTGCTTCTAAGCACAGGTCAGCTCTATGGTGTATAGCTCGGGTTGCTCTGTGGATACATTCGGGCGCATTTCTTAGTGTTTGTGCTGCGTTTGTTATCCGATCCAATAATGCTTCTCTTGTATTTACTTTAGTGGAATATACCAGTGATTTGAACCATCCCCAAAGACAATAATCCAAAGGATTAAGGTCTGGCGTTCTAGGTGGCCAATTAAACGGACCTCCCCGACCAATCCATCGGTTTGGAAAGTTTTGGTTTAAAAAATCTCTTACAAGTAAACTGTAGTATGCAGGGGCTCCATCATGCTGCAAATGCATGTTTTGTCTTACATTAAGGGGAACATCTTCTAATAGATTTCGCAAGTGATTTTCAAGAAAGTTTAAATATTCGACTACCGTCGATTATAAATGGACCAATTAAATGACCATTTAACATTCCACACCACACATTAATGCTAAATTTATGTTGGAAATTATGTTCTACTGTAGCGTGAGGATTTTCATAGGACCACCGGTGTTCATTGTGAAGATTATTTATACCATCACGCGTGAACTGTGCTTCATCAGTGAACAAAACATACCTATACAACCTTCGATCTTCGTTAATCCAGTTACAGAATTGCATTCTCAACTCAAAATCACCCTCCTGCAAATGTTGAACCCGTTGTAAATGAAATGGGTATAAACAATTAATGTGAAGATTTCTCCAAGCAGACGATTGTGTAATTTGATAAGTATCTGCAATCCGCCTAGTGCTTATACTTGGATCATTTTCGACGGCATTGAGTATAGCCTCTTCTACTTCAACGTTGGGTCCCGATTCCCTTTCAGATACAATTTTCGCACTTGGAAACATCCCAGATTCTCCAGCAGTAGTGAAAACTTATTGAAAAACTCTTCTATCTGGCACCCTTCTATCTGGAAAACGACGCTGGTACTCCGCGACTGCTTGAATTGCGACCCCACTGCAGAAGCCATAGACGAATATCATATCTGCATATTCACGATGCGAGAATATCACAGGCATAATGATGTATTTAGATCTAAAGTTTCTTAAATGATTATTGTCAGATAATAAAAGTTATGAACAGAAATTGACAGTGGCAAAATTTGATCTTATTATTAACTGACATTACTATTGCTAAGTAACAGGAAAAACGATGAGAACACCAACCAGCAGTTGTTCTGTCAGGCAAGGCACACTTCTATTTTTTTACAATACATGCATACTTTATGTGAATTTGATAAAAAAAATCACATGCGCTGAAACTGTTTTAAATCCAAATATCTCGAAAACAGTTGCTCGTATCCACTTTTAACAAGTACACCTTTTTGACGTAGAAATAGCAAGGGAATAATTTGTTTTGCTTAAAAATGTAATACAAGACTGTACCAAAAAGTTGTGATTGTTCGAAGAAGTAGGGTGGCGCCCCCTACAAGTAAGAGCAATACTAATATTAGATTCGAATTTGTCATGCCAAAAAACCCCTGTATATCAATTTTCACTCCATTATTTACATTATCATAGATTTTACTTAAAAAATAGGAAAATTAAATAAAAATTTTAACACCCTGTATCTCGAGAACTAAGGCCTTGCGGACACTTATTTATATAGACTTTTATGTTTATTTTTTGGTGCTGAATGTACTGAAGTATTGACATTTCCTCATGAATCATATATATATATATATATATATATATATATATATATATATATATATATATATATATATACATATATATATATATATATATATATATATATATATATATATATATATATATATATATATATATATATATATATATATATATATATATATATATATATATATATATATATATATATATATATATATATATATATATATATATATATATATATATATATATATATATATATATATATATATATATATATATATATATATATATATATATATATATATATATATATATATATATATATATATATATATATATATATATATATATATATATATATATATATATATATATATATATATATATATATCAAAGTCAATTGAAATTTCTTTTACGCTGATTTGTCAAATATTTTATTTGGTCCCTATTTTGTACCGACATTTTAAATTCATACCATAATTTTACTAATTCCTCTCTGTCACAATTAATGATTGCACAAAATTTGAATATTATTCTAATAAGTAATGTTTTCAGGCTGATTTTTTTACATATTTTATTAGGCCACCAACTTTACTTCATTTCTATGTCATACTAGATTTTTGTGCAAAAATTTGAAGTTATTTGGATAATTGGACAGACCGACGGAATTGAGAAAACATGTTTTTGAAATTTGAAAGTTTCCCTTACGCGGAACTTCCCTCGTTATAATTTTTTTCTTTTATTAGGAATAGTGATGTGTGACCCAGTGTAGTTCAGTAATAGACAAACAAAAATCAAGTTTGCCACACTTGATTTTCGAGCATATTTTAAAATAAATTCAATACGTAGTTTTTACACTGATTCACAACGCCATTTTGTTACGACGCATGCTCAAATCATACCAGTTTATTCCATATCACAAGTAATTTTTCTGCAAAAATGAAGTCACTCTGATAAGTAGTTTTTAAGCCATGCCGCGACATACACACAGACGGACCGACGGAATTGATAAAAATATTTTTTTAATATTTATGTACGGACGCTAAAACCTGAAAACATGTAAAACCTGAGAGGGTGATTTTTTCACGATTACAAAAATTTTATTAGGCCGCCATTTTGTTCCACCATCTTGAATTAATACTACAGTTTTATTAATTTATCTCAATACTACAATTAGTTATGGCACACAATTTAAAATCAGTTCATTAAATAGTTTTTCAGGCTGAATTTTTAAATATTTTATTAAACCGCCATTTTGTTTCGCGATCCTGGATTCGTACCAAAATTGTATCAGTTGATTCCTACATAATACTTGAGTTTCGTGCAAAATTTCAGATAAATTGGATTATTAGTGTTTTAGTAATAATTTTTTTAACGTTTCAGTAGGCCGCCATCTTGTTTCAGTATATTGGATTTTAACCAAAATATTACCTCAGGTTATCCTCATATGAGCCTTGATTTTTGACTAAAATTTGAAGTCAACCTGATGAGTAGTTTTTAAGCTATGTCACGAACTGACAGACAGAAAAACCGACAGACGGACCGACGGACTTGATAAAAGATATTTTTTAGCATCTAGAGACGCTAAAATGCGAAGATATGTAAAACGTGAGATTTTTTCAGATTACAAAAAATGTATTTGGTCGCCATTTTGCTCCGCCATCTTGAATTAGTACTACACTTTTACTAGTTTATCTCTATACTACAATTAGTTATGGCACAAAATTTGAAATCAATGCATAAGTAGTTTTTTCAGGCTGAATTTTTAAATATTTTATTAAGCCACCCATTTTATTCCGCCATCTTGGAATCGTACCAAAATTTTAGCAGTTGATTTCTACATAATACTTGATTTTTGTGGAAAATTTGAGATAAATTGGATAAGCACTTTCTTAGTAATAATTTTTTAAACATCTAGGCCGCCATTTTGTTTTGCCATATTGGATTTTTACTGTTACTAGGCCATCCCCATATAACCCTTAATTTTTGACCAAAATTTGAAGTCAATCGGATAAGTAGTTTTTAAGATATTTTGCGAACAGACACACCGAGGGAATCGAGAAAACATGGTTTTAGTCATCTAGGGAACTTGAAACGTAAAGATCTGAAAAAATCTAGGAGTGTGATTTTTTCACGATTACAACACTTCCCTTTTATGAGGGAAGTAAAAATCATTTTCAAATTTTAGAGAAAAAATACACCAAATGTTTTGAATTAAAAAAAAGGTCTTATAAGCTAAAATAGGAAATGCCGGATAACCCTATATTTGCTTGAAGTCATCGAATAGCTTTATTTTAAGTTCGACTCAGTTGGTATAGGAGTTTTCATTTATACGTCAAATATATTATATATATATATATATATATATATATATATATATATATATATATATATGTTATTTCAGAAGTATCCACAAAAGATCAACAGTCCTCTGCAATAACTGAAAAACGGAAAAACTCATCACGACAGGCTACAGATATCCAATGGCATCAAACTTCAGAAACCAAAAAATCTTCAAGAAAAAGTGTCTTTTGGGCCTACGTATTTTGGTTATTTGGAGGAGTTTTTGGTAAGTACTGGGAAATCGACGTTTAATAGGTCCACTAAAAATTATTATATTTTATGTTTAAACATCAGATGGGGCGCGTGGCTCAGTGGCTGGGTGTCGTCTGCCTCTGAACCTCAAGGTTCCAGGATCGATTTTGAGCAGAGGCATTTGACTGAAATATATTCAAATGAGGTCCTTCGGATGTGTAGGCGAATGCGCGCTTTATCAGTAATACGCTAAAATCACCGGTCAAGTTTTGGTGTCGTACGACGATAAGCTGCAGGACCTATACCTGTATCAAAAAGGCTGATCTCCTACATAAAAAACTGATAATTAAACATCATTTTAAAGAAAGTATACTTTCCAAAATATAAAAAAATGATTAAAGAACATGACACAAATTAAATGTAATTTGGGTTCCCTCAAACTTTCATATTTTATTATGTGGTTGTCGGGCCTATAAAAAAACTTTTTTGTACCTCGCAAATTACAGGGCGAATCAGAAATCGAGGGTCAAAAGTTATTATCAATTTATTAATTTTTGCTTAGACATATATTTCGGGCCTTGCAAGTTGTTTGTAAACGTCTATTAGTATCTCACTGCTATGATTTTTTTGAAATGATTGTCTGGTGTCTGAGACCTTTCAAGACTATTTTTTGTATTGTAAATGGTTACAGGGTGTGTAAATAAATTGGGTCACTGATTAATCACTATTCTGCTCAAACACTGACGTAAAAAGCAAAATTTTTTATTTAAAAAACGGTTTTTTGGAAAACCGCTTAAACTTGTGTATTTTATTTAATTATTTTATATATTTTAATTTTTCTTTAAAATTTATACAGGGTGTTTCAAAAATCGAATCACTGATTAATCACGATTTTGCTCAAACTGCTTGACGTAAAAAGCTGAATTTTGGCATACAAGTTTATTGTAGGATGTAGAGGTTCGGTAAGAAGGGTTTTTTCAAAACTCAAATTTTAAGAAGGTAAAATCGCCACTTAAATATTACAATATTTTTTAATTAAAAAACGGTTGATTTTTCGGAAAAAACGCTTAAATTCGCGTATTTTATCTGATTATTTTACATATTTTTAAAATTTCTTAAAAATTTATACAGGGTGTTAAAAAAATCGGACTACTGATTAATCACGATTCTGCTCAAACCCCTTACTAAAATTTTTGGCATACAGGCTGATTGTAGGATGTAGAAGAAATTTTTCGAAAATCGAATTTCAAGGGGATGAATACTTTTTATTTAAAAATTTTGTAGTTTTTCAAAAAGACGCTTAAACAGGTATGTTATATTTATTTTTTTTTATATATTTTTCAAAAATGTATACAGGGTGTTACAAAAAATCGGAAATTATTTATAAACAAAAATCTCTCAAGCCCCTGTTGACACAAATTGAAACAAAATTTAACAAAAAAACGTGGTTTATAAAGAGGTATTTAAATAAGCCGATTTAAGTACCTCTTTTTATCCCTTTTGTTATCCCCATACTCGAACTATGTCGCGGGTACTCGCTAGTTTAGAATAAATTCAAAGTTTTTACATTGACACACACCGGCACTTTGTTGCCTTATGGTGAATTCGTATCAGTTTATCCCTATATCACATTTAATATCTCCGCAAAATTGAAAGTCAATTGAAAATAATTTTTTTACGTTGATTTTTTAAAAATTTCGTTTGCCGCCATTTTGTGTTTCGCCATCTTAAATTCGTACCACAACTTTTCAAATTATTCTAATAAGGCGGGCTTTATAAATATTTTATTAGGCCGCCATTTTGATTTGCCAACTTGAATTCACAGTAAAACGTTACCTATTCATTCCTATGTAATACTCGATTTTTAACGTTTCACTAAACCGCCATCTTATTACGGCATATTGGATTTTTACTAAAATATTACCAGGTCATCCTCATATGAACCTTCATTTTTGACTAAAACCGCCATCTTATTACGGCATATTGGATTTTTACTAAAATATTACCAGGTCATCTCCATTCATTTTTGACTAAACATTTAGCTAAAAAATTAATCTGGTAAGTCGTTTGTAAGCTATGCTGCGAACGGACAGACAGGCAGACGGATTGACAGACAGACTGACGAAATTGATAAAACATCCATCCTTTACGAGTAATATTTATTATAAGACCTGCATTATTAGTCTGAGATGTCTTGAAGGTTTATACAGGGTAAAAGCATAATAAGACATTGGATAATAAGTTAAAACTATCTGCTATTACTCTAATTAGATAAACAAAAACCTTATTGCCAAAACTAAGTTGTTGATTGTACAAGTCTACGCAGGAAAAAATATAAAAAAATAGAACCGACTTAAAAAAAACGCTAAAAAGTAAAATATAATATTTTATTTATTCCTTAAATATAGATATTTTGAAGTCGGCGTCTAAATAATCTGTAATAATATATATCAAAAAATATTTCTGCGCGTGTCTCGAAAAGCAAATTCAGTATTGGTCTGTTTAAAGATTTATAAATGTCTTATAGGAAGTCAGTATTGCCATTTGACTCAGTGATTGGATGGAAGTTTGCGCTTGCGCAGTTCCACAAAGGGCTCCTGAGAGCGAGTGATTCGGGCATTAGTTTCAAAAGATATACGGCTATCTATATATTTGGTTTATATGTAAGGTAATATAAAATACATCAACTATATTTTGTAGTGGCTGGCTTTGGGCGTCGACTTATATTTCTATATTTAAAGAACAAATAAAAAAAATTTTTTACTTTTTAGCTATTTTTTTAAGTAGATTCTTTTTTTTAATATTTTATATTTTATTAATTCAACAAAACCGAAATCGTATCAAATTAAAACCTATGAATGACAATGGCATTGCAATATCCACAAAATTTAAATAAAATATTTAATTATTTACTAATGTTAATTAGAGTTTAGACGGGCAGGAAAATAGAATGTTAAAAATGCGACTCTTCTATAACTTATTATTTGTTTTCATCACTTAAACATCAATGAAGTTCAAAGGATGTATCTTGATTGGCATGTCAACATCCAAGTATACTACGTTATACACGCCTCAACAATTAAACTACCTGTTTTAACTATTTAAATACGTTGCATGTTCAGCATGGTCACTTTGGAAACGCTACAATATTATCGCAGTCCATATATACAAGGTTTTTCAGAAGAACTGCATATTTTGAAATGGCTTTTTGCCTTTTTTTTTAGTTTTTACACAGAAAATATTTAAAAAAGTTATAAATATTATATTATTTCTGTTTTTTTTATTGGAGTTTTTTACTGTAAAAATACAAAACATATTTTTCCAGTACTGAGTGTGTAAAAATTATTTTCTCAGTATTATACTGAGCCAGGTAAGACAGAGGTAGGTAATATGGGCCTAGGATTAACAAGTAATATATCAGGTTGTCCCTGTAGACTCTGGGTGCGTGTATTAGTCATGTGGGTGACCTTAGGTGTCTAGTCCTACACACTTATTTTTGATCATTCTTAATGGCTATTTTTGATTAACAAACGTCCGCTAGTCCGATACATCTGGTTACGAATATATATGCTATATATTTTTCTACAAAAATTTCATCTAAAAAAATTTAGCTATTTAAAAGTAAAAGTTTATAGTAATACTAGATTTTTTTGGACAGTTTTCTGTAATTTGTATTAAAGTATTTCTCTAAAATTACGACATTAAAAGTTACAAGAAACTGTGAAACTGTATCTAAAAATTTTAATCAGTTCAGATGTTACAGGATTTTTTTTTTAGTGCTGTCACAATATTTTTTCAAAATAATTACTCCCCTAAAAGTTACATCGAATTTGGAAAACCGTATTTAAAAAATTTAAGCAGTTTAAAAGTTAAGAAAAAAAAACAGTTTTTTTGTGCAAACTTCACCTCGTAATTGCAAACCCTGCATACAGTGTGTCCCAGATTCGCTTCTCTATACAGGGATCTCGGCTTCTATTATACCTACAGCAAAGGTTAAATGGGAAAAGTTTTAGAGGAAACTTATTGCATTCGATATCCGACTTCACATTTACGATCGATCAATTGTTTTTGGAAATATCGGGGAAAAACCGAAAATGGGCATTTCGTTTTTGACCAGTATATCCAGAACGGTAAATCTGACAGCTGCCACAATGTGACATTATTCGGACACATTTTTAAGACAAATAAGATGGCGTATACGACACGTCTTCATTGTTTTTTGTTAACCCGCAACCCGCCTCAACTTTCATTTTTCTTATGGCCGCCATATTGGATTTTTCGATTTTTGGAAAGAGCCTAGAATTTCCAGTCTAGTGATATCTCACAAGTGCATTAAAGATTTTAGTATCATCGAAATATTACACTTCGTAAAGTTAGGTTTCAGTTTTTTCTAAGGAGGCCATGATTTAAAGTAATGTTAGCTCTCAATGCTTTTCTAAGGAGGCCATGATTTATCTGTAACAAAATTTGATTTTGAATTTGACGTTAAGTTAAATAGTTGAAAGTATCAAAGCTGTGTTTTAATAAAAAGTAGGTACACTTTTATCCCAATAAAATCATAAATCTGACACATAAATTGTTAAAACCTATATAATAGCCGGCATTCCGTATTCAAATGAAGAAAAGGTTGACATGTTAGCTCTGTACTTTCAATCATACAGAAACGCCCACCTCAGCAAGTTATTTGGAGATGTACCCCGAACGACCAACAACCCAATTCAGGAAAATCGTAGTTAATTTAATTAACCATGGTGCCTTCGAACAACCTAGAAGCGGATACAATAATAACAATGAAAATCGAGACAGAAACATTTTACAAGCTATCAACGAAAACCCTAGTGCATCGGTAAGAACTGTAGAACAGGAAACTAATGTGCCAAAATCAACAGTACAGAGAGTTTTAAAAAAGAATAAGTACTATCCATACAAACCCATAACAGTACAAGGACTTAAGGAAACTGATTTTCCAAGACGACTACTGTGAGTGGTATACTAGGAGATGTAATGAAAATCCTGATTTCGTAAATCATGTCTTGTGGTCCGATGAGAGCAGGTTCACGAATTGTGGAGTCTTTAATAGGTACAACCGTTATCATTGGGCTGTGCAAAATCTTCACGAAGTGGCAGAGAGACGTCTACAGATCAGATTTGGAAGTAACGTTTGGTGTGGGATCATTGGTTAGTTAATCTAACCAATCTTTTTTAAATAGGCACCAAATGGTGGTCAAATAATAATCTTTTTTTTTTCGTTTAGTTCTTTAATGATTCTAAAAGAGTATAATCTAATAAAAAAAAAGGAAAACGTCCTACTCTAGTCAGTCAACTTAATTTTTTGATATTGTATTACATTTTTATTCAATCATTTTGTATTGTAGTTTCGAAGAACCTATAAAAATATAATTGGGTTCTATAAATTTATTAACACTTTATCTAAATTTTCTGCAGATTTAGCTAATTCTCTAAAATTATTTTGATTGTCTGAATTTAATGATTTATTATTACCCGGGAAGCCTAGTTCTTGCGTTATGAAAAAAATACCATATTAATCAAATGTCGAATTATTTTTCGATTTTCATTATGATTTATAGAAAGGCGTTCAGCTGTATTTCCGAATAATTTAAATTTGAAAGCGCAAGGGGTTTGTTCTTTTGATATTTTATGTTTTATTAAGGCACGGTATACTTCTTTAAGATTATTATATTACTGAAATAAATTGATTTAGTATTTCCGAAATTAATATGCAATACCAACAAAATAATTTATTACGGCTATTACTTCCCGTTAACCAAATAATAATTTCAACATAAAGCTGAATAGCTTTCAACTGTATACAAGCTCATTCATTACGGGATGTTTCGATAATTATTTTTTGAAAGAAAATATCTACTTTTTAATAAAGATAATTTTCCCTTTATAGTTTATAGTTTCTAGTACCACCTAGCCGATCCTGCCGCCGTTGACTGTTGGGCACCTATTTATAAATTATTAATCATTTCAGGAAATCGACTTTTGTTTGACTACAACCTAAACGGGCAGAGGTACCTAGAGCTTGATGAATTAAGAAGAACTTGGTTTCAACAAGACGGATGTCCGACTCACAATACTATTTAAGTCAGGAACCTCTTAAGAGACCAGTTTGACGAAAGAATAATTTCTTTAAATGGTCCAATATCTTGGCCTCCTAGATCCCCTGACCTATCGCCCTTGGATTTCTACCTCTGGGGTCACGCAAAGAATGAAATCTATGAATTTGATCCCCCCGTGACCATGTTGTATTGAAAATTCAATGCGTTCGATACATTACTTACTTATTAATGTAATCTTGTGACAAATAAATCATAGCCTCCTTTAAAAACATTGAAACCTAATTTACGAAGTGTGATATTTTGATGAGACTAAAATCTTTAATGCACTTGTGAGATATCACTAGACTGGAAATTTTAGGCTCTTTCCAAAAATCGAAAAATCCAATATGGTGGTCATAAGAAAAATGAAAGTTGAGGCGGGTTGCGGGTTAACAAAAAACAATGAAGACGTGTCGTATACGCCATCTTATTTGTCTTAAAAATGTGTCCGAATAATGTCACATTTTGACAGCTGTCAAATTTACCGTTCTGGATATACTGGCGAAAAACGAAATCCGCCATTTTCGGTTTTTCGCCGATATTTCCCAAACTCGTAAATCGTAAATCTGAAGCCAGATATCTAATGCAATAAGTTTCCTCTAAAACTTTCCCCATTTAATCTTTGCTGTAGGTATAGTAGGAGCCGAGATCCCTATATAGAGAAGCGAATCTGGGACACACTGTATATTCCAAGACCCTCTCTAAACCGTCCATTTTGTGTATCTTTCCGTCAATTCCGTTGCCGTAACCAGTTTTTCGAACAAACGTCTACTTTTTTATTTGAAAAAAATCAGTTTTTCTCAAAAATGTCTCTTTAACGCGTAAATGCACAAACATAAATCGAAGCGATAATATCAGAGAAATATTCGTTTTAAAGAAACCAAAACTCAGCCTTGACATTTAACACAATTGATAATGAAATCCGTAAATTGTATTATCATCCTAGTTAAAGTTATAAACTTGAAATTTGGTCACGGTCTACCTAAAAATATCTTGTTTCGTAAAAAAATACCCTACGGGCTTAGATGTATTAGTTTTCTTGTAATACAGGATAATGTTCAAAAATTCTTGGGAACTTTGGTGCAAACTTAACCTCGTTAGTGCACCCCCTGAAGATAATCCAAGACTCTTCCTAAATAGTCACTTTTGTGTAGCTTTTTAAGCTCTTTCCGGTGCCGTAATTAGTTATTTGACCAGATGCCTACTTTTTTTATAAAAAAGAGAAAGTGATTAAAAAAATGTAATTTTTTATGACTTTTTCGAAAAATTTCAGTTTTTCTTAAAAAATTTTATTTTCTCGCTATTTTTCCGACCGAGATGCAGTTAGATATTCTCCTAGATATCTACTATGAAAAACTTGAGATATAAGCTCCCCAAAACACCTTTTTTGGAACGAAAAAAATTCGTAAAATCGTCAAACGAAATCGAAACCCAACCAAAGACAATAGGATTCTGTAAGACCAGAAGAGCCATCGTTTTAGAAACTCTTGTCAGAAAAAAATTAAAATTGCGACCTTAACCGTGTTACATCGAAGTTGACTTTTTTGGTCAATTTTGCGGTACCATATCTTCGGTATCCAAGGTGGTACAGAGAAATGTTTCAAACAAATCTCGAGATCCACGTCTCCTCTAAAAATACATATCAAATTCAATGTCCTATCTCTAATAGTTTCCGAGATATGACCGCCTAAAAGTTGAAAAACACGGTTTTCTGAACGCCCACACCATGTTTTCGTTCCGAGTATGGGAGCCATAGTGTGGATTATGCAGGTATAAGAAGGTCGGTCGATTCGTAGGCAATTCCAGGTATATCTGGCAAATTCGAATTAATTTTTGGTATGAAATTTCTATTTTGACCTCAAAAGATATCTTTATTTCTTTACTTGTGCCTTTTATCAGAACTAAAATTAATTAACATGTAAAAACGAAATCTGATGGAATTTTTGGAATCAGCACATTAAAAATATCCAAAATCAGTTCTTTGTTTTCCGACACCAAAAAAAGAAAATCATTTAGTTGGCCTGTGATCGATTTATTACTTTAGAAATATAAATTAAGAAGTAAAATTATGGCCTACAACAGCCGCCTTTTGTGTAAAATATCGCTGTCACTGAGAAAATGCGACAAAATTCCCCCGTTTTATTCGTATCATATCGGATGCCATTCGCTGTAGTGACGTCACAGCCTATATTATTTGTATGTTGCCTTGTCACTAATATGTAAAAACCTTTAATGTTTTTCTGCCGTCCTGTCAAAAAACGCAGTATGTCAATTTTCGGTAATTTTTGAGATTTTGATATAGTCAAATTTGTCATCCAATAAACAATTTTTTCAAAAAAAAATTTTTTTGGTTGTCAAAATATTTCAGAAAAGTTTACAGCAAGCTCATCGCGTTAGTTTAACGTCACCCTTTATTACCAAAAAACGCAGTAACTCTTGATTACTAATAAAAAACGCAGTGATATGCCAGATTAATTGCATTCTCTTATACGATCACGAAACGTATTTTATCCTTACAAAAAATGCAGTAAATAAATATCTCTAGGCTAAAGAGCAGTATCTATCCGACTAAGCTGCATTTTATTATGTAGGCGTGCACCTATTCCGTCACACTTTGCTAAGATAAAATGCAGTCTGGTTTCGATCGACAAAATTTATTATTTTTTATTATTAATGTTTTTTCAGAAGAGAGGTAAGCGTTAGAGCGCAAATTCAATAATAAAGGTCAGTAATATTTAAATACAAGCTGTTACAAATTCGAACCTCATCATTGGGACCTTGGAAATCATAAGAGATTCGAGGATAGTTAAATTAGGGCAAAGTTGCGCATTCGTGTGCCTAACAATGTGCTGTTAAGAAACTTTTTAAATTCCGAGTAGCTCCGGAGCGGCCATCAACATCATTTTTTGAAACACGACTGGACTTTGATTTCATTTTTTGGAAGCTCATGATCTCCCAAATACAGTGATTATCACACTTAACCAAAAACTGCATTATAAAGAAAATCTCCATAAGGAACAATGTTTTGAAAAGGGAGGGGTATTTAATAATAAATATGTGTCTGTAACAACATTTTTAGGGGAAGTGTAATACATCATTTTATTTAAGAGGTCATAAGCATGGCCGCTCGGACTAAGAACGTAATTTTGTAGAGGGGAAAAAGTGGCTATATAGATGTGATATTTATTTCAAAATATCTAATTATATAAACGGGTTTACAAAATTTCGGTTTTAGGTTAGGCACATAAATACGCAACTTTACCCCAATTTAACCATCCTTGTATCTTTTATGGTTTCCAAGATCCCTATGGTGAGCTTCGAATTTGTAACACCCTGTATAGGGTAAACCAATTCAAATTCGAAAATTTATCATTGCGAAATCCAATAGAAAATAATGATTTACCTAACAAGTGCAAAAAATGTCGTTCTATTTTTTGTGGTCTCATTTCTGTTTCTGGAAAAGCTTCAAAAAGAAAGTAACTTCAAAAATTAAGCTAAAAAATACAAATTGAAAAGTTTTCACATTTACATTAGTTATAGAGGTTAATGAGGGAACAAAAAAGACTAACATCATTTTCATTTTTTCTGTTTGTAAGTAACTCTCAGTGAGCTTTAATGTCAAATAAGAGAAAGATTTTTTTGGGAGAATATTCAAGCAAATGCCAATGTTAGTGATCTTAATACATCTTTCGACTGATTATGTTATATATTCAATCTATGTATGTATTCAATGAATTTCAATTAACTGCAATAATATAATTCACCAATGACTAAAATATATTGTACTTTTATAACATTATATTTTTGGTTTTCTCACTGCTGTGATTTGTAAGTATGTATTATAAGTATTCAACATTTAACCTAGAACTTTAATTTTTACTATCTAGTATTTTATATAATATTATGTTAAAAATCGTCCTAATATCGGTATTTCAAACGATAGTAGGAAAAAATGCAGTATGTTTAAAAAAAAAGATGACTGACTGCATTGTTGCTTAGGAAATGCTAGACTAATACCACAAACTCACTAGGAAAGAACGCTTCTTACTGAATATATTTTGAATAAATTATGCAAATACTATCAAATCAATCTCAAAATACATTCTAATATCAATACTTTGACATCAGTTTCAGAGATACTGCGTTTTTTACTAGGACGGCAGTTTTGATCATAATATTAACTTATAATGTATTAACTTACGTTGTCATATGGTTATAATGGTATATAATATACATATTTTTTTACGACGACAGTACGAAAAGTGACATTTTTCACACTCATTTCAGTGCGAAAAATATTTTTATTTAAAAATTATAAAAAAATATTTGAAAATTGCGTTTAAGGCACGCGCAGTTCATAATTGCGAATCTCGCTAGTATTTCCTAGGAGCATGCGAAAAGTCTAGTTTTTACACTAATTTTAGTCTATTTTTATACAAGTGCGAAAAGTAAAACACTTTTTGCTTTTTTGCGAGCTTTTTCATACTGAAATTGGTGTGGAAAAATGTCACTTTTCGCAGACTCGTAGAAAAATAGCTATGTTAACACTTTTATTTTTTATTTATCAGGTCTTCACCTCTTCTATCTCGAACGGGATGCGCACGCCTTTTTAACTTGGAGCACCCTTGGTGGATATGGTTTTGGATGGTTGGCGGACGTAACCAAGATACCAAGATATGTTAGAGATTGCAATAATGATCCCAAATTCATGGAAGATCTTCTAGAGAAAATGAGGAGAAATAAAAAAGTAAGAAATGTTGTTTGCAACAAACCTGAGGGCTGTAGTCGAAAAAATTGTGGCAATTGTACTGGAAGGCCCGCATTTTTTAAACAGGTCTACTGTCAAAAGAAATTCTGATGATTTAGAAAAAGTTCTCGGTTTTTATCCTTTACACTTCTTTGGGGTTGAAGGGCGTTTTAGGGGTTTATGAAGTCGGCGTCAACCTACTACATATATACCAGTGAGTGTCTACATATATACTACATTAAATAGACACAGTATTTGTTACTTTGACACTGACTTCATAAAGTCAAATTTTCAATGTGGAATAAAATATATTTTTTTTAGTTTTAGTGCTTTTTTTTAAGTCGGTTCAATTTTTATTTATTTTTTTATTTCATCCCTTTTAGTTCTATTTATACAAAGTTTTAAGTTTCAAAGCCCAAATTTAAGTTAAAATTTTGAACATTTCCTAATAAAATAAATAAGCAGTTACTGGGCCTGTTGTATATGAAAATTTGCCAGAATCACCGTATTAATAGTATAGAAATTTATCAGAGGATGAGTAAAATTTAACTTGGTGCCATTAAATACCACGAAAACCACATAAAACACGATTTTAATATGTATACTTTTTTTTTCCGATGATATGGTGAACGCAATAGATATTGCCTCCGGTACTCGTTAAAACAATTGAAAAATGCTTGCTATGGGACCACGCCGATAATATTTTGAATATTCCCTAAAAATTTTACCCAGGTTGGTTAAACTATCGCGGAGTAATCGATGTACATACATAAAAAAATATATAGGGTGAAATTGATAACCTCCTTTTTTTGAACTTGGTTAAAAACCCGTCTTTAATAGTAAAGCTTTCCAGAATAATTTTTTTTCTTTTTTAGAACATTTTAGTATAATATAAAACATTTTTTGCTAGCACACTTAGGTGCTTGTGTAACTGAATGTTGGCCATTACGATCAAATATTCGTGAATCATGACGTCATAGATATTTTTTGAAAATTCGACACCTGTTACGTAATGTTTTTTTAAATTGCTGGATAAACCCATTTTTACGTTACATTTTATACAAAAATTCAATTGTTCTAGAGAAATTGTCAAAATAACCAAACAGCTAAGCTTAGAATGTAATAACTTGCACTTCTCTGTCTTATTATTACAACATTTGTTAGATAATATTATCTTCCGGTTTAGGCCAAAATGTCAAAACTGGACATTGATGTCCACTTCCGGCTTAAACCAACATCTCAAAATAAAAATTAATATACGTGCTGCTGCATTAAAAAAGGGTCTAGAGCCGAGAAAATCAATTTGATAAGTTCAATAGGTGTTACAAATTATGAATAGTTTTTAATTTATATTTTTTTTCCGTTGAATGACCAACCCGGTTTTATATATGTATTGATTTAATTTTCTAATACACACCTAAAAAGAATAGCTTCAAAATTCACTACATTAGTAGGTTGTGATAAACAAAGATTAAAAAGAAATCAAACAAAGACAGAGTTGGCTGTTACCTGAGCGATCTTTGTTTTTTAAGCACTGTTAAAGTTGGCATTATCATCTTTTTAATACAATCAAAGTTGAGTTATATTTAGTTTAACTTTTCTGTGTTTAATGTCGTACAGAAATTGCTTTCCTTGAAAGAAAAACCGTTTATTACACTTGCAGTCTTTTTATACAACTTTTTCTGATGTTTGATATCCATATTTAGTTCCTGTTTCATGTTTATACAAGTTATTTAGGAAGGAAAGGAAAATATTTTAAACATGTGATTAGGTCAAAAAAATTAAAAAAGATTATATATTTATAGGTTAGCAAGTTTCCGAGATACAGGGTGTAAAAGAAAATTTTAAAAATCCTATTTTTTCCTATTTTGCAAACGATTATTATTATATTAATATTATATCAAAGTGCAACTAAGTATGTCAAATCAATTTAAAAGCCATAAATTGACGTTGACATTGCAAAAGTCATCATTTGTAATAATAATGTCAGGAAAAGAATGTATTAAAGCAGTATTTTAATTATTGTTCTAAAACGATGCATCAGACGAAAAAAAATAAAGAGACCTTCTTCCTTTAAAACAGGTTGCCAATTAGGAAAACGTTATTAATTCTGAAGAACAGCAGTGGCGTCCAGTTTTTTTCCGTGAAAAATATCTAAACTTATGTTGTCACACATGCTACTGACAACAGTATTACAAAGTATTCTACTCCAAAAGATACCTTACATCATAATATCGCATAACAAATTTCAATTTGATGTCTAAAATCGTTTCCAAAATATTAAATAAAAATGGATTTTTTAAATTTTCTTTTATACCCTGTTTCTCTAAAGCTAAGAGTTTCCAGATTTGTAAATACATAATCTTTTCTGATTTTTTTGACCTCCCAAACAAAAATAAAATATTTATAATCAGAAAAAAATTATTTAAACATCTTATCTTACCAATCCAGCGACCACTTGTATCTCGAACAACAGCAAAATGCAACAACATTGGTGTCTTCTTCTTGAATATAGATGTATTATCTTACAGATGGTTTATTTAAATAAAAGATTTGTTTTTTTTAAATAACTTAAACATCTATTAAAAAAAAAATAGAAAAAGTAATGCTTAAAATTAATAACAAAAAAATGATTAAATTTAAATTAGAATTTAGAAAATGACGGAATTACTTTAAGCTCCCAATCTTAGAACAAAAAAAATGAAAATTAAAATCTTTAAATAAACCATAAATGTACGTCCTGAAAATATGTAAAACAACTCACAAAAAAAATTTTGGAATCAACCGTAACTTCTAGAACTTTGACACAGACTAACTCTTGTTTTAGAAATCAGAAAAAGGGTCGACCCCTAATTTGACGAGAACTGTCCCCTTTCGAAGTTTCCTATTGGCCGGAACGAGAAAGACGCAGCCTGAGCTTTAATTAATAAATAGTTAGTGAACTGAAATATAAAGACATTTCCGTCTGAATAAAATAAAAGTACCTACTATATAAATGTCTAAAACTTAAACTAACTTTTCAGACAAAGAAAAACCCTCTCAGCCAACCTTTTCTGAAGGGAAACAATGCTTTCCAAAAAAAACATGGAATTTTTGAAACGCCTTCTATTATAAAATATTCTATTGTATTTTTAACATAGTAAATTGATAATTTCTTATAATTGAATCGAACCGAATGAAGTGTTTCAATTATTTTTAGCTTTAACTTAAATGAACGCGGTCAAAGAAAGCTTCCCACGAGAAAAAGCCATATAAAAATCTTAGATTTTTAAAGGGGATGTATCGTGCAGTGCAACTTAACAGAATTATATAAGTCAGCCCAATCTAAAAGATAAGTGTTATTTTATTTAGCTTTTAAATACTCTCAAAATTAATGTTAGATAGTTTTACTTTAACGACTTCTTTGAAACACGTATGTTTAACATTTGATATGAGAAACCGACAATCGCTTCAGAAAAATCTCGTTTTTTAAAATAAATGAAAAATGTATATACTTTATTCCATTACTATAGTCTATTCCACTACAGTTGTGAGATTATGGCTAGTCCTGTATAATTATATTTTCTTTAAGTTTTTAAAAACCCCAAAACTTTTTTATTCAATATTTTTTGGTTAGCTTTATTATTTTTGGAAATAATTGGCCATTTCTATACATACCAGCTATTCTGTATATGTTTACTTCCCTCGTTGGAGGGAACTAACTAATTGATTTTTTCTAATTTTAGCCCCCTTTCTCAACCAGTCGATTCATATCAGCTGTCATGGTCGGCTACTTATGGGGTCAACTAATTTTGCTTGCCATACCAGAAGATGAAATAGGGGGTATCAATTGGAATACCTACCTGCATTGGTTTATACCCTTAGGAGTTGCTCTAGGTAATGGAATATTAAAATATAAAATTATGTATATGTAGAGAGATATAATAAAATAACTTTAAAGTAGAACAAAATGTGACCACTGCAAAAGAAAATTAAAGATGACATAATTTTCCTATTCCTACTATAGCATTTCGCAGCAGTCATATACAGGGTGTCCCGAATTGCAGTGTCCAAACTTTAACAGCGCATTCTGCATTCAAAATAAGCCCTAATTTTCTATATAAACATATACCGGCAAATGCTTCGTTTTCGAAATACAGGGTGTTAAAGTTTAAAAAAAAAATTGTTATTTAGTCATAACTTTTTTAGTACTTGAGATATTGTTATTAAATTTGGTAAACAATATGTGAGTAACAAAAGGGCATTTTTTGATTTGAAATATTTTTTAATTCTTTATCAGTGGCGTCCGTACAGGATTTTTTTATTGAATATTCTTGAAGAAAAAATGGTACGCTACTGCTTTTTCTGAAATCATTCCTAAAATCTCCACTCAGTTTGGAGCAAATTTGATCCCTTGCCTTTTTTTAGTGCAATGCAAGGATTTCGAGTTAAAAACTAAAAACTATTTTTATGTGTGGCGTAGTTAAAATTTCCATTATTGTTAATTATTTCAGTGGCAAAACCTTTAACATCTTGGTATGCCATGATTGCATTTTTGTGACAATTGAACAATTGCTAGTTTCGTCTTTAAAGTGTGACATTTGAGTTTTTAGAGTAAATAAATGTCAGGTACATTACAGTTTATACAAAAAGGTAATTATCAGTCTAACTGGTGATTTCAAAATGGTGGTTTGAGTACGCTGATATCCATTTGGTTTATGGTTTCTGTAATGGAAATGCAAATGCAGCAGTACGGAAGTACCAACGAAGATTTCCAAATAGAAGATTACCTTGCAAACAAGTTTTCATTAAAACGCATTTAATGTTTAGGAATTTTGGACTCAAAAAGAATCCGAGAAACGAAGGTAGGAGAAATGAACAATATCGAAACGTAATTTTAAATAAGTTTGACAACGATAGGACATTAAGCCTACGAAGAGCAGCTCATAATTTACAAGGCAACGAAATTTTTGTTTCTAAAAATAAGGTTCATCGCGTTTTGAGGAAAGATCACAGGAAGCCATTTCAGATGCAGCCAATTCAAAACTTACAACCTGGTGATGTCGAAAAACGTGTCAGTTTTTGCAATTGGTTTTTGCGCCAAATAGAGGAAGACGGGAACTTCCCCAAAAAAAAATTTATGGACTGATGAAGCCACATTTACCCGAAGCGGCTCAGTAAATTTCCATAAATTACGTGTTGTACGAACTAGAGCATTTCAGCAAGAATTTTCTGTTAATATTTGGTGTGGTGTAATAAATGAAATTTTTTGCGGGCCCCATATTCTACCACCACGCCTAGATAGACAGTTATTTAATGATTTTCTGCAAAATGAGTTATTTCAATATCTAGAAAATATTCCTCTAAATCTTAGAAACGAATTCTGGATTCAAATGGACGGGGCTCCCGCGCATTTTGCACTTGTAAATCGCGAGTGGTTAAATAATAATTATCCAGAACGGTGGATTGAACGATTAGGAGCTACAGCCTGGCCACCACGTTCCCCTGACCTCACACCTGTCGACTTCTTTGTGTGGGGTTATTTGAAAAATTTAGTTTATTCCAAACCAGTTCATACAAGTGAAGAACTGATTCTAAGGATAGAGCAAGCCTGTGAAACTTTGCGAGCCAATACGAATTTTATACGCCATGCCACTGACACAGATAATTTTGAGCAATTATTGTGAATTTTAAGGCCCACATTAATCCTTAATGATATTTAAAGTGCTCTATAATTTTTTTTCACGATCTAAATTAATAAAAGTTATGAATTCTAGTTTTTGTAAAATTAATTACGAACTTAGTTAATAAAGAGTAGTTTCTGTAAAATGAAGTATCATCTTCAAAATTGAATTAATTCTAATTACCGTTTTACAAAATGAATCGACGATTTTAGAACTATAAACTCATCTGGCATACTTTAAAGACGAACCTAGCAATTGTTCAATTATCACAAAAATGCAATCATGGCATACCAAGAGTCGAGAATGAAGGAATGATGGTAAGTACCAAGGACATTAGATTTTAATAGGTTGCCTGCTAACTTCTGCGATGTCACCCTGATAACCCAAACATAATGCAAATCTCCATTACAACGGGTCGATGACGTCATCTCTCCTTAGTTGTCAGACAAGTTTTTATTTTAGAAACCCTACATACGTTGTTCAGAAATTATGAACTCACCCGGAATGCATGAAATAAATATCGGAAACCAAATAATTTTAAAAACTTGCTGTTACAATCCCACCTTAAAGGTTTTGCTACTGAAATTAACAATATGGAAATTTTAACTATGCCATACATAAAAATGGTTTTTAGTTTTTTACTCGAAATCCTTACACCGCACGAAAAAAAGACAAGGGATCAAATTTGCTCCAAACTAAGTGGGGATTTTAGGAATGATTTTTGTTTTCAGAAAAAGCAGTAGAGTACCATTTTTCTTCAAGAATATTCAATAAAAAATCCCTTACGGACGCCACTGATGAAAAATTAAAAAAATGTTTCAAATCAAAAAATGCCTTTTGTTACTCCAAGGCTGTTTACCAAATTTAATAACAATATCTCAAGTAATAAAAAAGTTATGACTAAAAAACAATTTTTTTCTTAAAACTTTAACACCCTGTATTTCGAAAACAAAGCATTTGCCGATATATGTTTATATAGAAAATTAGGGCTGATTTTGAATGCAGAATGCGCTGTTAAAGTTTGGACACTGCAATTCGGGACACCCTATATATATATATATATATATATATATATATATATATATATATATATATATATATATATATATATATATATATATATATATATATATATATATATATATATATATATATATATATATATATATATATATATATATATATATATATATATATATATATATATATATATATATACGGCAAACTAATTAGAAACGATACCTTACGAAAATCTGAACCGGTGCTTGAAAGAAATTGGCTTAAGATATTTCGAATATTATAATCATTATTGCTATTGTTAGGGTGTACATTTATTATTATTATCGCATTAAAAAACCTTATTGAATTTCAAAAATAATTTATTCATTACAAAATCACCTTCCTTGGAACGTCCAACAATGGAAGCAGATACTATGCTCAGAGGAATCCAAGGTAAATAAATTTGGTTCTGATGGAAAATGCAACAGAAAATTTATCAGTACTTTGGAAATTCCAACAGGATAATAATCCAAAGCACTCTGCTAGGAGGGTGACTGTCTGGCTTTAGGATAATCATGTAGATGTTTTACAATGGCCATCTTGTAGTCCAGATCTTAACCCAACAGAAAATCTTTGGATGATAGTTAAAAGGAAATTAGGTTCAAGAACTTTTCAAAATTTCGACGAAATATTCGAGGGTATGAGAGAAGCTTGGACCAGTATTCTACTAGAGACTTGTAATGTAATTGAAGCCAATGGATATCCAACTAAATACTAGGTACTCGATTGTGACAAAAATTTATAAGTTAGGAAATGTTGATTAATTTCCAATTAGTTTGCCGCTTAAAAATGTAGTGTTCTTCGAATTTTGTAATGAATAATTGATTTTTTTAAACTTAATAAGGTTATTTAATGCGATAATAATAGATATACACCCTAACAATAGCAACAATGTAAGAAATATCATAAACGAATTTCACACTAGCAACGGTTCAGATTGTACCGGCGAAATTTACATTAAGGCAACCCTTCACTCGATTTCAATCTTTCTTTTTATGAATTGTAGCTTGATTCCTTACAAATATATCTGACGTATCACCATTTCTAAATGATTAGTCTTTTATCATCTACACGAAAAGAATGATCAAAATACAAGAGTTCTAACCACACTACACCACAACTTGTTACGTTCTGGACGCGCGTTTCGCTAACCAAGTTAGCATCATCAGCAGATGATATAAACTAAAGTAACTTATCCTAACCGAGACTATTTATAGGTAAATGTGGTCACACTTGGTTGCACCCGACTGCACCGTTGTCAAGTAAACAATAGAGGGGACTATAGGGAATAGGCCCTCTGTCTTTATTTAGTGCTTTCTTACCACATTTAACTATTTCTATACTCTCAAATGCATCCAATAATCTATTATTAGATACATTTTTAATCAACTTAAGATTATTTATTCCTATTCGGTGATTGTTTTCCAAAGCATGTTGGGCAACGCTTGACTTTTCTGTTCTTCCGTATCTTAAATGTGCCATGTGTTCTTTAAAACGAATGTTTATGGAGCGTTTAGTTTGCCCAACATATTTTAGATCACAGTCATTACAGCTAATTTCATAGATGCCACTCCTCTCCCTCAAGTCGACTTTGTCTTTGGGGTTTCCAAGGAGATTTTTCAAACTATTCTCCGTTTTGTAGGCTACTCTAAAACCTACGTTTTTAAATACTTTTTCTAGACCTCTCGTATATCTGGGATCATATGGGATTACTATGAATTTATTGGAAGCCTCAGGTATTTGAAGAGTAGTGGCATCTTTTAACATTTTCTTATGCTTATGTCTATTTACTAGTTTTTGTACAAAATTATCATTATATCCATTACTTTTAGCTATATTTTTAATCCGATTCATTTCATTGTTAAAACGTTCTTTACTTAGTGGAAAATTGACTAACCTGTGAGTTAAGAAATGGAATGCTGCCATTTTGTGTTGACGGCAATGAAATGAGTCGGATGTTATATATCTATCAGTATTAGTAAATTTCCTATAAATATCAAATTCTAATTTATCGTTATTTCTAATAACTAACGTGTCGAGAAAAGGTAATTGCCCATTGTTCTCCTTTTCGTACGTAAAATTAATGGAAGGATGTTTATTGTTTAATGTTTCTAAGAAAGTGTCCAAATTTTCTGTTTTAGTATCAAAAATAGCAAATATATCGTCTACGTATCTATACCACACCCTTGGGAAATACTTGAGTTCTTTTTTGAATTGGGTTTCTAATCTGCCCATAAACAAATTTGCAAGGAACGGAGATAAGCAATTGCCCATCGCAGTTCCCTCTAGTTGTTTATAATATTTATTGTTGTACTGAAAAAAATTTTGATTCATACATAATTCAGTACAACAATAAATATTATAAACAACTAGAGGGAACTGCGATGGGCAATTGCTTATCTCCGTTCCTTGCAAATTTGTTTATGGGCAGATTAGAAACCCAATTCAAAAAAGAACTCAAGTATTTCCCAAGGGTGTGGTATAGATACGTAGACGATATATTTGCTATTTTTGATACTAAAACAGAAAATTTGGACACTTTCTTAGAAACATTAAACAATAAACATCCTTCCATTAATTTTACGTACAAAAAGGAGAACAATGGGCAATTACCTTTTCTCGAAACGTTAGTTATTAGAAATAACGATAAATTAGAATTTGATATTTATAGGAAATTTACTAATACTGATAGATATATAACATCCGACTCATTTCATTGCCGTCAACACAAAATGGCAGCATTCCATTTCTTAACTCACAGGTTAGTCAATTTTCCACTAAGTAAAGAACGTTTTAACAATGAAATGAATCGGATTAAAAATATAGCTAAAAGTAATGGATATAATGATAATTTTGTACAAAAACTAGTAAATAGACATAAGCATAAGAAAATGTTAAAAGATGCCACTACTCTTCAAATACCTGAGGCTTCCAATAAATTCATAGTAATCCCATATGATCCCAGATATACGAGAGGTCTAGAAAAAGTATTTAAAAACGTAGGTTTTAGAGTAGCCTACAAAACGGAGAATAGTTTGAAAAATCTCCTTGGAAACCCCAAAGACAAAGTCGACTTGAGGGAGAGGAGTGGCATCTATGAAATTAGCTGTAATGACTGTGATCTAAAATATGTTGGGCAAACTAAACGCTCCATAAACATTCGTTTTAAAGAACACATGGCACATTTAAGATACGGAAGAACAGAAAAGTCAAGCGTTGCCCAACATGCTTTGGAAAACAATCACCGAATAGGAATAAATAATCTTAAGTTGATTAAAAATGTATCTAATAATAGATTATTGGATGCATTTGAGAGTATAGAAATAGTTAAATGTGGTAAGAAAGCACTAAATAAAGACAGAGGGCCTATTCCCTATAGTCCCCTCTATTGTTTACTTGACAACGGTGCAGTCGGGTGCAACCAAGTGTGACCACATTTACCTATAAATAGTCTCGGTTAGGATAAGTTACTTTAGTTTATATCATCTGCTGATGATGCTAACTTGGTTAGCGAAACGCGCGTCCAGAACGTAACAAGTTGTGGTGTAGTGTGGTTAGAACTCTTGTATTTTGATCTATCTTCCACCACAGGTTCCAGTGTTAGGAGTACACGAAAAGAAGTAAGGAATTGTCGGTATTTCCTGAGATACTCTGTGGAGTGAACAACTGACAATTGAAAATACTTTATCACCAAATTGTTGCCTGGCTTTTTCCCAACATTTTAATTTTTCATATAACTCTGATATCTCAATTATTAGGGATAATACAGGATTTCGATTTCGATTATGTCGTTTCTGTGAGAATTTTCATTTTAATATGAATATTGCAACCATTTTAAATATCCGTTTATTGTGTAACGAATGCTTACAAATATAGGAATAATTAAAAAGACCCTTTTTTCCCTCACACTTTATTCAGGCTTGGACAGGTCCATGTGCTTCAACATAAACTGGAGCGTGTTTGATAGGGGGCGTGCGGTGAAATTTTACGAAAGGGAAGCAATTTTTAGAAACTTACCTATTTGTAATGTAATTCGATTCTTCGATCAATAAAAAAGCCGGTGCTCCGACATATTTTGGAGAAGTTTATTTTCAATGGACAACAGCGATGTATGCGAAAGTCTCTCCTGCCCCGTCTCACGAAATTTTGTATACGTTTAAATGTTGAAAAATTGCGTTCTACTGATGAACTTGTGGCAGGTATTGTCAATACTAATTCACACAATTTCGACACTTCAGTGTAGGCATCTTCCAGCTCCTTGTCTTTTAAAAATTGCATTAATTCCTTAGCGTTATTTTTTGCGCTAATATCATCAGTTTCGTAAATCCCTTTTAGTTTAGATCGTAGTAACACTCGGTCGAAGAACTGGCCATAATAAAGAAGAAGAGATTTAAACGCTTCTTCTGGAAAAGTTTTTGCTTTAAATGCATCAAAATTGCAGAGCTCGAGGAATTTAAAATCAATTAAACCGTTAAATCTATAGTTTATGTGTTGCTGAATTTGATCGGTTATTTCATAAAAGAGGCGTCTGTATGATGTTTGAACATCTCCCACCTTGTCTGTTCGAAGACGCTTGGCTTGTGACTCTACCTTTAACGTCATCGTTTTCTCCCAAAATAGGTCAAAGTCATCTCTTTTTTGGCTTAACATAGACTTAAAATCATCCACTTTTTTTAGGCAAAATGCGATATCATTTGTTTTAGTTTGTAATAAATAAAAACATTGTCCTAGAATGGAAATATTTCTGAAAATATGTTCAACAAATAATTAAAATTAAAATCTTGTTTCAAACAGTCCAAAAACCCCCTCGAACTATTTATTGTTTCTGAGTCCCAAATTTCATTATTTTCTATTATATTCTCTAATAGTTCAATCAGTGATTCACGATGGCGTTCAGATACTGTTAAAACAAGTCTTCTATTATTGTTCCACCTAGTAGGATCTACTTTGGACAATCGTTTGTGGACAATGGAGTCCAAAGCTTGTGTACATTTTGTTGATTTGGAAAAAAAAGCAGTCACGCCACTTAAAGTAACGAAAAATATTTTACACTCTTTAATGTGATTGATGGACTAGGATAAATCTAAATTTAATTTATGAGCAAAACAATGGACAACCACAGCACTTGGGAAAGTTTCTCGAACTTTAGCTTGCAGACCCCCTAATTGTCCTGCCATCACTGCAGCTCCATCATAGCTTTGAGCAACTAATTTTTTCTTTCCATTAATTTCTTTAGTAACGTTATAAACTACGGTATATATTGCATCTGATGTACGATTTTCGGACACATTCTTAAAACCTAAACCTTCCGTCTGTTTTAACGTAGCGTATTACTATAGATAATTGGCTAAAATTAGTGATATCAGTTGTCTCGTCCAGAACAATAGCAATGAACCGCGCCTCGCCAATCTCCTGCTTAATTCGTTTTATAATAATGGTTGCAACAGCGGAAATTAAATCATTCTGGATTAGATTCGACGTTCCGCGCTAGACTGCTCTAAATGTTTTTTAAGCAATCATCCTATTTAGCCATTAAACTAAGTAAATCTTGAAAATTTCCTCTCTTTGAAGAAACCCTTGTTTCGTCATGACCTCTGAATCCCAATTCGTGCTGTCCGAAAAAACAAACAACATCGATAAGTCTTCTTAATATTTGCCTATTTTTATCGACTAGTTTGTTGTGTTGGCGGTGACTAATTTCCAACTGTTTATTACTTTATTATTATCAATTCTGGTTTTGCCGAAGACTTTTTCTTTTATGACGGCCAGTAAATGCGCTTTGGACATAATGTGTTTTTTACAGCTTTATGGAAATTGTTTAAATCGGAAAAACCAGTTTTATTCCAGAGACCTTTTTCATTTTCAAAAAGTAAACATGGCCAACAAAATAATTTACTTATATTTTCACACCCTGTTAGCCATTTAAATTGTTCGTATTGCTTTTTGGGATAAAAATGTCTAATACAGTTTTTCATTTTTGTGGTTAAATTTTTCATAGGCGGTTTTGCCCTTCCTTTGGAAATTATTTGAAGCTTATCAGCGAAGTTTAATGTTTAAAATCCCTTTATTATTAAGACACACACCACACATTCACGCACACTCTTCTTACTAAATTCTCCAATATTTTCAACGGTATTACCGACAGCTGAAGTTGACGGTATTTGCATATCCACGTCCGTATTATGGTCTTCCATATCGCACCATGCACGACGCGACGCACACTGGTCGATTTTGCCAAAAACATGGCATACATTAATCTAAAGTATTTTGTTTGTTTTTATTGAGTAAAATATGTCCGCCTTGGTGAAATTAGATGTCAAAAATATTTTCTTGCTATATTTTATTATACAGGGTGTTTAAATTAAAATAATTGCTTTTATAGTAGATCAGAATGTCTTTTATCTATAGGGTGTCCGTAAAATCTAGAAATGTATACCTGGTGCTAAGACATGATGATCTAAACTAACTTAATCTCAGTACTAATGTTGACAGTGTCCGAGATACGGGGTGTTAAATTTTTTTAATACTTTAGTTTTTTGATATACCACGTACATTTCTAGAGATAACTAGACAGGATAGTGGGTCCAATGTCTGCAATACCCCCATAATATATTTTAGAAAAATCTACATAGTGTTATTTCTTTCGAGACAATGTTAAATACCACTGAGTGCTTCAATTTTATTAAATTCCCTCGACGTTGCGTTGCACTACATAAAAACATTTTTAGGTGGAATTGTTTTCCGTTGTAGCATTCCCAACCTTACCGTCTATTCAATTTAAAAAATAGTTTATACTTTACTTGGACAACAATACCACCCAGGATATAATTAAGGGGAATAAGGTTTTTGA
The DNA here is from genome assembly GCA_030620095.1 of Kuschelorhynchus macadamiae. Classification (NCBI taxonomy): domain Eukaryota; kingdom Metazoa; phylum Arthropoda; class Insecta; order Coleoptera; family Curculionidae; genus Kuschelorhynchus; species Kuschelorhynchus macadamiae. Next base: position 33,900 of record JAUTXW010000779.1, on the reverse strand, counting down.
TCTGAAAATCCATGTGTTTTTTTTCTAGCACCTTGAACTCTAGAGAATTGAACCTTAATATGACGACAGAACTGCGTTGAGGAAGGCCTGCAATTTTGCCAGATTATGATATCAGATTTGTTATTTTGCTCTAAACTGAGTCTGATAGCTACTAGAGAAGTAAAGAAAATGCTGGAATCTGAATTACTAATATTAAAACTTTGTTTGTATTCTGAGAACCATCGAAACCCCACTTACAAATTAAAGTTGAATCGTTCAAGTTTTCAATGAGATTTCGATGTTTCAGCAGGGCAAGTAGATTTTGAAGTGGAAGTTCAGCCTGAGATTCACTCACAACAATTCCAACAGCGTAACATTTTTTTTCCTCTAAGACCTGGTCATATGAAGGATATATAGAGCAATTAAGGTTTATAGCCTGAATTCATGTGAATTTATACTTGAATTTTGGTAGCTTTGGTTCAACCACCAACCTCCAGTAAGTCGGGAATACAAGCATTGTTTTTTTTTATTTAAAGCATTGAAAAAATGGTCTGCTTTTTCCGACTCTTGATTTATTGTTTTTAATAATTTTGCCGCATTTATATTATTTTCGCTCCTATACTATCCGGTCTTAAGCCATACACTGGATTGTTCAAAAATTGTAAAATTCCATTTATTCTTAAATTTATAATAAAAGTTATTTACAGTTTTTTTACCCTCAATGGTCAAAGACGTATAGCCAGTCAGTACCAAAATTCTACCCTTTAGTCTTAGGAATTTTGTATTTAGATTTTTTCCGGGAAACTTAATTTCACTTAATTGTCGGAAGCTTAGTGTTAAAACTCCATGTTCGCCTGTGAATGAAACAAAAAAAAAACAATAGATAGCAAATTATTTTTGGTGAAATTAAGCAATCCTGAACAAAAAGCCATTAGCCGTATTTATTGAGTAAACGCGCGATAATAAATATTGCCTATAAAAACTTTCTTCAGTAACAAATAGATATTTATTTAATATTAAAAAGAAGATGTTTTTAAACATATTCATTTATTATCGAGAACATGCAAAAACGGAAAAGTAAAAAAAATATGTTTGATTGGTTAAGAATTGTACATTTTAAATAAATTTTAACAGGCAAAATTTACAAGAAAATCTACAATTAGACTATCCTTTTGCTCTTGCATAACCTAGCAGCTATTTTATAAACTAAAAAATATGTCTCAACGTTTTTATGTGGCTGAAATAAGTTTATCCATTGTTATTTAAAAATAACGACCAATACTTTCGGAGATATGACTGGTGGTCAACCCTAACTTAATTACTCTGTATTTTCTTATCGGCATTTTCCGCCAACGTTTGTTAGCGGAAAATATAAGAAGGAGGTATGCGTAATTTAAAAAAATATTTGTGATAGGTGAAATGTGGTGAAATCATAAACAAAATGACTTCAACTTTGAAATAAAAAAAAATATACCAAAAAATACACTGCTATTTATAACCCATTCAAAATTGTCCGAAGTTTAAATATAACGTTATGACATACAATATTTCTAAACAACATAGCTTGCTCGTTGTTTTCCATGATAAATCAATCTTAATTATTAATTATAAAGAGTTTATTTTATTCACTAAGAAATCAATTTTGTAACGAAAAGAAAGGTATGAAAAGCACCTCCAAATTGTTTGACTTTGACCTATCTTAAAACAAATCATGCACTTTCTATAACGTCAGTTTCAAAGGCAACTAGATATTTCATATATTACAATCCCTACAAGTTCAGTTTAAAGTGAAATATATTCAAAAAAAAATTTTTTATTTCTGCCATGTTTTCTGGCAAAATCGGCCAGTGTGCGACGTACGTATCACACAGCACATGGATAGCCGTTCAAACAAAGAACCTACTCCAACGATAGCTTCCGCCACCACTTAAAGCACGCGACTGAAATGCAAAAATTGCGAACAGCCGGTGGAAAGTTCAATAACCTCTCGCTTTACAGGAAATCAAGCATAAAGGACTTGGCTGCAGAGAAGCTAGCGGGCCGCATAGGTTCTATTCAATATTCTATTGTAGCTGGGTTGAAGTCAAGGCCGCATTTATTATGGGCTTGATAATTAAGATAATATTTTGTCATTTTTAATATAAACTAAATTAATGGTTTTCTATTTCAAAAATTACATTTTAGAAGATGTTTTGTAATTTTTTTGGGGAAGCACTGCTTCCCTTGCTTCCATGGACTGCACGCCCCTGATGTTTGAAGACCAGCGGATCAAACTAATCACAATAACAATAACTTAGCAAACTATAAAGATTCTAAACACCAACAATATTTACAAGATAAAATAAACTGTGGAATATAAATATTTTTATAATGGTTTTAGTAACTCGTGTGCCTTCCACGCGGCCCTATAACAGCAGCTATCCATCTCCCCGTGCTTCTGCTGACATTAACAATTATCTCTTGAGACAAATTGTTCCAAATGTCAACCAAAGCAGCTGCCACCCGTTAGGGATTTTGAACTGCGGGAGTTCTGGATCTTAATCGTCTACTTACATGCCCCAGATAGGTTCGATCGGATTAAGGTCTAGGCAGCCAATCCATTGCTCTTATTTCGACGACTTTCAAAAAGTTGGAGACACAACGAGCAATGTGAGGGAGGGTATTGTCGTATATTAGCAAAAAGTTTTTTTTCGATACGGGGGGCGAATGGTACAACATGGTTTTGCAAAACATCTCATATATATCCAACTGCATTTAAAACATCGTTAACCACCATCAGCTCTGTTTGTGCCTCTAAACATATTCCATCCCAAACTATTACTGAATCTCTGCCATAGGAGGCACTAGTAATAAAATTAAATTGTTCATCTTGTTCTCCTCTACGCGACGACGATATAATATTTCCCTGTCATCGTCGATCGATTGAATTAATGCAAAAGCGGCTCTCATCTGTGAAAGGACGTTGTCCCACTGGTCATTTTTCCAATCTTCCTGCTCACTAGCTCACTCAATGACGTGGTTGGAGTTGTGGAGCTTTCTTCTCCACAACTCTGTTTTATAGGCCTTCAAACCAAGTTCTTTGAGCCTTCTGCTAATGATCCGATCACAAACTTCTTCTAGTTCGCGTCTTATTTGTAGGACTGTTCTATGAAATGTTTGCAACACTACGAATCTGTCATCTCTAGCCGTGGTTGACCGTTTTTTACTTTGATTCCGTCTCCTCACATACTCTCCCGTTTGCCTCGAATGTCTTACATCGCGACAGATCGTGGATTATATAAATATATATAATATATATATAAATATATATAAATATATATATATATATATATATATATATATATATATATATATATATATATATATATATATATATATATACATATATATATATATATATATATATATATATATATATATATATATATATATATATATATATATATATATATATATATATATATATATATATATATATATATATATATATATATATATATATATATATATATATATATATATATATATATATATATATATATATATATATATATATATATATATATATATATATATATATATATATATATATATATATATATATATATATATACAGGGTAATTCACGCAACCCGTTCATTAAAAGTTTTTGATGATGCCATTTAGATAAAAATTTCAAATTTTGGGATTAAGGTAAGGTCAAAGGGTACTTCTTTTTTGAAATATTTTCAACTTCATGTCGCTTCCGGTTTAACCGGAAGTTGGTATCAACTTGCTTATTTTAAATGGAACACCCTGTATTTTATGATATTTTTGGATTCCACGGAGAATTTTAATGCTATTTTATGTAGCATGTCCTATACCTAGGTTCAAGCGTTCTTAAGATACTTGACCGTGAACCAAAAATGAGCCTTCGGGGTACCAAATTTTAAAATCTCATATTTTTGTAAGTTTTGAAGATATAATCTTCATATTTTGCAGACGATCGGTAAATAATCTTAGGTTTCTATTTTTTTTTATTGAATTTGTCTATTTTTATACAGGGTGTCCTAAATTCAGCGGCAAACATTCACATTTTCAAAGCCGCTAAAGTCCGTTTTTTTAAATGGGACACCCTATAACTTTATGCACTATCAAATGTAGAATTTAATTTTCTATCGAACTGTATTAAGGTTCCCTATACCTATTCGTAACCATTTTCGAAATAATCAGGTTTTTATTAAACTATCATATGTATTTGCTAAGTGCTTACACCTTCCCGTAGTAAGCCATGGAAAAATAATTGTTGTGCTTTTCTATTCAACATAACAGCTGATTTGAAACTTTTAAATTAAAATAAAATAACACTCAAAAGCTGATATTCTCAATTTATTTTATATTCGCGGAGAATGTTACAAAATATTGGAGAGAACGTGCCATGTTTTTAATGAAAAACATCCTCATTTATCGCCAATGAACAAGAGAAAATTGAAGAGGATTGAAACGAAATTTTTTCGTTTCGGAAAAGTTATAAAAAATGTAATAAATTGTTTACATTATTTTTAACCATATCTACTAAGTTCGAGACTGTTCTAAACTGGTTTTAGTGAACTTAAAAATTATAGCAATCTAACAATCAACAATAAATAAATAAAATAATAAAATTGAATTATATCAAATGTTCTATATGCTGTCCGTTCATTTGAAGACACATTTCAATTCTTTTTTGTACAGTTGCTGTGGCCCGTTGAATTTGTCCGTTTCTTTCTAGTGACGGCAAAAGCTGTTCGTATCCTGTCCAGTAAATCTTGTTGATTATTTACTGGGGAAGCATAGACTTTACCTTTGATAAATCCCCATAAATAAAAGTCTAGGGGTGTTAAATCAGGCGATCGCGGGGGCCATCTCCAAGGGCCATTGGGACCAATCCAGCGATCTTCAAAAATTCGAGATAATTGGAGATAAACTGCAGCGGAATTATGTACTAGTGCCCCATCTAATTGATACCAATAATTTTGCAGCTCACCAATAGGAATTTCTTCTATAAATTCAGAAACCGTCCCTCGTAGAATTTCCAAATACTTATCACTGTTTAAATTGTCTTCATAAATACAGTATCGCACCTGATCATTTAATACTATACCGAAAACATTGAAGCTAAACCTCTCTTGAGAACGCGTTTCGCGTAAAGCGTGCGGATTTTCTGCTGTCCAGAAATGTTCGTTTCTTCTATTTGTTATTCCTTCTCTAGAAAAATTCGCTTCATCTGTCCAAAATATTTTTGAAAGGAATTGAGGGTCCTCTTGAATTTTCAAAAACATGAATTCGCAAAATTCTACTCGTCGGACGTCATCACCACGTCTCAAGGCTTTCACGTTTTGGAAGGAATAAGGGTGCATATGATGTTCGCTCAAGATTCTTTGGACAGATGAAGAAGAAATTCCCAAATCGTTTTCTGCAGACGGTATTGAACTTTGTGGGTTTGCGTGGAAATAAGCTAATGTGTTTATTACGTTATCCTCGGCATTTGTCACTGGTTTCGGAACATTTTTTGTAACTTTAACCTTGCCAAAACGCAAAAAGTTCGTTAAACACACGACACGTTCTCTCTAACATTTTATAACATTCTCCGTGAATATAAAATCGATTGAGAATATCAGCGTTTGAGTATTCTTCCATTTCGATTTAGAAGATTTAGTTTATCACTGACAGCTTTCGATAAATAACGCATACTAATCATCTGTCATATTGGATATTGGATCTCGATTGTTTTTCCATGGCTCACCATTGGAACATGTAAACATTTAAGCAAATACATACGATATTTTTATAAAACCAAATTATTTCGAAAATCGTTACGAATAGGTATAGGGAACCTTAATACAGTTCGATAGAAAATGAAATTCTACATTTGATAGTGCATAAAGTTATAGGGTGTCCTATTTAAAAAACGGACTTTAGCAGCTTTGAAAATGTGAATGTTTGCCGCTGAATTTATATATATATTTATATATATATATATATATATATATATATATATATATATATATATATATATATATATATATATATATATACATATATATTATGCATTTATTTTGTAGATTACATAATGAAATGAATCTTTTAGGTGTTTGGGTGGTTGGAAATATAGGCAGAGAGCAAGGTAAACCTTGGCCAACTATTGTGGTTTCATATGCCACTTACCTGACCAGGTGGTATTTCTATGATGAGAATATTTGGCTAACTATAATGATGTTTACCACAGCCTTAGTGTTTGACAGTTATTCCAAGGAATGGAAAAAAGTCACTAGAAAGAAGCGGTATGTAACTATATGCGGGGTAAAAGAGAAATGACTAAAAATATTTTAACTCTTAAAAGTACTGGTCAATTTTAGCAAAGAAAACCTAACATAGAACCGAAGCTTTCACGGCTTTGGTCAATTAAGAAATCATGGTTCTTGGGATTAGACCGTGTCAAATTGGAATTACTAGACTCGCTCACATACAAACTAGGTAAATATCTGTCAAATTTTCTTAATCCATTTACTGGAAAAACAGATTCTTTTATTAAAAACTCTGCATATTTCGTGGAAAAACTTAAGACAATCCAGTTGGATCCGAAAGATATTTTGATCAGTCTTGATGTAGAATCTCTTTACACAAATGTTCCTGTCAACGACTCAATTTCCATTATATCAGACGTATTGGATAATAAGAATCTTGATAAGAGTTTAGTAGACCTAGGGGAAGCTTGTCTTACATCTACTTATTTCATTTTTCAAGGAACTTTTTATAAACAAACTTCAGGGGCAGCTATGGGATCTTTTCTATCACCTGTGGTAGCGAATATCTGTATGGAAACCTTTGAGGATATTGCTCTAACATCCGCTCCACTAAAACCAAAACACTGGTTCAGATATGTAGATGATACATCATAATATCAAGTTCACCATGGAAACTGAAACTAATGGAACAATTCCATTTCTAGATGTATGTGTTCAAAGAAAGAAAAATGGTACATTAGGACATTCTGTGTATAGAAAACCGACGCATACAAATAGATACTTAAATGCAAATTCCCATTACCATCCAGCACAAAAGAAATGGGTTATTAACTCACTAGTATTCAGAGCTATTTCGATTTCTGATTAAGATTCTTTAACATCGGAAACATCGAAACTGACCGAAGCTCTCAGAGGGAATGGCTATTGCACTGAAGATATTACGCGTTCAATTAAAATATATAGCAATCCAACTCCGCTTAAGAAGAATGATAAAGAGCCAACATTAGGTAGTGTTGTGCTTCACTACATACATGGTACTACAAACAAAATAGGAGATTACTTCGGCGGTCCAACATACGTACAATCTTCAATACACATAAGAAGATTGGACAATGCTTGCGATCCCCGAAAGATCTTGTACCTTTTCAAACAGAAGGAGTATATAAAGTTCCTTGCTCCTGTGGAGAAGTGTAAGTGGGAGAAACAGGACGCTCAATATCAATTAGACTTAAGGAACATGAACGATGTATTAAAAAGAAACAAATTGTTCAATCTGCTGTAGCTGAACACCAGCATAGCACTGGCCATTTCATAAATGTAAAGGAAACCAAGGTTCTAGCATCGGTTCCAGGTTTTTATAAACGAAAAGTTAGAGAATCTATTGAAATATTTAAACATACAAAAAATTTCAATAGAGAAACGGGTTATGGTCTACCTCACATGTAGAAACCGATCTTAAGACAGGGTCACGGTTCGGCGAGCACAAGTCGGGTATAAAAGCCCGCCTGAATCTCTTCGAGCTCATTCAGTGTTCAGATCTCGTGGAGTAAAGATCCCTGAAGATGCCAATCGATGGCGAAACGTCGGATAGTAATTCCAATTTGACACGGTCTAATCCCAAGAACCATGATTTCTTAAAAGAAAGTCTTTATATAACCGGAAGGCAAAACTTAGCATTTCTATTAGTTACATCATTAATTCAATAATTTGGATTTTAGTTAAAAAAATCGTAAGACCTACATACTTTAATATACAGGGTGATTCAGAAATAAGTACCGAAAATTTGCAGGTATGTAAACCTTGACGAAATATAAAAAAAAGTTTTATATAATTTTTCTCTAAGCCTCACCGTTTAGAATATACAGGGCATTAAATATGTGTGATAAAAAAGACATTTAAATATGTAATATCTGTTAGGAGAGAGATATCAATTTCAATTTTGGAACATGTTATCAGTACATGTAGACCCATTAACCCAACAAACGACAACCTTATGGGTCACTTCAGAGGCGTAGAACATAAAACATAAATTTTTATAGCTTAGTTTTTTCACTAAAAATTATTACTCTTAAATTTTTTTCATACGAGCTGTCGTTTCGGAGTTTTAGTCGAGTTAATGCATAATCATGTGCGAATAACGTTTTATTAACTTGAGATAACAAAATACATAAAATGAGAAAAATAATTCAGAATATTACAACAAGTGTTTAAAATGTCGTCCTTCAACTTCTATACATTTTTCAGCATACGTGATCAGTTTCCATGTAATAGCACTTAGCATCTGCCTGGAATTAGACAACTCAAAACAAGCATCTTTTATTCTTTGGGTTAGTTGTTCAGGGGTGGTAATTGGAACTGAATAAACATTTTTCTTTAAAATACCCCAAACGCTGTAATCTAATGAGTTGAGGTCGGGCGAACGAGGCGGCCAATGAATAGGCGCATCAATTCCGCGACCTATCCATTTATGAGGGAAATTAACATGTAGGCAAGCCCTAACTTCTCTTGAGTAATGGGGCCGCGTGCCATCTTGCATGAACCACATATTATATCGTTGTAAAACAGGGACATCATCAAGCAGTTTAAAAAAAATTATTTCTCAAAAACTCCAAGTAGTTCTGACCATTCAAGTAAGGCGGCAAAAACCAAGGTCCAATAAAATTACTTCCAATAATACCCGCCCAAACGTTTATTTTAAACTGATGCTGGAAGCTTGTAACATGTGTGGAATGGGGATTATCCTCCACCCATACATGCGCATTATGCATATTAAAAATTCCGTTTCGGGTAAAACAAGCTTCATCAGTAAATAAAACGAATTCAGGAAAATTATTATTTTCTTGATACTTCTGAAGGTACCACTCACATAAATCAACCCTGGGCTGAAAATCCGTTGGCAGTAATTCTTGTACCTTTTGCTTATGGAAAGGATGCAAACCCATATCATTCAATGTACGCCACGTTGAACTTTGGGAAATTCCAGTTTGAAGAGAAATTCTTCTGGTACTTGTCTCAGGATTGATCTCAAGCAAGTTTAAAATATTTGCTTCGTTTCCAAGTGTTCTGGTAGAAACATGTCGCCCACGCCTATGTGCGGCAGATTTAAATGTGCCTGTCTCCCTTAGACGACGATCAACCGAAATAAAAGTTCTCCTGTTTGGAATCTGTCGTCGTGGAAAATTTTCAGAATATCTCCTGACAGCCATTTCTGAATTTCCGTTGCATTCTCCAAGGACTAAGTGCATGTCTGCATATTCATTATGAGTATAAACAACCATAATTATTTAAAAGTATGAGCAAACAATTTTTTATGAACTGACAACTAGACAACCAAATTATTGAAATATGACAAGTACATTCATTTTCGTTTGTCAGAGATAAGTCATAGCTTGCTTCAATTTCATTGTGGATATTAGAAATACACACATATTAGTGTATCCTAATAGGCCAATCAATAGAGATTTTTTGTGACAAAAATACTACCTGAATATCAACTGTGCGATTATTTAAAAGACATTCTTTATTAATTTATTTATCTTTATTAATCGCTAGCCATGACTTGCTTATATTTTGTTATGAATAATGGCAATACTTAAATAGTGTTGTATCCTAAAGGGTTTTGACGCATTAACTCGACTAGAACTCAGAAACGATAGCTCGTATGAAAAAATTTTAAGAGCAATAATTTTTAGTGAAGATACTAAGCTATAAATATTTTTAATAAAAATAAGCAATATACTGAGTGGTAAAAAAATATGACCATAAATGTAAGGCATATATCCCTGTTCTACGCCTCTGAAGTGACCCATAAGGTTGTCGTTTGTTGGGTTAATGGGTCTATATGTACTGATAACATGTTCCAAAATTGAAATTGATATCTCTCTCCTAACAGATATCACATATTTAAATGTCTTTTTTATCACACATATTTAATGCCCTGTATATTCTAAACGGTGAGGCTTAGAGAAAAATTATATAAAACTTTATTTTATATTTCGTCAAGGTTTACATACCTGCAAATTTTCGGTACTTATTTCTGAATCACCCTGTATAAACTCTTATTTCACACACCTGACCCGACAATACAGAGCGGTTCCCATTTGCTGCCGCGGTTATCTAAATGCCATTTCATATGGAGCATATGTACAGAGTATCCCATTTTCGACATTTTTGCAGGATATCACGCATATTTTTAAAGATAGAGTGTTGCGGTTTTCGCGACAGTGTTCTATTGTAAAACATAACATGCCGCTAACAGCAGAATTTTCTTAGTCCTCTTGGTTCTTGTGAGACGGAGTGAAATTGAGAAATATCACTTTTGGGCCAACCTTCGTTTCTCAGTTTAACTTATTAAAAAGTTGAAACGTATTCTTATAGAACTTTTTCCGTAGAATTCAGTGGCGTAGTCTATTTTTTTCTTGCAACAGAACAAAATCCACGTAAGTAATAATTATACACTATAGTTCATATGTTACGAATTATTTTAATATTTGACCATTATTTTTCAACGCTATCAAAAATACAAAATCCCCAAGTAGAAAGAAATACTCACAATCGTAAGATAAAGACTGGTCAGCTCGCTGTCTTTATCTATCGCATCAAAGAAAAGTTCAAAATTTCATATAAAATTGTTAAAGACATTAATGGTTGACGCGTGAGCACATGCTGGATAAGAAACTTAAAATAGACACTAGAAATGCGCAGGAAAACTGTCAAACTTAAAGTTATTTGTAGAACATTCAAAATTCAGTAATTCAAATATTTTTGTTACTTTTTAACAGTTTGTTTTACTTTATTATGATAAAATTATTAAATTTTGTTTATATAGAACGAAACAAAAATTACCTACCAAGGTTAAAAAAACAATACAATTAAAAAGGAAAGATTTTAAAAGGAGTCGTTTTTTTTTAATGACATTTAAAAGAATCATAAGCCTCCTTTAAATACTTGTTGTTAACTCGATGCATCACGAAGTTCCGCAACAAGACTCACACCGTGTTTTGTAAATTTGATTTTGCATAAAACCCCATAAAGAGAAATTCAAAATAGGAAATAGACCCCAACCCTGAGGCACTCTTTCAAAAATAAATAATTACAATTTGGAAATTCCCGCACCTGATAAGTAGCCTTCGTCCAACCAGATAACAAGCCTGTCAAAAGATTTGTTGGTACGAGGTTGCTGTAAATACCATTGGCAAAACAATGTTCGACGCTCGGCATCGCCGGTGTGCAGATGTTGCACTATTTTGAATTTATATGGGTGGAATTTATATTTTTTAAAATATTCTTTGAGCAACAGATCTTGCTATACCAATTGCTTGATTTATTTTTTTTACAAGATGATGAAGTGTTGCTTCAATATAATCTAATACATTTATTTATCTTATCTCTATGTCTTGTTTTGGACTTTACTTTAAGACGCGGATTTTTCAAATCATATGAAGACATTAGTGCATAACTTCCGGTACTCTCCAAGTAGTCTGTGGAAAATTGATTTGCCGTCGTCGTGCTGGTGTAAATAGTATTTATACTTTAAAAATGTTTTCTGTAATAGTTCGTAACATTGGTTTCTTAATTTCTGATTTGTAAATCCATTACAATAATCCAACCTATCGCCTTCAAAATAACAATTTGTGTAACGCTCAGATGCAACGTTGACGCCTTGTTAAATAAATCGCAAGTTTAAAAAATACTATAGACCAGTCCTTGAGTGTTGACCCTCTGTTATATATGAGATTTATTTAAATTACTTGTACTTTAACTTGTTAAAATATTTATAGTCATTTTCCTTTCCCCCTGTGTAATATACTATACTTCCATATTTTTTAAAGACAATTTTTAATTGAGATCAAAAAACTTCGAGTAGGGCTGAATTTTTAATGTGTTGTTTCTGGGGGTCAAAAAGGTAAAATCCAAATTTGACGTGTTTGCAGGAGGAAAAAAGTGTAAGGACAAAGATTGTAGAGGTTGAAATTCAACACTCTTTTGTCATAGGCAGAACTCTGTAGTTCGTTCCTAAGATAAATGGTGTTAAAATTTCCAAAAATCGGTAGGAAATTGTTACTAACATTTAAAAAGATCGGTTTAAATCATTTTATTAAACTCCATATACGGAGTAACTGATTTTTGGAAAGTTTGGCACCGTCGAACTTCTTGGCAATGAACTACAGAGAGTTACGACCCAAAAAAAGATGTTGAAAGTATTGAGTTCTAAATTTTTGTCCCTACACTTTTTTCTCCGACGAACAGGAAACGATCAATTTCAATTTTTTTTCAAGATGACGAAGAGGGAAGACAGGTGGAGACATGTCCACTTGTCTTCTAGATTTTGAAGACTAGAAACCATATATTAAAAATTCAGTACTAGTCCAGTTTTTTTATCTCTCCCCCTATTTTTAAAATAGATTGACGACTAAAAACTGTGTTTCTCATTCATGTTTCAGGTCCTTCTGGAAAAGGGCAGCCACTTTGACCTGTTGCGGAATATTATATATAGGTCTCTGGTCGTCATATCTTTATTTTAATGGGAAAGTGACGGATTCTAATGGTGACGAAATTCCAGTGCATGAAGCTTTACACCACTTTTTCACGAGTTCTTGGTGGATCGATTTTAAACAGTCCCTGTACGACATTTACCAGTATGCTCAGCACCATGGATGGTATGTTTTTTTAAATATCTTGGGTAAACAAAAATGCATTATTAAAAAAAAACAGAAAATAATTATACTAAAATAAGCCTCATTTTAATTAATATAGATAGGTACTAAAGCTGCCACCTTTTAAAAGGTTTTCACCCAAGGATTTACCCAACAACCAAAAAAAAAGTTATTTTTTAGATATTTGCAACATATTACGCTGAGATTCGAAACCCGAAAACGAGAAACGGAATAGGCGATTGTTTACTTGTCATCCAATGACACTAAACGTACCTAGTAACGTGGATTGTTTTGTTTGGTTATGTTGCCAAATAATTTTCTGAAGGTAGTTTTATCTTCTCTAAAGACATGAGATATTGTGCCTTAAAATCGGAGCATAAAGGTAGAGTAGCAAAACCCGGAGACTCCGGGTAACACCCGGAGAGGTGACAGTCCTGGTAGGTGTCCGAATCCTGTATAAAGCAAAAAATAAAGATAAATTAGCTTCTGAATCCCCCGTGTTACGATGTCATGTTTGGCACGACTCACCTGTTTATTTTACTTATAAATAAATAAATATCGTCTTTATTACCAAGTTGCCATTTTGTTTTATTATTTTGGATTCATACCAAAATCGTACCAGTTTATTTATAAGTTAAGCTTCAATTGATTGAATTTTGAACTAAAATTTATTTATGGCACATAATTTAAAATCAATCCATTAAGTAGTTTTTCAGGCTAATTTTTAAATAATTCATTGAGCCGCCATTTTGGTCCGCCATCTTGGAAATTTTACCAGACGATTCATACATAATATTTGAATTTTCTGCAAAATTTAAGATAAACTGTAGTATATTTATAAATAGTTTTTTAGTAATATTTTTTTTAACATTTTGCTAGGCCGCCATTTCGTTTCTACATATTGGATTTTTACCAAAATGTTATCAGGTCATCTCCATATGACACTTTATTTTTGACTAAAATTTGAAGTCGATCGGGTGGGTAGTTTTTTAGCTATGCCTCGAACAGACAGCCCGACAGACAGCAGAAAGACAGATTGATGGAATTGAGAAAATATGTTTTTCGGCTCCTTAAAACGTAAAGATCTGAAAAAAAAACAGGTGATTTTTTCACTATTACAATAGTTCCCTTTTACGAGGGAAGTAAAAATAAGCGGTTTGGTGGACCTGATCAAATTCCGTTAGATATATTTAAAAAATCGGTAAATTTCGTTTACCCGGAACCTCTCTCGCTATGAATCTTTCCCTTTATTATTAGTTTCTACCTATAGGTAACATACTTGATTTTTGGGCATAACTTAAAATAAATTGACTAAGTAGGTTTTACAGTAACACATCGCCATTTTATTCGTACTACAAATTTAATAGTTTATCTTTATGCCAAACTGAATATTGCCTAAAATTTAATAAATAGTGTTTGAGCTATGACAGACCATCAGACCGACGGAATTGAGAAAACATGTTTTTCTAGGGACCCTAAAGCTTGTAGCTGATTTCTTCACGATTACAATACTTCCCTAAAAAGGGATTTAAAACTCTATGATGTCTTGCGTTAAACCATTAAAATCTTATTATCCTCTCTATACAAACTGGAATTTTTACATGTGTAAAATGATCCATGTTTTTAAGATGAGCCTATGTCACCTTGGGACTACTGTTCAACTGCTTTATCATCTTGTTTCTCAAAGGTTTTTGAGTATATGGTGCTAGACAAACTTCTATCATAACCAGACAAAAATAATATAATTTCACTTAAGCAATACGGATTTATCTCTTTTTTGGCCATTTTATCTTTCCTTCAACCGTAGAGTGTTTTGAGGCTGTCGAGCGCCCTTTTCGGTTGTGTTGAGTATGATGCTCTTCGCCACAAGATGGAGATATATGGCATTAGAGATTACAGTGACTTTAGTTTTTCGCAAAATATGACTGAATTAATCAAGTTTAACACATTAATATGAAAAAATTGGATCAGCTAAATGGTTAATTATTAAATTTTTAATCAATTTTAGTTTAGAAAGAGATATATGGCCCACAAAAAAAAATCGAAATTTAAATTTCCCGCCTTTACACTGACAAATTCTGTCAGGGCCACCTGTAAATGTGAGGTTATGTGTCATGTTATTGTTATTATTGTATCAATTTTTATTGCAAATATTGAAAATACTGTGTGAATTGCAAAATGCTTGTTTATGAAAAGTTTTGCTAGTTTGCTACCTTACCGTCAAATTATGTTATTGTTAAATTGCCACATGTTCTTAAATTTAAAAAGAGCTTGAGTTAAGTTCAGTTTCGACTTGGCAGAGCAAGGAAGCAAAAATTTTTTGTGGCATAAATTCAGTTTAATAAATAAAACCACTTTCAAAATATTAGTTATCAGTCACTTTCCAGTTTCCACACTGAGTGTTTAAATTTGGTGGTGTTGTATCGTAATTAGATTTAAAAAAGTTTTAAAGGAGCCATTTAAATTGTTGTCTCTTGTAAGCTGGAAAATCAAATCCAATTATATTTTTGGAAAAACAGAGTATTAAGATAAATACCTAGGTGTAATCGTTGACCCTGAATTGACATTTAATTTTCAAGCTGATGATACCGCTAAGAGAGAGTCTGCAGGATGTATAGGTTTATAATTAGCAATACTAATGACTTTACCAAGTTCACGGTGCTTCAAGAAGCTGTATCATACCTACTTATGTCAGAAATTTGTTAGACTCTTAAGATAGTTTTAGGTATATAGTCTGTTTCTGTTAAAGTAACTAAATAAATATGTTGAGTTTGAGTAATAAATAAAAGTCTATAGCTACATAGATGTTTTAGTTAATAAGAAGTACCGTACTACCGTATCCACCTTGTCACCTAGGTCACAAGTTGGATACACTTCTGAATGTAGTACTAGACTGTAAGCAGCAAGTAACAAAGCAGGTAACAAAAGCATCAGTTACTCACAAGTAGCAGCACTCAATAATGACCTTAATACTGATTATGTAGGTAAATATAATAAAATTAGAAAATATTAAAGATCAATAAAAGCCATAGTGATTATTCTAAATATTTATTTTAATACTATACCTTTTTAAAGATATTTATTAAATAAAAAATATACAAAATTTTATACAGATGATCCACTAATACTAATTAACATTAACAGGTATTAATACTAGTCTTATGTGCTCAGAGCTAATTTTATACATTATATAGTTTTAACAGATCAAAGCACTATACATTGATAATCCAAACTACAGATTACTAGCAAAATAACAGGGAACGGAAGAATGCCTTAATACAACTTTAAAAATTTATAGATTTATTAAAAAGAACCTATGACTTATTTAAACCTTTTAGAATTTATGTATTTCACATTGTCTGGCAATCCACTGTAATGATTTTCACTCATCACATAAAAGCACCTGTCATTTTAATCAGAGGACTATGAAAATGATTTTTAAACCTTATCTTGATGTTATGGGTCTGATGACTATGTTTAAGTATGTGACGACCTGGTAAATTAAATCGAAAGTTGACAAATTTTTATAATAAAAATGATTGTATTAATATTTATCGTTAACATTCAAAAAATATATCAGTTAAATCTAACATTGTAAAAAAATAGTTTATGCACATTACAATAAGTTACCAGCCACCGACTTACTGCTATGTTTTTTTGAGGATTTTTTATATTTCTTTGAATTAATCTTTAGTCTAAATACAATAAATC
The DNA here is from genome assembly GCA_030620095.1 of Kuschelorhynchus macadamiae. NCBI lineage: Eukaryota > Metazoa > Arthropoda > Insecta > Coleoptera > Curculionidae > Kuschelorhynchus > Kuschelorhynchus macadamiae. The sequence goes on along the minus strand of JAUTXW010000779.1, from coordinate 17,289 downwards.
TTTTTATAATCTTACTTTTAAGATTGTGACAATTTGGTAAATCTAAATCAAAATCCATTAATTTTGTGCAATAAAAATTTTTTAAATTAATATTTTGTTGCGAAATAACATCAAAATATTTTCTAAAAAGACATTGCTTCTCTAGAAAAAAATAAAAAACTAGTTCTGTTGTAAAAAATAAAGATTGTTCCTTAAATCTCTTAATTAAACTAAATTTGGTAAATTTTTTGTAAATAGGGTTTTTTGATCCTGCGGCACTTACACAATTTGCACATGTTTTTGAAGTTTTAACAATACTTTTCAAAATATAACCAGATATATTATACAGAGAATTTAACTCACTAAAATTTAAATTAAATACTGGAGTTTCAATTTCATCGGGAAGAATGACTTCATCATATACTGTTGTTTGACCCTCCAAACAATCTAAAAATCCTGATATAAATTCGCGATCATCTTCATTATAGCTGCTGGAACTAGTGTCCTTTAAGTACTGTGATACACAGATTAGTTTTAGGTTATTTTTAACTTGTACTGCATTAGGTATTAACTGCTTGCTTCGCATTACACAAAATAAATTTTCAAGGCAATCTTGAGAAAATCGGCTTGTTAAAATGAACTGATATCCTTTTTTTTCTAATAAATCAGACTGGAGTTGTAACATGGATTGGGTAGAAATAAGAACACCGGTTTGACATGGTTTCCAACTTTTTTTATCACCTACTTCGATATTTGTAAATATGTTAATGAATTCTTGCAAAATTTGAATACTTGTATCATAGACTTGTTTGTTTAATTTGCTCAGTGCACAAGATGGATGTCTCAAAGTCATCAAATAAAAACATTTTTCCACTTGATCCAAAAACCATGCTGTGGTTAAATATTCTGGCCTGTTAAGCTCTTCAGCGAGAAACTTAAGAGCGCTGCTTACACAGTGGCTTACAACATTTGTTGAAGTCGACACTTTCATTTTTGAGAAATGTGATGGTACCAAATCTTCTTCTGACAATTTTGGAGCGAGTTTAAAAAAATGATCTTTTTGATGTTCTATTACCTCTAAGATGTGGCTGGACATAATTTTGTTGGTAGGTAATCCATACTTTTCTACAATATTATTAGGTATCTCTATAATTTTATTGGTTATCAGCATTGATTTAATATTTTTGAATAAATGAGGCACATCTGCGAAAACATATACATTCTTATATGGATTTAATGGATGTTCAATATGACATTTAATTGTGGAATATTTACCTGCTCTAATGTCCCATTCTCGCCATAAAGCTTGGTTACAAGGACCCATGTCTGAAGTAATACTTAAAATATTTAGTTCAAGTTCGTCAGCTTTTTCAAATAAATTAATTATTATACTTTTAAATACAGCTCCATTTACAGAGTCACTGGTAAAGTAATGTGCTACAACTTGTTTCCACCGGCTATTAATACCAGCCAGCATAAATACTAAAACATGTGTAGTTAGACCTGAATGCTCAGGAAGTGTAACTTCTCCGAAGTATTTATTTAAGGATGTATCATAGGTTTTCCCTGGAGTAATGGCCATTTCATCTAAAACTAAGGCACAATCTTTCTCATATGGTGAAAAAGAATCTACTTTTAATTTTAAAAATAAAAAAACTTCATGCAGAACACCTGAATCAAACTTTAAAGTTTGAAGTCTTCTCTGCAGTGTTCTTATCGAAGGTAAAGGATATCCTTGTCTTAATAACTCAGTGTAACCATTACTACCACAACTAAATTTTAATCTCAAACACTTTGTAACAGTATCTTTTCTCCACTTCATAAATTTAGTACTTTTCATTATTTTTATTTAAAGAGCTCATCTAGCAATTCACAATGAGGGACATTCGATTCTGTTTCTGCTTTCTTCAGCTTTTTTCTTGTATTCCTTAGTACCTTCTTGTAATGCACTGACTTACGTTTCTCCTTCACATACAGCTTTTCGTATCGTTTTAGTTTCATCTGCAACTCTAGCATCTGTTTATTAGGTATTTCTAGAGGCAAAGGTGGTGAAATTCCAGCCTCCACTTCACTTACAGTAGTGTTTGAAGACAATGACTGCTGACTTGCTGGGAGATCTCCAAAATCTACAACTGACTTTGGGAGGTCCTCGTCCAAATCTGCCACTTCACCTAAAAGGAGAAAATATTTTTAATGTTACAAAACTACATAGTGCATTTCCAAAAAAATGCCCATCTCATTTAATTCCCAATGTATTTGATGATTATTATTATTATTTTTGAAACAATTCCCCTATACTCTTAATCATTCAATTTCTTTATTTATTATTGTTATTTTTATTATTATTGTTGGAGTAAACTTATTGCATATTAAAAACCAACCAACTAGTGATTTAAGATTAACTTTTTTGTCTAAAATATGTTAAGAGTTATTAGAATGTGGAATAATTTATAATGTAGAAAATAAATCAAAAAATATAAATAAGGCATGAGTACTTACTATACAAAAGCTTCTCTTCAAGTTTGCACTTCATGGGGGAAACAACATTCCTTTGAAATGGAGCTTTTCTTTTGCCTTTTGGTGTTGTAAATGAAAAAACTGTAGGTACAGCATTGGCCTTCAAAATTCTTTTACCATCTACACGTGGCTTCTCCCACATATCAGGAGCGAAGTGAACCTTAAAACAAATTAAATTGGTCAAGGAAGAATCAAAATAAAAAATTCCCATTTACATAACTATGTGAAAAAACATACCTCACATAGATATGAATAATCCGTTGGTGTCCATTTGTCTCTTCTCATTCTAATGGTCCATTCTTTCCTCCTCGCTTGGTCTCTTGGAAAGCGTTTCATTAAAAATCCTTTTTTTGCAGAATTACTGCAGTTTACTGCTGCACAACCAGGCATTTTTAATGTGTTAGTTAACTCTAAAAAACAAACAGTAGGTATAACTATGCTGCTTTTGGGAAAATACATATGAGGAATTATATTATACTTCTAAAACAACTTTAATTTTCACTTAGGTTTTGGGTAGAAAACACACGATGTCCTTGGATATAAAAAAATTCTGCCTACATAAAAAAAAAGAAATAAAAGTATGTCATTTTTATTAAATCAAACACTTTTTTTTTATTAAAAAAGACCAAGTATCTGTATGTTTTAAGTTATCTTTGAATGCTTCTACCTCAAATTGGGGTGCTGACTGAAGTAAAACATACTAGACATACAAAAAATTGGCTTTTACAGTAAACTAAAACCAAAACATAATAATGTCATAATGTGCAGAATTTTACTTTTCTTAGAGTAAACTATTAAATTAGGTTATGATTTTTGTTCCCTATTTCTTCAGCTTAAGGAATATCTCTTATCTTGGCATAACTAAATCTATGTTTAAATTGAACATACCTTAAATATGGGTTCCGAAAACACTTTTTTCAAATACTGTTCTAGACAATACTAAAATTTGCAATCTTTCATTTACAAATTTATCACAAACACTGATTACAAGCGAAAAGCAGGTGAACCAGGCTTAAACACATTTATTCATATGGCCAATGGCTTAGAACTTATTGTTTCTATCGATATTCGTTTTAATAATCACAAAAACTAATAAAATAATACACTAAAACAAAAAACCTCATAAGAAACCCATTTAGGCAAAAAGTAAACAAATCGATTTTTGCAGCAATATGGCCGCCAGGACCACGTGACGCGGAGAACCAATCAAAAATTGGTTACCCTATTGTCGCCACTGTCTCTGTATAAAGTCACTGTATTAGAGATCTAATATTAAATTGGGTTTCATATTTTTTAAAAGAGCGCTTGCAGTATGTGGCATTTAAGAATATGTCACCTGAAGGCTCTGGCGTGCTCGGGGAACTTTAGTGTCGATATCGGTGTGCCGCAACGTCCTTGTTCCAATGGTATTTTTGCTCTTTGGGAATCCCATGCCTCTGGACTTGGTTTACAGCAATGTTACTATGTATGTAGGTGGCACGTTGGCTATAGTTAAAAGAGTAAATTGTGAAAGTATTAATAGTGCTTTTAGTAGATTTGAATGAATTTTATAACTACTCTTGAAAGCCAAAAAATTTTAATTATATGGTGTTTCATACTTCTCAAAATCGTAGATATCTTGATGAAAACACACTTCAATGAAAAAAATCTAATATATTCCTTGGTGTTACCTCAAATGAAAATTGACCAGAATTTAATACCTATTATATACTGGATTCATACCAAAAGTCCAAAATTTTACCAGTTTCTACTTAAGTATCACATTTGATTGTTAGTCGAAATTTAAAAACAATTAAACAAGTAATTCTTTACACTGATTTTTTAATATTCCCATTAGACTGCCATTTCGGTCCGTCATATTGACCTCACACCAAAATTTTACTAGTTTATTCCTATATCACACCCAATTTTTGTAATTTGAAGTTAATGGAATAAACAGTTTTTTTACATTGATATTTTTAAACATTTTATTTGGCCGCCATTTTGTTTTACCATCTTGAATTAGTACCACAATTTTACCAGTTTATTTATTTCTATATCACCCTTAATGCTTGCACAATATTTGAAATCGATCTAATAAGTAGCTTTTTCATGCTGATTTTTTAAATATTTTATTAGGCCACCGTTTTGTCTTGCCATCTTCGACTCGTAGCAAAATATTATTGTTTGAGTCAATCGGACAAGTAGTTTTTAAGCTATGCCGCGTACAGACCGAATGACAGACCGACGACTGGCGGAAATGGGAGAACATGTTTTTTCCGAGTCCAGGGACCCTAAAACGCAAAGATCTGCAAAAACTCGGAGGGTGATTTTTTCACGACTACAATACTTGGTACAAACTCAGTGGATTATTAGAAGCATCTGGAAAGCAAATGAATATATTACTTTGAAAATTTGGCTTTAGATGAACATATACTTTCTTTTTAAAATAAATTAAATTGTATGGTGTTGCCGCTTCTACCTTAAACAGCTGGCAACATCCGTTTTCTAATTGGAATGCCATGTATAATGTAAATAAAAGACTTTAAACTGTTTTAGAATTTCACTTTTATTCACATCTTGTGACATATGTTTCGCTAACACTGTAGCTTTGTCAGACAAGCAGTATTTAAACTAACAATTTGGTAAATGAGCTTCATTTGTATGAAACCTATGTATAGGTAAAGACTTTTATCGCCTACGAGAGTCCTAAATAACATCTGGATGGAAATTTCTAACAAAATAGGTTTTTAAATAGGTGATTTATTCATATTTAAACTAAACGGTCGTTTAAGAGATACTGTGTATTACGTTTATTAATTTCCTTAGACTCTAAAAGTGACAATTTTTTACTTTTGTTTATTGTATGTAATATTTCAAAATTTTCATCGAAACCTTGGTTATTATCTAACAAATGTTCGACGTATGTTGAATCTGTTTTATTTTTAATAAAACTTCTTTTATGCTTCGCTAGTCTCTCTTTAAAAGTTCTCCCAGTCTGGCCTATATACGCTTTGGGACATGATCCACAGTTTAATTTATAAAACCGGATTTATTATTCTTATTTGTTATTTTTTATAATTTTTACTTAGATTATTATTGTTTTAAATGCAATTTTAATGTTCTTTTTACGCAGTATAGAAGCCACCTTTTTTTGCAGGTTTACCGATATAAGTAAATATCTTATATTTATTTTCTTCTTTGGGTGGTCCAGGGTAAATTTCTCAGTGTTTTTTTAATAGTTTTTTGATTCAAAATATTGTCAATTATTTTGACATCATATCCATTGTTAACTGCTATTTGTTTAATTCTTTTTGAAAATTATATTTGCTTAAAAGTATATTAATTAATTTGTGTATCATGCTGTGAAATCCTGCGAAAAATTGAAAATTATTTGCTACCTTTGTTATGTTTAAATCTCAAAAGTTTATAGAATTATTAGTTTCTATTTCGATAGTAAATTGTATATTTTTTGTGTATGGTATTTAAACATTTTAAAAATATGTTAAGCTGTTTCATCGTGCCAGTAAAACAGACCGATATATTGTCGACTTATCTATACCAATAAAGACATTTTTGAAACAAAGGATTTATTTTATTTTTTTCTTCCAAATTATGCATACATATTTCAGCCAAGAGTGGACTTAAAGGGTTCCCCATAATAAGCCCTTCCTTGGCTGAAAATAACTCCTCATTAGACTGGAAGTAATTTTGATTTATGCATACTTTCAAGGCATCTATATTTTCTGTTTGCGGGATAGGATTGGTTTTGTTTAGAATAAGATTATTTTTTATAATGTCAACGGTCTCTAATGGTGGTATGCTTGGGAAAAGGTTTTTTACATCAAACGATATAAAAATTGAATTATTTGGCAATTTAATATTTTTAAATTTATTAATTATATCAATAGAATTTTTAACAAAATAGGTGGATACAAAATTGCTCTTTTCTATAAAAATATCTATTATTATATATCATTTTTTTAGAAAATTTAAAGGTAGGAGTCACAATGATACTACCGGTCTTATAGTCTTATATTTTAATAAAAGAATAAAGTTTGGGTGGCTGTGGATTCATGACTTTAAAAAAAAACTTATTTTTTTCTGTGAAAATAGTCTTACAATTTTCGATTATTCCTAAAACTTGTTTCTGAAATTTGTCAATTGGGTTGTTTGTAAGTTTCTTATATTTTGTCGGGTCTAAAAATCGTTTTTGGGAATATTCTTCTTTATCTATTCCGATTAAAATTTTTCCTTTATCTGCTCTTGTAAAAATCAGATTATTCTCTGTTTTGTTGTATACTTTTAATGGTCGCGTTTTTATGTATATTTGTTTTTGTGATATTTATATTTACATCTTCTATTTCTTTAGCCAATAAATATTTTGTGTCGGTTTTGTTTTTATGGCTAGCTCTATTTCAACTTCCAAATATTCTATTAAATTGAAAGTTAAACATAACAAAGGTAGCAAATAAACACAAAATTTCAATTTTTCACAAACCTACACATACCGACACAGCCATCAATAATAAATCAATGCACCCATCAGCACAAAAACTAGTAGGATTTCATAGCCTGATACACAGATTAATTAATATACCTTTAAACGAATATAATTTTCAAAAACAATTAAACCTAATTGAACAAATAGCAATTAACAATAGATATGATGGCAAATAATTGACAATATTTTAAATCAAAAAACTATTAAAAATACACTTTCAGAAATTTACCCTGTTTCACCCAAAGAAAAAAATAAATATAAGATACTTACTTATATCTGCAAACCTACTGAAAATATGGCTTATATATTGCGTAAAAAGAACAATAAAATTGAATTTAAAACAAATAATGATTTAAGTAAATTTGTAAAAAATAACAAAGAAAAAACAAATAAAAATAATAAATCCGGAGTTTATAAATTAAACTGTGGATCATGCCCAAAAGTGTATATAGGCCAGACTGGGAGAACTTTTAAACAGCAGAGCATAAAAGAAGTTCTATTAAAAATAAAACAGATTCGACATACGCTGAACATTTGTTAGATAATAACCATGCTTTCGATGAAAATTTTGAAATATTACATACAATAAACAAAAGTAAAAAATTGTCACTTTTATAGTCTATGGAAATTAATAAACGTAAAAACATCCAGTATCTCTTAAACGACCATTTAGATATGAATAATTCACCTCTTTTAAACCTATTTTGTTAGAAATTTCCGTCCAGATCTTATTTAGGACTCTTGTAGGCCATAAAAGTCTTCACTTAGAAATATGTTTTATAAAAATCAAGCTCATTTAGCAAATTGTTAGTTTAAATACCGTTTGTCTGACGGAGTTACAGTGTTAGCGATACATATGTCACAAGCTGTGAATAAATGTGACAATATAAAACAGTTTAAAGTGTTTTATTTGCATTGTTGATAATGGAAGTAACGATCCAGTCAATCAAGTCCATGTATTTTATTGCATTTTTGTATTGTCTTGAACAATCTAAACACTTCTTGTGTTATGTTTCCTATACTTAAATTCATATAATTTATATAAATGTTTTCGAGAAAATGGCGCTTTAAAATTGACATTTTTGACTCTTTGAGGCTCTGTAACTCCCCAACCACTTAACTTACAACGAAATGGAGTGCACTTGGTTTTTAGTTATCTATCCCTTGACACCAATTTCTACTGTGACAGGAAATGTCAAATTTTGATCACCTCCTGTCAAACTAGAAATTGGAATGGGGAAATAGACAATTAAAAACTGGGAAAGGAAAGTGAAATCCATTTTGTTGCAAGTCGTTTGGGAGTTACAGAGCTTCAAAGCGTCAAAAATATCAATTTTCATGTGCCATTGTCCCGAAAACAGTTGAATTTAGATGTAGGAAACATAACACAAAAAGTATTCAGGATGTTCAGGAGACACTGTGGTCACACCGTATATTGCTGAACAGGCTCTACAACATTGGAGTAAGAGGTGGAGATTATATTAGGTACTATCTACAGAATACGACACAGCAAGCAAGCAGGTGAAATACTTAGGCCTGCTCGCTGCGGTACGGTGTGCCATAGGGTACAGTTCTAGGACCACCGCTTTTTACTATTAATATAGACCACCTAATTCGTATATTACCAAGAGTTACTACTGTGTATTGCACTGGTGACTCCGTGCTCCTGTTTTAGGGTGAGACGTAGGACATTGCATTTAGGAGAGCCGAAGAAGCAATGAATAATGTAAAAGTGTGGTTAGACTTTAGTTTGTTGACGCTTAATGTAGATAAATCACATTTCATGTGCTTTTTAGTTTTTATTAACTAACAAAAATTATTCAACTAAATAATTTATAACAATACATGATTTACGGTGTGATGGTCCAAATGTGTGTAATTGTAATTTAAATAGCTTCTAAGATGAAAATTAAATATTTAGATGTATATTTTGATCAACATCTTATGGGATAACCAGCGACTAAAATAAGAAAAATGTTTTAGTTGAGTCAGTTTTGAATTACTGTGTACAGGGTGTCCGGATTTGGTTGCAAAAGCAGGGTATCTCGCTTATTTTTAAAGATAGAACCTTGCGGTTTCCACGAACCTGAGCTAATTTTTTGTGAAACTCATGAAGCCGTAAACAAAATTTTCATAGCCTTCTTCGTTTATGAGATACAGGGCGAAATAGAAAATTCTGCATTTTGGGACCCCCCTCGTATTTCGGTTATCCTTTAACTTAACGCAAAGGGAAAAATTGCTGCTTATGCAGTTTTTTACGCTGGATCCAGTGGCGTAGTCATATTTTTCATTTGAGTTGTTATTTTTTAGATATGACCCAAAGTTGTGGTGTTTTTTAATGGGACACCCTGTATATTTGTCCAGAAATTGATTTATCCTTTTAAAAGCTTCACAAAAATATATGATAGTATGAGTCTATTTTAATAAACAACAACAAAAATCCTAATTTTTATAATTATCATTCCAAATTTTGCAGTAGGCCATGCAAAACAATGCTGCCTTTTATTTAAAGTCGTTAACAATATCTACATATTAACAATAAATTAAAATAAATATGTAATTAAATCTATTTATCAAAATATGTATTGATAATTTCGCACCAAAAAAGTACCACCTACCTAGATTTATGTAACACAAGAACAAAACAGTAATAAATTATTATGTAACAAGCCCTTCAGCAAAAATCAACTGTCGTATAAGAACTACAGTAATCAAGGAAATCAAAAGAACTGCTCAAACTGATTTCTATTTTGTTCTATGCATGCTTCGCACAATTTTCGTATTCGGAATTAAGCAAAATAACGGGATGATTTTGTAAATAGCGAAAATTTTCTCTTATAGTATTTCCTAAATCTTGGACATTATCATAGTCTTTGTAAATTCTATTTTCCAGGTATCCCCACAGAAAGAAATCTAAAATCGACAAATCTGGATACCTAGGGGGCCATCTTATAGGTCCATTTGTTCCGATCCATTGATTGGTAAAATTATTGTCCAGAAATAATCTCGTCATTCCAGAATTGTGTTCAGGAGCACCGTCCTGTTGAAAATAAATTTCGTTAATTTGCGCTAGAGGAACATCGTCAAGTAATTCAGGTATAGCTGCCTCTAAAATTTCTATATAGCGATTGGCTGTTAGATTTCCCTCAAATATATAAAATTTTATATGTGTTCCTAATATGAAGCAGGACACATTTAGACCAAACCTGCCCTGCTGTCTTCTGGGAAATATTTGGTGTTGATTTTCCTGGGACCAGAATCTACTATTGTGCCTATTGAGTATACCAGAATTACTGACATGTGCTTCGTCTGACCATATAACCTTCCTTTCAAAATCTATAACCATATCGCATCTTTCTCGAAACCAAATGCAGAAGACTACCCGACGCTCTGCCTCCCTTGGCTGTAAGTGATGCACGAGCCTACATTTGTATGGGTGGTATTTGTGTTTTTTTAGAATTTCTTGAACTCTAGTTTTTGGAATCCCTATGCTCTTTTCACTGGCCCTACAAGAGTTTGTAGAGTAAGCCTCTGGATTAGCCAAAACCGTAATTTCCTCAGCCTCCCGATTTTCTTTATTATAAATGATCCGTGATTAAGTAAATTCTTTTTTATCCGATAAAAAGTGGATATATTAGGTTGCGTCCTTTCTGGATATTTAAATAAAAATTAAGCAATAGTATTATACCTAAAAATTAACTATTTACCTGTTAAAATACATCTCAGAAGCCGCTTCAACATTTTCATTACTTAATATAAAACAAGCTAACATATCGTACTTTTCATAATGTTCGAAAGTTTGGTTTTCTTCCATAATAATACAAATATATTTTTACACAATAAATAAAAACAAAAAACTAGCGCCATACTTTATATACGCGTACAAAATTGGGAAATGTCATTTGCTTCCAAGAAAACAAAAGAAAACGGCATCGTTTTGCATGGCCTACTGCAAAATTTGGGATGATAATTATAAAAATTAGGATTTTTGTTGTGGTTTATTAAGATAGACCCATACTATTATATATTTTTGAGAAGCTTTTAAAAGGACAAATCAATTTCTGGACAAATATACGGGGTGTTCCATTTAAAAAAACACAACTTTGGGTCATATCTAAAAAATAACAACTCAAATGAAAACTATGACTACGCCACTGGATCCAGCGTAAAAAACTGCATAAGCAGCAATTTTTCCCTTTGCGTTAAGTTAAAGGATAACCGAGATACGAGGGGGGTCCCAAAATGCAAAATTTTCTATTTCGCCCTGTATCTCATAAACGAAGAAGGCTATGAAAATTTTGTTTACGGCTTCATGAGTTTCACAAAAAATTAGCTCAGGTTCGTGAAAACCGCAAGGTTCTATCTTTAAAAATAAGCGAGATACTCTGCTTTTGCAACCAAATCCGGACACCCTGTACAAGGAATCCTACGATCTCCAATCCGTTAATGGTGGCTCAAAAGAGAATAATAAAAATAATTTTGTTTAAGGACATCCGATACCCTATCGAAACCTTTTTTTAGGAATCCAAGATTTTAAGACTCACTCAACTATATATTAAGTCCGGTATCAGATTACTACTGAATAGAAAAATACCTATTTCTCGAGTTGACCATACTACACCCACTACAAGAATGGTAACGAATCAATCAGCCTATATTACACGCATTCTATTTACATCATCTCAAAAACCAGTGTACCACATCTCTCCTAGAATATACATGTAACATTTTGCCCTTCCATCTTAGAAACAAACGATCTAATAAAGTGGTGAAATGGTTGATACAGAATCAGATCAATGTTTCCACGATTCTATTTATTTTTATATCACATTGCTTTCGGTTTGTTTATTTGCCTTTGTTAATTTAAGTATTTTATTGTTGAAATATTTTTTCTATGGTTAAGAATTTAGAAGTGACGTATGTACACTCCACTTTGGGCAAATTGTGCATCACGCATAATTTTTTTTATAAACTATTATTTTTATTTAATAAACTAATTTGAATTTATATTCGAATACAAAAAATGCACTAATATACAGAGCATTTCATTTAAAAAACGGATGTTTCCACTGGTTTAAGAAGCGGCAACACCGCCCAATTTAAAATATTTTAAAAAGAGAGTTTATCCTCATCTGTGGTCAGTGCCAAATTTTCAAAGCAAACTACTCATTGGTTCTCCAGATACTTCTGATAGGTCACTGCGCTGGGATCGATTGTTCCCAACAACGTCTTGGTTTCATTTTCGTTTGCTTACCCTGTATATGTAAGATATACCAGAAATGCAATAACATTTTTAAATTACGTTTTTCAGGTACGAAATTTGGAAGCAAATTATAGATCTATCTGATCCTCAAGGGGAACAAAATGCATACAAAGTTCTAGGTGTGAGTCCCACTGCCAGTCAGCAGGAAATAACGTCGAGATGGCGTGCCCTGAGCAGGGAGAATCATCCTGATAAATGTAAAGATCCGGACAACTTAAGGGAAGCTCAGGATAAATTTATGGAAATTCAGCAAGCCTACGAAATTCTGTCCAATATTAAGAACAAAAGGAGAAGGAAAAATAAACAGTCTGTACATGACGACCTATGAGAGCAAAATCAGTTTTTATTTAATAAATAACTTTATGTCCGAAACACATGATTGTTTTTTAAATTCACTGTCAAGCATCATTAACGCACCACCTAAAATTATTCGTATATTTTATACTGATTTTCTTTGGATTGAAAAGTCTGATTTTAATAAACTTCTTTTCTAGTTTTTTGCTCAATTTTATTTTTTACCGTAATATAGGCGGTTTAAAAGACGTTTTTTTCTACATTTTGGAACACCCTGCGGAGCAAACCAGTAACGACAACTTCCAATTAAAACAAGCTATACCTAGCTTTTGTGAACATGTTGTTTATTTTGTTTGTCTTAATATCTTTACTTCTGACATTTTTGTTCTAAATTTCAACAACCATTATTTCTATGTCACGAAGAAGGACAAGAGGAGGCTGTCGCTGTGTCCATTTTCTGCCGATAATGTCGCACATATGCTCAACAGGGTTTAGATCTGGACTAACGGTGACCAATCCATAGTCTTAATATTTACCTGCTGTAGATATTCATTTACGACGCATGCTGCGTGAGGCCTTGCATTAACAAAAAAATGCGAATGGTATAACGTGCTGCTAAATAATCTTCACGTACAGGAACGAGGTCCGCCCTGGCTGTCAAGTCTATCGAAGCCATACAGACAAAACATAGACTCCTAGTCTTCCATGTCCCAGTTCAGATGTTCCTTAGTAAACTGAACTCTAGCCCTTCGATGATTTGCATTTAATATAGGTCCTCTGCCTGATCGTATTAAAGCCTAAATTGTGTTAAAAGATTTCTTGTCATGGTGTACAGTACTCTTAAAGTACGTATTCTAATAAAACGATCCTAAGCAGCTGTTGTAATTCGAGGCTTTCCAGGTATCATTGTCTACGGCGCCTATATCCCACGACGTTTTATTTACACCAAAGAAATAAACACTTAAAATTTAATTTTAAAGAAAAACTGCAGACGAATTAAATTTTCACAAAACCAACCTGACATCTGTCAGCCTTGACAATAATTACATTTGACACATAATTTTGAATATTTGTTTCTCCAGAGGCTACTAGGTTTTTATTTATGAAAGTGTGCATCATAAAAATAATTTAATGCACAAAAAATATAAAAAATATATATAAAACGGTGTATTTCAATAAATAGCAGAAATAAAAAATTAATACAACATCTCTGCAATATGTTTTGATGACAAAGTGTTACGTATATAAAAATATAACATTACATTCGAGATACAGTGAAAATTAATCTATCCCTGTTCTTATTTCTCTTAAAGTTGATCCCAATACGTATATTTAAAATATTCACCTCAGTCATGTAGTTCACCAGATCTATAGTCCACAAAACACACTTTTTGAAAAACCTCGTATATTCTCTAAAGATATTAAAACAAAAAAAAACAAAGGGAATGTTCACAAAAGATAGATCCGATAGATATACAGATAGCTTGGTTTTACTTAGAAATTGCTGCATTGCCTTACAGGGTGTTTCAAAATGTAGGGACGAAAGAGAAAAAAAATATTCAAATCAGGCTTTTCGTTGCAAAGAAAATCAGTGGTTCGTTAATAATATGTTGCAGTGTAGTTGCTTAAAGACTGATATTATATTTATTATATACAATTCATTGGGTTGAAGTGAATAGTTGTTCCTTCTGTTCTATTTTGGTAAACATCAAGCATTAAGTACTTACAACAATTATTGTATAATTTTTGAAACTTGAGTTTTGAATACCAAAATAGAATAAATATTTTTATTTTTGGGGTAAGCTCTTTTTAGGACTAAGGATGAGAAAGCTTGTGCTTGATGACAACAGCCGCATATCGAAAATTTCAAAATAAATTCAAAATTTGTTATGTCCGTTTTAATAATAAATCCGCTAGGAGAGGTATGTAAAGAAAATAAAGCTATTTAAAATAACATGTTTTCAAAGTATATTTTCATAGAAACAACTTCACATAGCAGATGAAATGGCATAGTTACAATAAAATGTATATTTACTATTACAAGGGTAGTTAATATGTTGTTAAATTACTCTAGTGTAGTATATAGAAGTCGAAAATGTAAATTATAGAATATTAATAAATATGAAGATATAATTAAAAATTGTGTTTCTTTGGTCCTTCGCATCTTCAGGTAAAATTACCTAAAAAAACTACTAAACAGAAATTTGTTAAGTTTAACATGTTCGAAATTGGGCCCTATGCATTACATAGAAGTTTTAAAATAAAATAAAATTTATATGGTTTCCAAAAGAAAGAAGATCAACATTTGTTCTGCAAAATGGTATAATACAATATACATTCAGCTCCATTAAAAGTAATGTACATGATTTTTAGCATAAATTTAAAGTTTTAAATTTAAATTACACAATAATATTTTATTCCACATTGAAAATTTGATTGATTTTATGAAATTGCCAGCAAACTTAATTACTTAATCATAAACAGACGTTCATATAACGAGTGTCTACAAACAGGTGTCCCAGAAGTCAACGATCAAACTTAGTGGCCTGATAAAGGAGGTCATTTAAAATTAAAATGACATATGCCCATATTCAGTTGTTGATAGTTTGAGATATTCCGAATGATTGCGTTTTTTTTCGGAAATTATATGCTCTATTCATGAACGAATTAATTAAACAATAAATAGTACTTGTTTATATCCAATATCTTTAGGATACCATATTGATACCTCATTTTTCCTAAAAAAGCATTTTCCTGATCTGTGTTAGCCCCCATAAGTGAAAAAATTATAATTAATGATAATTACCATGGCCAATAAATGCATTTGTTTTGAACTGACGGTCATAGAAAGAAAAAAACCAAGTATTATGAAAAGACGACTCACTATCAGAAAAAGTCCATTCGGTGGTCATTCTAAAATAATATCACACTTGTGTTTTTCACAGCCAGTATCTTCTTCTCAATTGCAAATACAAGTAAATCGCTTTTGTCACAAATTCATTCAAGTGTAAGACTATGTAATGGCGACAGCAGATAACAAAAGGTAATGGTACTAAATGAAGTCGTGTTTGTGTAATTTTGCATGTTCGTCGAATATAGGGTATTTCAAAATGTACATAGTTGTTACCTGGAAGGCCCGTTACCTGGCAGTCCACGGAGAGATGGAAGACCTAGACTTGACATTTATGAAGATGCAGTAGTTGAACTAGTGACTGAGAAACCCACTATAAGGGTTCGCAGTATTTCAGTATACAGGGTGGACCATTTAACTTGAGACATCCGTATATCTTAAAAACTACGCATTTTACACATACATAAATCCGATAACAACGTAGTTGTATGGTTTCCAATCGTAAATGTCTTATACAGGCTGCGTAAAAATAATGCTGAACTGGAAAGCAAAAGATAACTAAACTTACATAAACTCAAAACTATTAAAAATTTAAATATTTTCTTTGAATCAAGATTGAAATAAACCTTCAAGATTTTAAGAAAATATTCAAATTTTTAAAAATTCTGTGTTTATTTGTGTATTTTCTATTTTTCAGTTCAATAGTTTATAAATACTTTTTTTTAATTTTCAGTTCTAAAGGATGACCACTTTCACCATCAGTTTGCAGTCAAAATATGGGCTAGAATAGGTGAAAGAAGAATAATTGGTAGTTTTGAGCTACCAAGAAGGATCAACGGCGGAGAATTCCTAAATTTCTTGCAAAGTAATTTCAATGGCTTGCTTGAAGATATGTCTCTCGACATGTGGCTGCAGCTCGATAAGGCTCCTCCTCAGTATGCGCTAGTAGTAAGACAAAATCTCAATAAACACTTCCGAAATCAGTGGATTCAAAGGGGAAGTACCATACAGTGGCCACCGCGGTCACCTAACCTTAACCCCCTTGGACTTTTTTTATGACGATATTTTAAAGAATTGGTATAGCGGAAAGAAATTCAGAGCGAGTTTCAACTGCAACAAAAAACAGGAGACGTGACAGATATTATTAAGAACAATGAAAAGTGACCAGTGATATATTAGAGCATTAAAAGGTAATCATGAAATTTTGTTTCATTTGTACAGCAGTGTCCTGCAATCCAGTGGCGGCTCGTGGGTAAAGAAAGAAGGGAAATGTTAGTTAGAGAAAAGTAGGATAGACAAGGTCTAAAATGGGCATCGCATGCAAAACATTTTTTGCAAATGTCCACTGCTACACAGCTACTTAAATTCAGGAAACCAAGAATTTTTAAAATAAATATTGTAGGATTTACCAGAATTTTTAATGGCTTTTTTGCATTGATTGTCACTTTGTTTGTCGACCATTAATCAAAAGGTCCTTTTTGTCATCTTCTTTCCAACGGGAAAATGGAGTTTCCAACAAACTACAAACAATGTCACTAACGGGCCCAAACGAATTCATTTTCAACCACACACATGCCCCACTCCTCCAAACAATAAAATAAAAGACAGCCGTTAGAAAATGCCTTTTTAAGAAAGATGAATCTATCAATATGGTATCCCAAAAATATTGGGTATAACCAAATACTGTTTTCATTTGTTTAATTAATTAGTTAATTAATTAATTTCAAAGGAAATGCAAAAATCGAAAGATCTCTGAAACTATCAACAATTTAATAGGGGCATATATCATTATTTTAATTCTAAATGACGTCTTCTACCAGCCCACTAAATATCGTTGATTTCTGGGACAACCTATATACACCACACCAAATAAACAGGGTAATCACTAGTTTGACACCGACT